>OZ023330.1:12563728-12591228 GCA_964007535.1 Brachyptera risi | reverse complement strand
TATATATATATATATTGATCACACAACTTCAATATATTTTTGATATGCTTGAACTGATCTGTTCAACTGTTCCTAATCTATGAGGTATTCACTAGTCAAATCCTCATGATATGATGACAGCACAACATGACATCACATAGCATCAATTTTTATGAGATAAAAATGATGGAATGTGATGCCAATCTCAGGTGTATGGGCCTACATATTTCAATACAAGCAACAAATCATCTCGTTTGGTGACGGAGAAGGCAGTTGAAAAAAAATGAAAACTCATGATTCCAACGTTTTCTACAACACAATCGATAATCGACGTTAAATAACATCCCTTATTGGATAGAAAAATTAGTACTAAATTGATAATGATCCACTTCATCGAGCACATAGGACAAACGCAACACAAAAAGGGTTCATATAATTCGACCGTCTTCCAATTTCATCCCATCTTTAATACGTTATACGGGTACACTGGATGAGCACACAGTCGATCGACTACTCGAGGAGGGATTAATTTGATAATAAAGAATTGATTGCTCGACGTCTAAATTGTGCTAGACGGAGCGAAAAACGATCGGCATTTTTTATAGTCAACGCGCATACAATGAAAAGCCAATTGATACCTAATCGACTCGATCATCTCTCCAGTCATGAATCAAATATATTGAAATAACGATTTCGAAAGCAGTGCTTGAATGCAGAAATTCGACTAGAGACAAAAAAGTGGATTATTATGAGAAAATCGGGTTGAACCGAATACCGTTTGCATGAAGTAAAAAAGAAAATCGTTTTATAAAAGCGGAATTATCTGGGATTCTGGCATGTGTGCCAGCCAGCCAACAAATCGTTTCACCTATTTATGGCACATTGACAAAGTTTATGGAACCCAGACCACGCGCACATAATCCCCGAGACGGACAGGAAATGGAGATAAATGAATTTCTATAAATAAAATAATAAACGAGTCTACATGTTTCGATTCATACAGTTTGAACCGTGGTCATGATTTGTCAACAAGCTATAGGTAGGGCCCCACCTATACACAGAGCTTAATTTGTGAATAAAAAGGAACCGGAACGCACCTCAAAGTAGAAAATGTCTTCTATCCCCCCCCTCCTCCCCTTCCCACCAATACAACCACGAAAAAAATCCCCCAAAAATACAACAAATTGAAAAATATTTTCGTCCTCGAACTGTATTCAAGAAAATATATATGAAATTATTCTTTCATCTTCGATAGATCGCAATCTAGCTTCCGTCCCATACTGTCGAATACCGTGAGCTATCATACTATTTTTCATAGAAATGAGAAAAAAACATTCCCAAAATGAGAAAATATTTATTGGTTTGTGAAAATTATATTACATGTTAAAAGTATTGATAAATGGAGAGGAATTTGCCTTTTCAATATTGACTTTCATCATTTTTCAAAAAAGGAACCGGGACGCCGTTCCGGTGCGTTCCGGTACAAATTAACCACTGCCTAAACCCATCGAGCCTAGTTCGTCGATGAGGTCGGCCAAGAGTACACCACATGATCTGCGGAAACGTCATTACGCTTAGTATGATTGAATCAATCTAGTGTTCGGAACGAAGCATCCCCACCAAAAACCCTGACGGGTAAAAACTTGGAGCCGAATCCTGAAATATTTTGGCAACTAGAAAAACTTCCTGGAATAAAAGGTGTGAAATCAAAACTGTATGCCAAGTGCAACGTATTATTCATCAATACGACCTGGAAAATAACAGCAAACACTTAGCTCATTGCCTCCCGCGTTCCCTCATGTAACACCACCTTGAATTGAAGTGAAGTTCATGATGCTAAGAAATGGGTAACTTCACGTTCCTGACACAGGGAAACGTAATATTAGTCAAGAAAATGTGTGATTCCGCATGGTCTCATGGAGACTCTGTCGCGTTATTGGTTATTAAATCATCAAAATATTCACTCTTTTGGATAAATGTTGCATTTGTGGCTCGAAAGAAGGCAAAGACTGACTTTGACCTGATTATACATTTCCTCATCGGAGTAGAATGAATTATAACTTCATATAAGAACAAAAATACAATATAAATATAATTTGAAATTATACTTTGAATTTGGAAGTATTTAGTTCATAAAACCTACATTACGAAATCTAACAAGATATTTTTAAGTTATATATATATAATATATATATATATATATATATATATATATATATATATATATATATATATATATATATATATATATATATATATATGATTTATAATATATATATATAATATATGAATATATATAATATCACAGATCTGTGATAATATGTGACAACTCATGAAAAATATGTGTCAAGCAAAATGTTACTCCGCAAGAAGTACTACTAACGATTTATTTGTTGGAATAACACAGAAAAACACAATATTTCACAGAATATTTCGAACACGACACAGAATATTTCGAACACGACACAGAATATTTCGCGCTCAACCAAGTTCACAAAACACTATTGTTATATAAATAGCTGTACGTATACCATACAGTTACTTGGAAGCTAAACAAAAAATCGTGGCAGAATACATTTGAATTTAATGAAATGTAAATGGGAAAGCGGGGGAAAATGTAAAAAATTATTCATATTCAAATATACATGTAGAGAAGGAGAGATTTCGAAATGTGAAACCAAATATGAAAAGTGTATATAAAATATAATCATGTATCAATGTATGTAAATAATGACACATTTCAGATGAACGAACCAGTACAGAATGCATGAACAATGTTGTGTCTTACAAAGCGTAAGTAACGAAAAAGAATATTGTGAGAGATTTGTAAAGAACGGTCGGTTACGAAGAGCGTTCCATTCACTGCTGGAATAATCATATGAGCCCATCGAATGAAATGGACGACATCATCCAGGAAAGCGATGTTGGACAGATTCATATAGGAAAAGTTGAAATATATCCAGGTATCAAGATGATTTTGAATCAGTAATTATCATGTGTATCAACACAGATTTAACTAACTTTTTACTTTTAATTTCACTTCAATCGAAAATATGCATCATGTATAAGTTTATTATTGTGAACTATGTAAATGTACGATGTCGATGTGTATATATAGTATGAGTATGAAATAAGTAATGATAAAAACAATTGCTAATCCTTACAAATCCTTACAAATCATAACTCATCCGTGAGCGTCGTGTAACGCGAACAGCAAACACTAACAAACTGTCAAGTCTCATTTTACTTCATGATGCAAAATGATGAATTTGACGATCAAAATACAGAAGTGTTTGTAAGAATAAAAGAGAATTATTGTCGGTGCTGTATAACTGTACGCACACATAAACACATATACAACTTATCCAATCTTATCTAACAGTTTATAACGTATTTTGCACGTAATTGGTTTGGCATTAATCCATAATTCACGCACATATCCACATAGGGCAATCTGCCATGTCGAAAACGCGTATACACTCAAACGGGGAGAGCAGTCAAAGCCGAACATTTCCAAAGAAAAAGTGAAGAATATCACGAGTATTGGCGGATCGAGATTCTCGAGCGCAGATAACGACCAGTAGTGGAGACGTTAGATGTGAACCGTCACATCCCGCGGTGTGTTCATGTGCGTGTTAGGATGATGTGAAACCTCAGCGATGGATGCCTGAACGGGATGACGACGAAAAGGAATGGCTGATATGCGAACAAGCATCAGCGGTCGCATACAAAAGGATTCGAAGAAAACTAGAAAGATATAGGGAGACATGGATAGACATACATGGTATATAGAGAGTGTAGGGTGTTAAAAAATGAAGGGTCATACGATGGTATATAGCAAAAGGTATGAACACAGATTTAAATACATTGCTGACCGATCAATACTATATTGATGAAAAATAAAGTGTCCATTGGACACAGAATAATATAAAAATGGAAATAACATATTAATAAATAGAGCAAAATGACAATACAAAAGTGTTTGATGAAAAAAATGAATAATAATATTGGGTCATAATCTAGAAAATTGAATATTATAATTGATTACTTATTCAGAATAAGAAGAGGAAAAAATGAAATATTAAAAAAAAGAGAAGAAAAAAGTATTCGAAAAAGTTATTTAAAAAAGAACAAAAATGCATTTGATATAAAAGCGATAAATTCAGGCCAAACCATATAAATGGTTTCTAGAAATTGAAATTGAACCTCTTAAGGCTAGGAGGACTATATACCATAGATAAAAATATTACTGAGGTTGAATCTTCTACTAAATTCAACATAGATGTGAGGAATTGTGCCTCTTGCTCCAACCAAGAGTACAATCACTATTGGCCTTCCAGAGACCATATTGACGCATTTTTCATCTTTGATGATTTTCTGAATGAGTCAAAAATGAATTGTATCCAAGCTTTCCAAAAAATTATATATATATATATATATATATATATATATATATATATATATATATATATATATATATAGATAGGTATATATATATATATATATATATATATATATATATATATATATATATATATATATATATATATATATATATATATATATAAATATCTTGAAAATCCCAGTCAGGCTACACTGGAAAATCAACGCGTTCTCGACGTCAAGTGAAAAAACCATTCGTGTTTCTTTGAAGATCGAAAGTCGAGACAGACGTTGGGAGACACAAATGGATGAGCGAGGTGGAAAGAGAATTGTTGAGAGGCGATGAGAAAGTAACGTACTGATCTCGCCAGGAAATGGAAGTGGCGGGAGAAAGGATTTCGCCGCATATTGGTAGTTGGCACGGGGAAGAGATGAGAATATTCCGACGTGTTCCAAGCGGGCACAACAATATTTCTTGTATACCCGTTATAAATACGAGAACTGATATGAAATATATTATATGTGAGATGACTGAAATATCTAGTTTGTACATAACTCGATCCAGGAGTTTGATATGTTTTCTCATCATTTCTGAAAGTCGGCCTCTATAATAGGATTATTTACAAATCGAATTTATTTGAAATGATTATATCGTTATTATGTACAGAGAAGAGAGCTCTCAAAATGATTGATTTCTTGAAGAAAAAATACCGGATACGCATTCACTCATCAACATGAGGATAATTATTTTGAAAGTCAGTTGAATGGAAAATGTACACAGTTAATATGATTTCCATTCGGATTTCAAAGAAACGGAAATAATTAATTGAGTTCGTGGTTCTACTCTAGGCGTATGACTGAGACTCTCTGAAACCATAACACTATTCATCAAATTTATGAAGCACGTCGTTATCCTAAAATGGATGGACGAGTATGAGATACTCCAACATTTTCCAAGAAAAGAACATTATATTTTTGAAATTATGAATGTTCTCATCAGAACGTTAATTGGATGATTTGGAAAGCACTATATAGAACATATTCGTTCGCTTTGCTTCTGATCAACATATGAAGATTGAAGCTGAACTCAGAACTCACTGACAATTTTCAACACGAACAGAGTGAATATTCTCAGCAAAATTTCAATCGGCTTCCAGCAAATTGTTTTGAATATTCGGGAATAATTCCAATCAAATTCTCGGCAATATTCTTCTCTAGATTTTGAACAAATATTCAATCAATTATTGAACAAATATTGACAAAACTTTTCGAACGTATACGAATTATTATATGAAGCGAGCCTATATTTGACAAAATAGTTCGATAGAATATTCTGGACCGAACACTTCAACTAAAAATGTCCGAATAAACTCTCAGAAGGAAGAGAGGCAGAAATTAAGAAAAGTTCAGCAGAGTTTCAACATAAAATGGGACAGTATTCAGAAAATATATGTTGAACAAACTTCGATGAGAAACATGATTGAAATGAGAAAATGTCGGGTTCACGTCAATTTAACGCATGCACTCATGAATATTTGAATATAAATAGAATGAATTAAAACTAATGTACTTTGATTTGCATCAGTATATGTCGTTATAACTCATAACCTATATCACACATACTGATGTGTGCATATACAGTTTAGGAAAATGATGTGAACAATATATTCAGAATACATCTGAAGTATTATAAATCACCATATTATTTCGTGGAGCGATGATATATATATATATATATATATATATATATATATATATATATATATATATATATATATATATATATATATATATATATATATATATATATATATAATCCACTGCTTGAATTGGAATTCGTTTAGATTAAACAATTCGAATTCAACGTGTCTATTATAGGCAACACCATAAATCTACACATGAACGCACGAAGCTCAGTCAAATCTTTAGAATAATTGAATACTCGATGTATTTAACTGATGTAATCATGTATTTCACAGACTCGATCTTACTTCTCGAAAGATGCATTGACTCCGTTGTGAATTGATTGAATTCATAGAATTCCATCATATAAGCCTACCCATATGTGAGTGTGAGAATTCAAATTCAACCACTATAGGTATCAGCACTCTATTAGGAAATCAACAATACTAATGTTGAAATACTATCCGCAATGATGTAATCAAAGTGAAATAATTTTTTTTCTTCGCAGGATATGATGATGGAATACAGATAACCAAATGAAGTGTCAAAAAAGAGAATCAATGACGAAAATGAATAATGAGAGACAATTCCGTTCGAACGAAGAAAGTATGTAGATGTGAAAGAATGACGTCAAGAGAATACAAATGTACGAATCATTTTCGTTCAAAAGATGCCTACAATCTGAAAATGAAATATGGATGATAGATCTTTGTGAACAAAATGTGTGTAAACATACACACGACTGTGGCTTGTAGTCACTCGCATATTGGTTTTCTGGTGGATATGAGAAGAGCGAACAAGTTCCACATGAGTAAAAATCTAGCGTGAAATGGTATCACCCAACACGATAGTAAGTTATTGGACACCCAATGCAGTAAGACAAGTAGAATGGAAGGAACTTCGCCGATTGCTCTCCGCCCGGATGGGATTTTATGTTTCCTTTTGGGACTGCCCTAAACACACCCTTATGGAACCCCAGACATATTACAAGGTGTGTGTTCAGAATACATTGACAGTGCGTCCATTGCGTATCCAATAGAAAGATTTTTCAAAGAGAGATATAAACATATAGGCATTTCAAATGAATTGTGTCACTCAAATATACAATTAGGTTGAGTTATTTTCTTGAAAAAGGAAACCTAAATATGATGAGAATAAACAAACTAACGTGAACAAAATGCATATAGAATGGAATAAATGGAATATTTATTCTAACAATCTATCGAATATATGTATTCAATCTATAGAAGCCGGCTCCTCCACGTGTGTTGTGGATCACTTACACGATAGGAATCTTTCTTACAATATCATGTCTGAATCATCATATGTCCGAATTTATAATTATTTCACAATAATGAATGATGTTAAAGAGCTACTCCGATACAATACTACTCAAATGGCTCGACTCGGACTTCGAATTTCGAAATCGAATTTCGAATTTCGGAGAACATATTTCTGAATTGAATTGGACCACCTGCTGATGTGGAACCCAATACCTGAATAAAGTCATGAACCGAATGAGATATTCCAGGAATATATAGCTTACAGATGAAAAAAAAATATTTGCTGATTTGGATCACTTTTTGACTGAAAATCGACGTTTGTTCAAGAGTCATATATACTCATGACTTCTAGAAAACACACAAGATGGATGTGTTGTCAACTCATGTTCGCATTGATATAGTGATAAGTTTTTTTTGTGAGAAATGTTATTCGTACAAAATACGAAACGAAATTATATTAGAAAGGAACAAGTGTATTTTCATGATCTCTCATCAAGTAATATAGAATTTCTAAAATGTGGACATGAATATTTCGAAAATTGGTTCAGGGATACCGATAATCATGTCGATATCATGGCTTGAATGACGAACATCAACATCCACAGATGATTTCGCCGGATTGAAAATATCCGCAGTTGAGAGAATTGTAATCCTTTCAAAACAGTCCCAGTAATGTGCCATAACGTTTTGATTAATCAACTGATTTACCGGATTGAGAAGAGCGTATAGCTAGTTCACCACGGCAGCTCAGTTCGGCAAATAAGTTCAGCTATAATTCAATATATAATATCGCCTGATTGAACTTTTCAGCTCGGGATTTTCTCTTTATCAATTTTCTAATAAGAAAGGAGCTCAATACTTTCTTACAAAACTTCATGGTCTTGCTCTTATTATTTTATCCAATTAATCTCCTCATTCAGGGTCTTCGCACAAATCAAACTGGATCAATAGATCTGATTGACCTTTATAATTTTTCATTATATGTACTCAGAATGGAGAAGAACGAACTTGATTGGTGGGATTGAATTGGTGAGGTTGGTGGGGTTACACTGGAGAAATTGAATGAACTTGAGCCAGTTATACCGCTCCTATAAGCCCTGTGATGGCATGTGGTAGATCGAGGTACGCATTAGGCATGCATGCACATTGTCTGGAGTAGGCCTACATAGTTTTATTTTTGAACATCTTGCAATGATGAACTATATTGAGGTTTTGACACATGATGTCGCATTCTTTTACGGATGATGATAATATACATGAGATATATATATATATATATATATATATATATATATATATATATATATATATATATATATATATATATATATATATATATATATATATATGAACCTTCTGGAACCTGCTGATAAATATAATCCTTCACAGAGGAGATACGATGTATTCATAATTTGTTCAGAGTAGAACTGTCCACTTCTGAATTCTATTCAGTATATTAGTCTATACAAACTATTCATTCCCCAGGCTTCATAAGATTTCTGACGTTATGCGATGAATGAATCTACACATTAGGAACGGGATATCAACAAAATTAATATAGATATTTATAGCAGAAGCGCCCAAGTACATGAGAACAAAAATCTGTTTTCATCGAAGTCGTTCTACCATAAACGTAACAATGAATTTTTTCACAATATCAGAGTCATTCACTCACTGAATACAGGCTGAATACACACTGATCGAAATGGAAAAATATCAACTGTCTGCATACTCATACAGTTTGAAAATAAGCCGAGATTGAATATGGAAAATTATCTCGTCTTCATTCGACATTGAGAACATTGGTAATATCAATGTAATTTTTTTGTTCTTCAAAACTTTGAAATTGATTGATGAAATAAAATTCATCACCTCAACATAACTCGTGTAGGCCCATTCACTATTCATACATATGCCTAATTCGCCCGTTTCTACACCAGGGCAAGCCGACTTCAATGGCCAACAATTCCGACTTGGACCCAAAAACAGATTTAATATCACCAACTTACAATATAATCAAGGTGAACATATGACTGTGAATTTTTTTTCAATTTTCCAAAATTATCAAGCATTGTGAAGTCCTTTCAAAGTAGAGGCTCGTCCATTATTTGTCGTGATGAAATTAATCCATTTCG
The DNA here is from genome assembly GCA_964007535.1 of Brachyptera risi. Taxonomy (NCBI): domain Eukaryota; kingdom Metazoa; phylum Arthropoda; class Insecta; order Plecoptera; family Taeniopterygidae; genus Brachyptera; species Brachyptera risi. Next base: position 12,581,765 of record OZ023330.1, on the reverse strand, counting down.
GATGTATGATAGATTTCACTTCCTACACAATAATTGATTAGCGTATTGAAGTCTCCATCCCACTCTTATGGGGCTTTGTCTGTGTGTTTTTTTTTTTTTTTTGTAAGCACTCCACAGGTCGCAAGGGTCAACTGATCAACATGAAACTTTTTTTTCACAACTTAGAACTGTATAGTTTTTGGAATGAATCGTTCGGACCGATTTTGAGAAAAATCATCTCAAAGTTTCTAAAAACCCCACAAGATTTGACTGGGCGGAAAATGTTGAAAAATAGAATCTCTCCAAATGGGATGAAGTTTTCTTTAAATGTGTATACATAGATTCCACACATTTTTACGATTTTGTATGTAATCCCAATCAGCCGTTTTGAAGAAAAAAATAAAATAACTGATAATAATCATTAAATATATCATACTAGTCAAACGCGAAATATGCGTTGGAAGATGAGCGAGATATCCTAATAAGGTATAAAAGTCGTTGAAGTAGTTCTACCCTTGCTACTTTATCGACTCTGGTATTCCACACACCTTGATATCTGAATAAGCTATAAAAGTCGTTAAAGTAGTTCTAATCTTGCCACTTTATTGACTCTGGTATTCTACACACCTTGACGCATATGAAAAATACTTCATTGTTGGTCAACTCTTGAATCTAGAAAGCAGTGAATTTCAACAACTTAATTCTGTCACAATTTGTATGATATATTTTATGAATATTATTATTATATTTATTATATTTATCTTATTATATTATATTCTTTATGATTATTTTATCAGTTATTATTTTTTTTCAAATAATCAGAATTATTCATCATTTTTATATTTCTGATATTTCTGATCAGAATTGCATACAAAATCGTAATAATGTGTAAAATCCATGTTTACACATTTAGAGAAAATTTCATCTCATTTGGAGAGATTTTATTTTTCAACATTTTCCGCCCAGCCAAATCTTATGGGGTTTTTAGAAACTTTGAGATGATTTTTCTCAAAATCGGTCTGACCGATTCATTCCAAAAACTATACAGTTCTGAGTTGGATGAGTTTGCGTGTACAAAAAAATGCATGTTGATCAGTCAACCCTTGCGACCTGTGGAGTGCTTGCAAAAAAAAAAAACACAGACAAAGCCCTATAAGAGTAGGATGGAGACTTCGCCACGATCATCAAAAAATTATGACAGAATTAAGTTGTCGAGATTCACTGCTTTCTAGATTCAAGAGTTGACCAACAATGAAGTATTTTTTATATGCGTCAAGGTGTGTAGAATACCAGAGTCAATGAAGTGGCAAGAGTAGAATTACTTTAACGACTTTTATAGCTTATTCAGATATCAAGGTGTGTAGAATACCAGAGTCGATAAAGTAGCAAGGGTAGAACCACTTCAAGGACTTTTATACCTTATTCAGATGTCTCGCTCATCTTACAACGCATATTTCGCGTTTGACTAGTATACAATCAACAGGAATAATGTTCACGATATTAGATCCAAAATATGATTGAACAAGTTTCATCATTGGGTTTCTTTTTGAAAATTCTGGTTCACTCGTTGGAGGTGCCTCAAAATGATTTTCCTTCCATTTGTATTCGTATTTTTTTTCTTTTCGTTTTTTCGATAACATTGAAACTTGATTCGAATCATTGATACCCAATGAAGGCTATGTATGAAAGGTGAGATCGTTTGGACTGAGCGCCAGAAGGGCGATCTTAACATCCAATTTCAATTATTTAAAACCGAAGAACTCAAACACCAAGACCGCGCTGTCTGTGACTATAATTTTCCGCCACAGATAGAAGTGAGTAGGCCTACTCATTTTTATCACCATGTTTTCGATATATTGAAATAATTTTGGAATGAAGAACCTACATCAATTTCATCAATTTTAGCAATTCCAAAAACTGTAGCAATGAGATTTGCCTGATCCCGTCAGAAAATGTAGGCCTGTAAACATTCACGCACATGGATTAAAAGTTGGAAAAACATATTTCAACGAGCTGGTGTTGAAAAAGTACTGCTAAAATGAGGTAGGAGTTGATATGCTGCAGTTACACTGATGTCTACATAATGCAAATATTTGCATCCACTTTGCTTCATATACACTCTAAAAACACCCGCAATATACCATCGGAGTTAGTAATGAAATATGTGATTTGGAGTAAGAAAAATCAACTGGATATAGTGCAAGTGTGTTAGTGAATATTGTATTACAGATGATGTAACAATATGTGGAGATGTCGAAAACTCATTAGATAGACAATTGGAGACATTATTTTCCAGTATTTTACTCAAACTGACTTTTGCAAACGAGTGAATCTGTAAGTATATTGAGCCAACGGTACAGTATTCACACATCATAGTAATCGGTATACTGTCGTACTCAGTTATATACCACGTCGCTTCAGTCTCCGCCTACGTGTGTTGTGGCGAGAGAAGAATCGAGTCACTCAGATTCACGGGCGAAAGGTTCCACAAAGTGTGTAAAAGTGTTAAGCAAAACCAAAGCTTTTACACAAGACCAATAGAAAGAGTAGAAGTTTAAGAATGGCAAAAAGAAGGAAGCGTATTTTGTTCAACATTCGAAAAAAAAACACATAAAATGTACGTGTTTTCGCTTTTTTCTTTTTCCCAGGATGCCGATGATGCACTATATATACACTGATCTTCCTTCGAACGCCATAACTTCGAGAAAACTTACTCTATTATTGCCTGTAGGGGACCATAGCGCTACACGACTGAAAGTATAGAGAAATAGTTCTTTGGATTTGATATCTCTAATGGAAAAGGCGCCCCAACTATAAGTACGATAGAGATGTTGTTTCATTCGTGGGTACATAGAGCAAACGTATTTGCACATTATTTGATAGAAGAAATGTCAAAAATGGGAACACTATTCTATATATATATATATATATATATATATATATATATATATATATATATATATATATATATATATATATATATATATATATATATATATATATATATATATATATATATATATATATATATATATATATATATATATCTGTGGGATCATTAGCTTATGAAGTGCATTGAAGGATCAACCATTTTCAAAGCACAGTACTCTGTGTATGGAAGCACCACACACAACTTCAATGAATGATTTATGGTATCAGAATTATACATAACAAGTCACGACTGGTGTATGCTCCATATACAGTTGAGATCGTTCATGGGCCATTCTACGAGATATAAGATAACCGATATAATGAAGAACTTGGATGTATATATTTAAATGTATATATATATATATATATATATATATATATATATATATATATATATATATATATATATATATATATATATATATATATATATATACATATATATATATATATATATAAATATATATATATATATTGATATATTGATATATTGTTTTAAATATATATATAAATATATATATATATATATATATATATATATATATATATATATATAATTATATTCAGGATGCAATTGTCAAGTCATAACGATGTCGTCTCGATCGGCTTAAGAACCCGGGATTTACCAATTTCTGGTCAGGTGCTCTATACCGCTTATCTACTGAAACATCACTATCAAAACTGCACAATTCCCAGAGTGATGACACTCCTTGTGGATAACCGACTGAGAGCTCAGATTATCTTACCGTGTGACGGTGACGATTGAGAGTGAAGTTCCACAAGTCCTTGTGCTACGCCCCTTTCACTTTTTCTCGGCATGATGAATAATTTCACAGATACACTCTCGGATACGATCGTTCAAACCACAGATCAGCTAGTTATGGCTTAATGAACGAGAGTATAAATTGTATATTTTTATGTATATAAACTAATTCGTGACAATAAGAAAGGAGAAAAATACATAGGACATCTCAATATCTCAATAATATCTCAAGATATATTAAGATATACTAGATATTCTGTCGAGTCATGAGAGTCTCATCCCAACAGGATCCACTTTCGGGACCTCCTAGTTATACTAGTTAGATTATCCAACGCCAAACTTACGAGCTAGCTAAAACACTATTGCGAAAAAATATTTAACGAGTGATGACACTTCATGGGGGTTTCACCCAGGGCCCAGGCGTATAGTCGAACCCAGAATCGATCTGGGTTCGACTCCCGGGAGTCGTCCTAATTACTAACCTATTCTGGATTGAGTCAACATCTAGTTTTTCACTGTGTTTTCTTACACAACTTCTGTCGGGTGTGTTGGAAGAGAGAGGGAGTGAAAAGAGAGGAAGAGGCAGAGAGAAGAAAAGTTTATTTGCACTTGGATATATAAGAAATTTACTTCAATTCTCAAGTTCTCGAGTTTTTCTCTTTTGTTGAAGTTTCACTGGCTATGACTGAACTGAAGCATTGTACATTACATATCAAGCTATGAAAGCGTCAACAATGTTGAACACGCTCCCTCTGTACATGCAGCCTCTACTTATTGCATCGCTGAGCTGTAAGAGAAGTTGCATATTATTTTTCTTTTTTCAATATTTGTCCAACAACCCCACCCACAGCTAGGCCTTCCGGGGGTACGAATGATTAGGTGATTATGAAACTAGGAGGCGATGATAAGTGAAGGACGGTTACAAGAACACATGCCTCATGCGGGACTCGAACTCACGCCCGATGTGACTAGTTTCTACCGCTAGCGATAGTTGACTGAGCCAAAGGAGCGGCAAGTTGCATCTTGACCAAACGGCTTCCTGCAAATCTCCAAATACAGTACACACATTTTATGAAAAGAATGTGCGAATTATATCAGTTTCTGAACAGAAAATTAAACATCTATACAACAATCGGTGCGTCAGACGAAGCAAAATAAAATAACAGCTCAATGAATTAATTATAATTTGTTTACGTACAGAAATGTAATTCGTCGCAAACTCCTTCAGCAACCATAGTTTCACAAACAATTAGGCTATACGCAAGTTGAACAGCATTTTCAAAAGTTATATCATTAATCAAATAACAAGTTTGATATTATCGTTCAAGTTTCCATACCCAACTGGAAGACAAAAAAAAATCACATACCTCAAGACTATGTATACTTTTGGTCACATAAAGTGGTCAATCAAGCCATAATAGAATGTATCCTGAATAAAAGGTACTGACATTATCAGTACTGAACCTGAAGTATACTTACGTATTATAACTAGCAGACAGATCTACATGCAGGCATTACGCACAGTTTGTAGAATGAGCTATAAACTATGCATGCATGTCATTCGATTGAATTTTTTCCGAGAAAACATCTTTTGTGACCGCACGTGTGTACAACAAATATCAAAGATCATTAATGAATTGATAACACTACTTAGTGAATGTCTAGTAGCACAAAGGGCTAGAGTGATTGTGTGATGCAAATGAGCAGATTTGCATTGCACGAGCGTAACCGGAGACTTCCATTCCGTGCATTCCGATCTCAAATACGCACGCGTTTATTTCTTCACAGTGCTAGTTTCGTAGGTCGCAGGGCAAAGCCGATCCATGATGCACAACTTTTTCCTGCGATTATTCATCTTCTAGCTCAAAACTTTTGCCTGTATAATTAGATAAAATCGTTCAGTAGTTGGAAGTTGTTCATATCTGTAAGAATACCATGACGAAAACGAAGTGAAAAGTATTTTCACCAGAATGAATATCTGCTACGCTGTTTCAAACCGAAGATGGACAAATTCAATTGGATAACCAGCTCACTTTACCACGCATCGTTTTATGATATATCGATATAGTGTTGATACATCTTTCGATCTAGTTTGAAGGAATGTTGATAACTTATATATGAGAAAATATTTCATCCTATCGAAAAAATGACCTATGGTGAAATTCAGGATTGGCAATGAAAATATACAGGTTGCACGTCTGAGTCATGAGGAAGAAATGATGAGTGGAAGAAGGTATAATTGGTATTCATAGCGGTAGAGAAGCCAATCGGAGATTGGAAGGTCACGAGCTCGGATCCCGGTCGAGACGAAACTTCCATCACTAGTCTATTCTAACCCACACATACATATATTTATATATATTTATATATATATATATATATATATATATATATATATATATATATATATATATATATATATATATATATATATATATATATATATATATATATATATATATCTTTACTAATGAAATCATGGTAGGGAGAGCGTGCGTGTGTCCATCCGTCCGTCCATCCACTTGCGTGCGTGCGCCCGTCCATCCGCTCTATGAAGCCTGGTAGAATGGGTGTTTCGAGTGCTGAGGCGGGCGTTAGTGTCGGATAGGGGTAGTGGGACCGGGAGTTGGGGGAACCCGGTTTTCCCATGTCTCCTGTCACTCACAATTGTGACTGACGGAAGGGGGGGGGGGGGGGAAGAGAAGGCGAACCATTTACTTCGTCATTTCGTTAGAAGCACACAATGCTGTTTCAATATTGGAAAAAATAGTACAAGACTATCGTCTTCTACTATTTCATTTTGCTTTGAGCTCAGCTCGCCCCATGAGAAAACGTTGTTGTTATCAACACGGGAGAGTTCTTCGTCCACATTGAGGCTTTCATGAAGTCGATTTCGACCCTCATGTTCGAGAATGTGCTGTGGAACTTTCTACTCGAAAGCAGCAGTATTACGTCATTAGGACAGAGAAAGGGAAAGAGAGAAAGAGAGAGAGAGAGAGAGAGAGAGAGAGGGTGAGGGGATGGTGGAAGGGAGGGTGGGGGTGGTAGATGGGATTGTGGAGAGGGGGTGGGGTTGTGGAGAGGGGAGGGAGGGGGGGGGAAAGGGGGAGGAGGGGGAGGAGGGGAGGGCACGTCATATGATGGGCCAAACGTGCGAATATATATATATATATATATATGAGTGTGTGTGTGTGTGTGTGCGTGTGTGTGTGTGTGGGTGTGCCCATATCAAATCAAATGAGGTTGGATGATGTTGAACTCATCAGTTAGATGCAATATGAACGTGACTATTAGTCAATGACTAGTTCGATATAATGAAGGGTGATTGTTTGTTACCCTCTCCTTGCCTATCTATATTCTATTCAAACATCACACCAACTTGTCGACGGAATATCGTTCAACTTATCTTTCTTTCAATACATTTTCTCCAATACCTTTCATAAGTAAGTTAGTTGTGATAAATTTCAATAATATTGCCGGGATGAATCATAATAGGTTTGACCTCTTTATATAACTCAATAACTTTCAACTTCTCAACTTGGTAACTTCTTTCAATAATGAATCAGGAGATGATGATGAGATGATGATTTCAATGATCCTTTTCAGTGAATTATTTGAAGATAATCAAAACATTTGCATACTGGCATCACAGTGTTCACGATGTCAAAAATACCGCGAGAATGTTAGCATTTCCGTTCCACTTCTGATGAACCAACTATATCTTGAAATCCGTCAAGATATTTATATATGGTTAAAGACCATAAAGGAGCAATATAGCCTGACGAAGGAGTTTAATGAAAACGTTAAAATATTCGGGCATGTAAATGATGAATATATTGAGATCGATTGACGAAAAAGGCTCACAATGGCATGACGGTGTAGGTCTATATATAAATAGATGTGTATATATATATATATATATATATATATATATATATATATATATATATATATATATATATATATATGAATATTTATATGAAATATGAAGAGAGAGAGAGAGAGAGAGAGAGAGAGAGAGAGAGAGAGAGAGAGAGAGAGAGAGAGAGAGAGAGAGAGAGAGAGAGAGAGAGAGAGAGAGAGAGAGAGAGAGAGAGAGAGAGTAGTAGTAGTAGTGTATATACATTTATGTGTTATGTACAATAGATTCGAATTCGAGTTGTTGTCACTGAATTTTCAGTAGTGTCACTTGGATAGACGTGCTTATAGCAAAAATAGGACCACGCCTGTGAAGTTGCTCCTGGTGTTCGTGCATTGCAATACTTGTGGTTGCGCGCGCATCTTACTTACTTCTGGCACCTGATGGAAAATTGTATGGGTTCTTCACGTGATTGGTGATTCAACTAAGTGATACGAAGCATAGACGCCGCAGCCGCAAAAGCGCTGTTGTCGACACAGCAATCTTCAGGGCACAATCGGCGTCATAAAAAACGTTGACGCGCTGTAAAATTCCAATGTGCATCCATTGATTGAGGGCTCAAAGTCATTATTGTCAGAGTCAGAGTACATACTGGGTACTTGGACAGATACAATGCGGCAAGTTGTTGTATTGCGTGTTCATGTAAATGACGCTATACTCACGTAGTTATGCACAGAAGTATGTAGTTATGTCAGTTATGTAGGCATAGATGAATACGAATATTACACGTTCATCATCACATATTCATTCATGCAAATAGACGGATACACAAGAGAATACCATTTATTTCAAACGGTTAATATAGTTTGGCTCAGTTATAATAAGATAAACCTGAGAAAGGTATGGTGTACAAACCGGTTAACTAAGACTATGGCTTCAATATGCAAATGTTTCATTTCTTTAATGGGGGGACGGTACGGACTTAAGCCGCACGGCATTACCAACGATAGCTAATCCTCGAAAAAGGAAATTCGATGTACTTTCTGTAACACGCCAGGGATTTCTCTAGAAAATGTATCGAACATATTCAAGAATACGAAGCAATTCGGTGAAATGAACGAAATAAATGTGCATGCCGTACCAATTCGTTTTTTAACTAATTCCTTACAGAATTGTATTCAAAATATCATATTATGGTCTGAAGTTGAAGTGGTTTTTGGAACACACTCATAGCGTTACATTTCCAGTGACGAAATGCCATATAAGCAATCACAGTGACTTTCCAGATGACCATTCCGTTGTGAAACTGCTTCAAATCGTGTAGAGAAGTGGACCTTATCTTCTAGTAATGTCGATTAGTAATAAACCTTCACAATATGCCACGTGTCATTATTGTGTGACGGTTGGAAGTGTGAGGTGAAAATCGATGAAATAAATATCGAGTGTAGCTGTTTCTAACAAACGACTGATCTTTCCACTATTATTATTACAAAATGGAACTCGATAGCAATCTCACCAAATATTGTCTGCGTAATGATGTATAAGATCATTGATTTTGTATCATACACGATGAAGTTTCATCACATATGTGTATCATCTCCTTCCTGGTGGCAACATATGTGTACATATATATATATATATATATATATATATATATATATATATATATATATATATATATATATATATATATATATTTATATATATATATATATATATATATATATATATATATTCACATTCAGACCCGACGTCCAAGAACGCCCTTTCCAATGGTGCCCCGGGTGCCCTGTACGAAGATCCTAACTGAGCCTCAAATAGGTAACGACGATCTTGTGTCATATTTTCCGACGAAAGAGTCGACATCGCCAGTATCGATATTATCAACATTCAATAGCTGTTGATATCGCATGTGCTACGTGAACGAAAGATTGTACGTGTCTTACATGTCATACACTAGTCACAAAAGTTGACATCGCTCCCATCACATAGCAGGAACAGTGGGGTGTTGTCGACAGTGAAGCATTATTGTATCTGATGTGTGGTCAACCTTGTGAGGTGATGATGCGATCTCCATCGATCCTCAGGGTGAGATGGGATATACATTCCCTATAACAATGTATATATCAACAAGTCGCACGTGTTCCGACTGCTAGCTCACTGGGTGTTCGTGTCACAAATACAGCTTACATCACTCACATCAAAGTATAAAACAATTTCATGAAATGAAGGCTTTTTTCTTTGGTAACAACATTCACTGTGAAATGGAAATTGTCAAAATTCATCCCAGATATAATTAGATATAAGCCATTTAGATCTCCGTTCATACAACCACCTATTGGATTATAGAAATCGATAATCATTTCATTATTGGAGATTCTCCATTCAAAAACAGTTGGAAACGGAATAATGTGGAACATTTTCGAAATCTCACTAATAAGCCACAATTTTCAATATACTAGAAATGTAATGTAATCCGATTAAATGTAGTTGTTCAGAGCGTCAATCACAACGTTAAATTAGATGAGCATCGCAACAAATAGGCCTATAGCTGCTATTGATTTTATCGATGTAACAGCACTATTCTACAAGCAATAGAGATAAACACCAAACAAAGAATGAAATAATGTCTAATGTGTACAGTATTAATTTACACGTATCTCGAGCGACAGAAAGAGAAAATAAAATGTTCTGAGGAGATTTTAACAGTGGAAAGAAGGTTCTACGGAAGTAATACAGGAAAGTATATAACACAAAATGGTTGAAATGTCTGAAATGTTGAAATGCGAAAAGCAAGATTGGTTATATAGTGAATCTCCGGGGAAACACATTATGAAATGAATTCGTGCGTTAAAATACATCAGCATCAAGCCAATGATGTATAGGTCTGTCGGGAAATCTGCATTCGCATTTTCATCTGAAAAAATACTGTTCATGAGATGTTGTATAGCAATTCTTCACGAGAAAAGACACCATTTAGTTTTTGAAAAGGATCGCACTGAGGAATGAATAAACAGTGGCCAACGAGTCGATGGACCATGGTAGCTATATGTTATATGGATGAGAATTAAGAACACAAGTGATGTTTTGTATCATTATATTGATTCATTATTTGACAACAAAGATGTGGATATGTTGAATAGTTATATCAAAACTTTCTTTATTATTTGGATTCAAAATCGTATGGACAAAACTGTGGGATAATGTATATATATATATATATATATATATATATATATATATATATATATATATATATATACACACACACACACACACACACACATTACAGTTCATCTTACATTACATTTTCATAACATGACATATTTACGTCTATGAATACATAGAGATGAAAAATTGATTCAAACTCTCACATCTGCATCTTCAGTGTCAAATAATGATCGTCAATATATAGTGAAATGAATCGTTACTCATCTTGTTCTTTATTTTCATGAATTTGTCACTGCCGTGCTCTACCGTGCTATAGTCACTTGATAGGCAGATGAACAATGATGAACAATGAACACGTGAACAAGAAACTGATGAAGAAATGGCGAACATGTATACGGAAGAACGCATGGATAACATCCACATAATTACGGAAAATTTTAGAAAAGTATATATATCAACATTTAGCAACAGTTCAATTAATTATGAATATTTCAATGAACGAAGTTGGTACAAAAATGGAAAGATGAATTAATTGAAAAGGAAGTGTTATCGTACTTCGCGAGTGTAATGAGTTTGTGTGTTGAAGAAAAACATGAATGGAAACTTGTATTTGGTTCATGAAATAAGAACATGAACACTGTAAGTGACCTCATGAAATCCTGAATGGAAACAAACTCTTCTCGAGCTCACTAGACATTTATAACTCATAATAAAATTCAATAGAAATTCACTACATTCAGGGAAAATACGATGTACACGTATATCCACAGAACAAAAACATATTCTATACAAATTTCCACGACCATAAAAAAAAACATGATATTTGTATATGATAAATTATCCATTTCATCAATCAACATTCAATTATTTATTCATTTCAATGACTCATCAATGTGGGACTGAGGGCGCATGGCAAGATCTGATGGAGAAAATATTTTGGTCGATTTTCGACAACACAATAATCAATCAATCTCTTATACGTAATATCCACACTTGAATCTATCATATCGCAGGAAGTACCTTGATGACCATGCCCAGACATAGGCTTTGATTTCAGTGGCGACAATTATACCAGCAATGAATGACAAAATCGAACATTTCTCACATAACTATCGGACAGACCTGACTTACGGTTCCAGAATGCACTGTACCGAATGGTAGGTGTTGCCATGTTAATCATCATTGGTTAATTTGTACTTTCACGCACCGGAACGGCGTTCCGCTCCTTTTTTGAAACCGGAAAGCACGTTCCGGTTTCAAAATTATGAAAAAACCAATGATATGGCGCATTTCTATTCATCCATCAACACTTCCAACATGCAATATCATTTTTACAAATACATAAATATTTTCTCATTCTGAGAATGATTTTTTTCCTCATTCCCATGAAAAATAGTAAGAGGAATAGCTCACGGTATTCGACAGTACAGGACGGAATGTTAGATTGCGATCCACGGGAGATGAGAATAATTCCAAATATATTCTCCTGAAACAGTTCGATGGCAAAAGTATTTTTCAATGAGATTTTTTCTCGAGGTTGTGGCGGTGGTGGGGGGGAGAGGGAGATAGAAGGGATGATTTTCTTTGAAATGCGTACCGGTTCTTTTTTATCTACGAATTAAGCCCTATTATATACATATATACATACGTCTATATGTGTGAATACTAAATACTAATATAGTATGATACTGAAATAATACTAATAATACAATGATTTAATAATACTATAATAGTAAAGTACTAAATACTAAATACTATACTGAATAAGTTCCTCATTATTTGAAATTGAAATCAATAATTCAATGTTTTCAGGCATCAAATTATTGTACACTGTGAAAGCGCATCGTAATCTTGAATGAAGGTATACGTTCATCTGACAACGAGAAAAAGCTGGTAATTATATACAGCGATATAAAAAATTATGATTCTTATTTAATAATGACTATTTAATCAGAATAATTCGTGAACTCTCATGAGGTTGCCATGTGCTATGTGAAGCCCCATAAACATCAATAGTCAGCAAGCAATATTGGTGCAACTTCAGAAAACTGCAATAGGTGCAACTGAAATCCGAAGTCACGAGCTTGCAATGTTGTGTCTATGAAAACTAGGTAGTCATGCAAAGGTCTCGTATAACTTTCATCACACATGTCATAATGGATGTTGTCCTACGTGTTTACATATAATACATATATACGTGATGTCGTTGGTAAACAATCAAATGAAATTACTTACTGCTACAATTCTACCTCACTCTCCTTTACCTCCGCATACTAACCCGCTCCATATCAATGCCTTTTAACGAGGGGGAATGAAAATGCAAATTTTCTTGTGGGCTGAAAAAACGATCTCAAAATTTTTCTACACGCTGTTTTCTGCTTAGCATGCATATTCTGAAATGGTGGAATGTTTGTTGATATATATATATATATATATATATATATATATATATATATATATATATATATATATATATATATATATATATATATATATATATATATATATATATATATACTCTGAACCAAAGTGCTAATATGAACCTGTATACTTGTATCTCTTGTAAATACAGACTCTGAGGGGAATTAGCTGGATATTATACGGTATGCTGATTATGTAAACTGGGCGAGGGAAAAAGCTGAAGCCTTTCGGTCGGTTAATTGAATTGAAGCAATTCGTAAAGGGTCCACTATTTGAAGAGCTCTCTTAATGAATAGACCCTAAGGGAGTCATCCATCACATCTTCAATTTTTTTTTAAATTTCTTGATCTTCCTCGACATGATTCCTGGTTTTAGCCCCAAGAATTTAAAAATTGGAACAGAGAATATAAAAAACGATGATATAATAGTATAATATATCTCGTTCCATTTTTATATAAGAGTCCACTTTTTTTTAAAAATATCTGAATTTTATAATGGGTAAAATAAAATATAGTATAATTATGTAGCCCATAGCTTATATCAGATCTCTCACCTTCTACATGTGGGTCTTTGGAATGAGTCGCGAAATGACCTCGAAAGTTCCAGTATCTTTCGCAAAAAGAATTTTTGTTCGACCTACTCGACTTTTGAAAATTGAAATAGTTAGTCTTTCAAACTGTCTTTTTTCGAGTCTCTGGAAAAATTGATGCACTTTATCAAATAATATACATCATCCATTATACAACGCCTCTATACCTATACTGTAAGTTTTTCAAACGAATGGTACCTGTAGGTTTGTCGACCATAGATCTGCGAAACATGTTTCTACTTCGTTCAATATACACACGCATTCACCATTTATATACCGGATTTTCTCTACGTTGAAGTCTCGTGGGAGTTCAATGGGTATAGCTAGCTGTCTTCTTCAAACTTGAGAGTCGGGAAACAAACCGCTTCTTATAAACTCTCTACGATGGGAGCTAATAAAGCAAAAGCAAGAAACTATATGCTAGAAAATGTTGTGACACACTTTCCTGTACGTCTGGGTACAAACTCCGATATTTGGAAATATTAAAAACTGATTTCCATAACAAACACCAGGAGTCAATTTCTCTGAAAATTCAACTGAAAATTCGAACTTTGCGTGGCATTCAACCTGCCCTAGTCTTCAACGACCAGAACTTTATATCTCAGAAACAAAATTACATTCATGATCATCACAGCAGAGGCGTCAAAAATATTGTCCAAACAAGAACTAGACTTGATGAAGTGAAATATGGCGTATGATCCATATGAGTGTCAAAATTTGGAATCATATCCATAACATTGAAACATGTGATACCAGAACATCTTTCAAACGCGCATTTCAGCTGTTTTTCGATACAAGGCATACCGTTTTCAATAATTGATAACCTACTGAATTATTGCAACACTTCGTTTGAAAATTTCAAATCATAAGTGCAAATGAATAAATGAATGAATAAGTTGTAATAAAGAATCAATGAACCGCCCGTAAAAGTAATACGATTGGCTCATGAATGCAGTCATATCGGTTGAATGTGGTTACAAAATGACCAAAAATGAGACATATGGCCAATCTTTTTTTTCCATCTGGACGCTACTTTTTGTGACTTCCATTTTCTGAAGTGTTCCCGAAACTTTTACTGGCGACATCCGGAGACATTACATGGTAAAATCTTCCGAGGTGCTTCGATTCGAGAGAAGTACCAGCACTTATTATTTGTATTTCTACTAAATGTAGAATATTCTACTGCATATATCTATCAATATGCTCAATATTGTATAGACCATTGTATATATTGTATATATGTAATATTGTATCTTATCTCCTTTCTATAATTATGCTGACTTATCCAATATTATATACTTGTAATGCAATTGGACAAATAAATAATAACTAACTGACTAACTATGGGTAACGATATATATAGTGGGAAAATGATCGAATTCACTTTACTTGGTGCGTAAATCATAGCACAACGAATTGTAGCAAACCCAAGTTAGTTAGTTGATGGGTTACTTGAAAGCAAACCCTCGAATAATCATGCAAATAACAAGTGGTCCTACACGTTGTAATAAATGAATTCATCAATTATCCATTATTACCACTTGGAACTTTTCTTGCAGAATCATCTTAATCAATCAAAATTATAATGAACAACATTCAATCTAATGCAATTTCAACATACATGCGACTCTTCAAGTAAGATGTTAAATTTGCATAATTCCGACCAATTTATCAACCTATTAGCCACGTACACCACCTGTGCTCAAGAATACGTTGAATAAACATGTGCCATGTGTTAAAATGTACACGTATAGTACGAGTACATAGACGAGCCAATTGGCAGAGTGTACATGTTCATTACATAACTCATTCATAACGGAAACGGGTGGGTACCTACAGCATCATATACTCAAGTAAATTAGTACTTAGTAGTATAGTACGTCTTGACTAATTCATTCATACGCTATACATGAACGGCTAAATGGTCCCTTGAACACAGACAGCCTATGTGAATAAACAGATATGCCAAGTGAACGACGAAATAAAACTGCACAGTACACACCGGTGATGCATAGGGAAGTAATGCATTATCATTATTGAGGTGTCATCCGTTGTCAACTGAAACAAGAAAGTGTTGAATATTGTGTGTGCATGTCGAAATGATGCATTGCATTTTATATACGGTCGTATAACTTGTGGCGAATGTTGAAACAGTGGTGGACATCGTAATTATTCTTGTTGGCTGAACGAACGCATCCAAAGCTATGAGTTATTTGACGGTGGGAATGAGCAAGTGATAGGGAAAAAATGTGATGAGTGAGCTAGGACGTTTCCAAAACGCATGTCTTATACACAGGGCTCGAACTCTCAGCCAACGGTGATTCAAGTTTCCAAAGCGGTGCTCTAATTGAATGAGCTGCGGAGGGCGGCAGGACAACGACATTCTAGGGTGATGATTTAAGTAATTTCATTGTTCTGATACTGTTATTATTGTGTCATTCAAGTATATATGATATGTATCAATAATAATGATTATTATCATTATATATGTAGCCTGATGCGGGTGTCTGAGTGGTACCCGCAATTAATTGCATACGAAACTAGGACTAGATCCCCCCAACGAATCGATTTCAGTAATATTATTCCGAAGGGTAAAAGTGCGACGAACTGCTGATTAAAAACACATCACCAACTATAAATTAAACCATGCAATATCGAACGAAACATCATTAAATAATCACCGAGCTTTTATAATCGTGACAATAAAATGAGGAAACGTACGCTCAGATGTTTTCAATTCAATTGCTCGAACCAATCAATAAATTTACGTTCATTCACAACTCCCTTGATCACCAAAATAATGCCATTTCCCAGTACGTGTGAAATTATTCTGGCGGCACGCCGCTGTAAATCAAACTTCGTGCAGACCAGCATCCAGGGTCAGTGAGTTGTAGAAATCGTGTTCGTGAATGGCGAAGACAAGTCTTCACTGACTAGTCGCCAATTCATTCATAAAATATAAGTGTTGATATATGAATAATAATGTGTACTTTTTTTCTGTTCTGTTTTTCTGATGCATAACTATGAAAATCTTTGTCACTTGTTCTTTATGTACACCACCCACGTTCACATACGTCCATAGATCAAAGTACTTTGGAACTTGTGGTTGCGCAAACACATTGCAACTGCGGTTCTGGTTTTTATTTACACTTCCCATAATGGGTATGTATATACAGGTGGGCCCACACACACCCTTACACTTACAGTGAAAGAAAAAAGTATTTTGTCTTGACACATTTTCAAATAATAAGAATCCACGCAGTTACTATTGGCCACCATCAATAAGAAATGAATATATATTGTGTCAGTCACGGGTGCATCATAATGAGAGTAAAACTATAGCATTGAGCTATCACCAACTATTTCCCTCACATTTCAAATATGTTACCTAAATGAATAAAATGAATAATGTTGTGAATATTATGTTGAATATGATGCTTTGTATTCACGAATACTCTGTAGTTTTGATGATATTATTCTCAGCAACTCCTAATCTTCACAACCAACTCTCCTTATCTTTGTGTCATTGTTACCATTGTTAACATATCTTCATAGCAGCCGTTATGAAAGCTCTTATCGTGGGCCTACTTTTCTCTCGCAATACATATTCTGAGCAACGCGATCCTGAGGTCCGATTCCTTAGGATTGCATCCAACGTGCGATTTCAGCGCTTCCATTCACTCAATTTATATTTGTACATTATTCTGTCAATGATTCACCACGTTTATATCGAAAATAATATGATAAATTACAATACAGTATCACGTTCTTATAAACTATATGATCATCATCTAGATTACAGGACATCCTTTTCCAATGGAAATTCATCCTCAGCAATATTGAATTCAAACACATTCAGGAAAATCCCAGGCCACACCTACAGAACTGGCTCTCGCAAGCTGAAATATGAATGACTACAAGCCAACTCTCTCACCGGCTGATTGTTTATGCACATTGTTCACGGACTCTAATGAGTCCAGAGCATCATCCAGGGCCATGTTTCCGAGAATTAGTATTAAACTATATATTTGAATAGAACTGTGTGCTACGTCCCTCGCAGAACTACGAGCAAACTCCCGAATACATGTCTAGAGGCCCTATAAATAACCTAGAGTTCACAAAATAGTGTTATCAGTATTGGTCTGTTACAGACGGGTCCAAAAGTAGAGTGGGCATTTCATTTTCCGCTTGGCTAAATTGTACGCCCATATTCGGACTCGGCGTTCAATATTTGCATGGCAGTGTTTGATAGGATTCTATAGGCGCAGTTGAACAGTTACAGCGTCAACGTTTCGTACAAACTGTTGCCGTGACTCTCCGTTAT
>OZ023330.1:12526641-12558528 GCA_964007535.1 Brachyptera risi | reverse complement strand
AATGGGGATTTTTAAAATTTCTAAAATTCATAAAAAAAAAAACCACCCGATAATGCCACAAAACTATACAGATCTAAGTTAGATGAGGAACCATGACGAAAAAAAGTTTGAAGTTGATAGCTGTAGCCGTTTGACCTGTGGAGAACCGACAAAAAAACATAAAAAAAAAAACATAAAAACGAACACCAATTTTTTTTCAGTATGTCAAATTGAATCCTCGCTAAAGCTCGTCTAATTAATACATCGTTTGGAACGAACGTATTGACACACCAAGTCGTACACTTGCATCTATATAATATTTTATGAAATCGAAAATGTCTGATATGTTTCATGGATCTCTGATATTCCTCATATCATCTGAATATGCTCATTCAGTCTATATAGGAAATTGAAAATGAAATTAACTGTAATGTATCCATAAATGGCGGACCAATACGACTTCTCAATGGAAAATATACAAATTCAAAGTAAAAAAGTAATAGAAAACTGAAAACTATTCAAACGTTGTGTATGTAATTGATTTTCCACAGTAAAATACCTTCAATATTGCCGACATGCCCTATATTGAGCGCAACTTGAGAAATGAAGATAATTTATAGCTCATAATTCAACAACAAGAAAATTTCATGCTTCAATTAAGGACGGTCTTTGTGTCGCATCTATGGTTTATCAAGTGCGGTCTCCAATGCACCTCGATGCATTAGCACTGATTCGTACACGAAACATGTTCACATGTGTGCACACTGTATCGAATGCAAGTACATACCATCTCTCTATTTTCCACAATTATGCATCTCTATACATGATCCACAATCATGACGTCACATGTTATATACGCTGAAACATGATATCATATATCATTTCAATTTGGAGAACTTATAAAGTGACTGTTTTATAATATATTAATATACTATTCTGTTAATTATTAATACATGAATTGGCATCACACAAGTCTCTTCAAGTTATCTTCACTCGAATTCACTCATCAATTCAACCTACCGAACTACATTGATTCTACTCATTGCTGTTTCATTTATAGAAATACTTAGAATATTTAGCGAAGTTTAATCGAACTTCAAAAAGTTCACTACATTCACTAATGAATGCAGTTTTGGTCTTGCTACACAAACTTTTCTCTACTTGTTTTCCATCAACTATGTAGTAGTTTTCATCTCTGGAAGAGGGTTACATGTTACATGATGAGTAAATAAGTGAATATACAAACAAATATCTGACCACCACAGATTATACAGTCGTCATATTTCGAGTCAAGTCACTGATTTTCCGGGACCGGGTTTAATGTTGAATGGTTACAAGCTGCAGTGAGTTTCCATATATGGCTTATGACCAATACATATTTTGTTCAATAATTAAGATGGTAGACGCCATTCAACTCTCGTGGATAGAAGTGAAACTGAGAACGATTTTGGTGAATGCATTCAGGTGAGAGGGTTAAATGTGGGATCGACAATGAAACGGTTCAAATGGATGTGTTCATTCATGCATTGATGGAACATTGTGTAGGCTATCTGTGTTCTCTACTCATATCCGAAAAAGGTATAGCCTTGAATGGGGAACAATGAATTTGTTCCAAGTTTTGATGTTGATAATGAAAAAAAATCTGGAACTGTATTAGGATTCAATAATATGTTTCACAAGAAGAAGCAATCTTTTCTTAAAGTGTTTGTTTTGTATAGTATATACAATGTTTGAGAGGCTTATCGAATAGAGACCATACATCATAATATCTAAACAGTCTCTAAAATGTGAGGTACATCAACAATTCGCAAAATACGGGATTATAGTGATTGGGAACACTGGGTGATAGAACTTGTAGTTTTTTTATCAATTCTATTGTACGAAAAACCACTTCAATGAATGAGATATTTATCTAGTCGAGCGGTAACTCGACGGGAGCAAAATCAGTGCGGAGTCTCAGCTTCACGCTTACACTGTTTAGACGAAGTACTTCCAGGCGGTTTCGAGCATACTGTGTCTCCGGAACTAATAAACTTAAATACCTCTAGTTTGTTATAATGGAATAAGGTATCATGAATGAATGAATATTATGGTTTTAAGGCGCATCGACAGCGAGGTCATTTAGCGCAGCGTCATACACGACACATCAAATTTGAGCTATATCGGACCAAACGTCTGGAAGTTATGGCTGTGAAAAGACTACTTTTTTCCGTTTTCTCCTCCTCCTCCCCCTCCTCCTCCTCCTCCTCCTCCTCCTCTTCCTCCTCCTCCTCCTCCTCCTCCTCCTCCTCCTCCTCCTTCTCCTCCTTATCCTCCTCCTCCTCCTTCCGCCGTCACCCAGGAACTCAGCTACAGGCCAAACGAACCGACCGATTCGTCCGATTCTTCCAGGGATTATGTGAACTCATATGGATTTGTGACTTTTGTATGTTTCAACCGGAATTTGCTTCTAAAAAACGAAAGTAAGATCATTTTATACTCATTTTCCAAGTTTTTCTTATTTCTAAAAATCATTGCACGACATATTCCAATGAAATTAGGGAAAGATGTTAGTATGAATATACCAGATCGATTGTCTTGGAGATTTGTCAATTAATCATTCTTAAACGGGAGAAATTGGTATAATAATTTCGAGAAATTCAGAATGCTGTCGTATCGACGATTAAATCACGGCCACCAATGAACCATTGAGAACTTTGGATACTTTTTTCTCCGCTTGATCTAGATCTATCTGAATGATCGCCACCGGACACAACAAATAGATAATGAATGTCAAACGAAACAGCTGATATTTATAAATTATCACGTTGATACCTTATTGCCTGATGATGCAAATTTCAGTAACACTCAACTGAAATAGTTTCGTCTACTGAAATTGACCAACATGAAGCATGCGGGACTCGAACCCACGTCCGAAAAGAAATGCAGTTCCTTTCGCAGTTCGAGCTGAATAAGAGCCGTGGCAGCAGGGAGGTTGGAGGCAGAAATAAGAAGCTGATTCAACAAATACCAAACCAACGCGCAAAGTAAATTTACACTCAGCTATACATTACTGCCACAGGACAATGAGAATCATAATATAATATGGATTCAATATATTTTAGACAGAAATATCCTTATACAAAATAATGGAGTTCAGTTCCAGGCATCATATTTATATTGAATTTTAGTTCCAAACTGTTCCGCAAGGGAAGACACCGGAAACGCTAGCTGCAAATAGACGGACAGAGTTGAAAATATAATCAACCGACATTCAATGCATAACATTACTCCCAACTGAATTAAAATGTTTGCGGTTTGTTTTCAAAATAATAAGCTAGCCTTAACGTAATTCCGTATGAGTATCTCTCTCTATCTCACTCTCTCTCTCTCTCTCTCTCGCTCTCTCTCTCTCTCTCTCTCTCTCTCTCTCTCGCTCTTTCCAGGTAGAGAGAGAGAGAGAGAGAGAGAGAGAGAGAGAGATATGAATATATCATATATAAGAATATGTTTTCAATATATATGAAAATATATAGGCCTATATATATATATATATATATATATATATATATATATATATATATATATATATATATATATACATATGTATATATATATATAAATAATATATGTGTATATATATATATATATATATATATATATATATATATATATATATATATATATATATATATATATATATATATATATATAAATATATATATTTATATATATTTAAATGCATATATCAGTTGTTAGCGATCCGATCAAACAGGCATAATAAAGCATAAGAGTCTTATTCCATCTTCATGATTGTATCATTATCCGAAGTGACTATGCAATTCAATAACATGCGGTTCTGATGTAATGACAATTAGGCCTATATAATGTAGAATTGGTTCTCTCAGAAAATCCATAATATCATCACTGGCTATACAAGTTATGTTGGCAATCACTGATAATTACAGGTATAAGTAATATTGTTACACGTCATCCATGAATGTATATTGCATTCGTAATCAGGCGATAAATTATTATTTATCATCAGAGTAATGAAAAATACTTTCTGTAGAAACCTAACCTGATGTCTATAGTATAGACGAGCACGACATTCAATACTAACAAAATCTTTGACATAATCAGCACAGTATTATAATAGTGCACATTAGCCGGCCTGACGTGATAATTCACTTGCCCTGTGAATATTCTAGACCAAACAAACTTTCAATATAAATCAACTCGTTTGTATGAGGTGTAAAAAAGAGCGTTCACTGGCACACATATACTTTTTAATAACAGTTCGTAATAATATACAGCGTTTGATATGGAAATATTCATGCTCAGGCCGTATTAAAAGTATATAATGAGTATGATGCCCACAACGAGATTATGTAACCAGATTACTGTACAAAGCTTAATGGGGTGTACGAAAATAGATTGATTAAACGATAATACAAATTTCAAAAAATGCATATGATCTTCTGGCATCTGATATTATATTATCCATACACATAGCAAGCAAATATGATATTGGATTTTCTCAACACAAAACAAAGATTAAATAATACTGAATGTGCCATAAGTGAGCAGCAATCAATTCTACGCCAAAGGGATCGTATGCATAAACCACACCATATGATATGCCACCATACTGGACACAGTAACATAACATGTAATATCATATGATCTGGGAACTTGTTTGATGTATTAACGATGGAAAAAAATACATCGTGCTAAATGATTGAGTATCGCATACTAGTGATTTGATACCTCTGAATTATTGCGTAAACGTGTAATTAACCTCGGAACAATAATCACTAAATGAGATCCCTTGATTGCAAAAAGCAGATTTACTGTACTGTTTGTGATAGAGGCGGAAATCATAGGCGGCGCTATACATGTCTGAAACAAATCATCGGCAATAACAAATTGTACGTCCGGAATGTGTGCATAAAACGCAACAAGAGTTCGAATGTGATATATAATTGAAAATTAATAAGCTTGATGTATTGTTGGATGAACTGCAAATGGATTAGATTCGGGTCGTTAATCAAAGGTAGATAATAGATGGGCAATTCAATTAAATTTCATAGAAACAAATGTATAGTACGATAATATATTGGCTGGTGATCGAACCTTATACTGCAACACTATGTGTATGCTATACATATGGTATACGGTGTGAGCCGAAGTACTTGGTTAAATCATATGACAATTATTTATTCGATAGGCCCAATGGATAAAACGTACCATCATAATTAAAAGTGTATTCCGTTTCAAGTCATTTTGAATCACTATGGGTTATTTTGCATGCATTTCAAATGTGACTATGAATGGTACGAAAAGTTGAATTGCCATTAATATATTGATTTGATTGTGTATGCTAAAATAAATACATCTCAAACCAAGATAACTCACTTAATTGAGTGAGAGGGTGGTTCCACCATTCTTCTGGGCCGGACTTCATATATGTCGGTTACTGTTAGTTTCAAGACATTGCTTCGACCTCTTCCTCCTCTATTTCATGAAAATGTCATGAAAAATCATATATGAAGTTTAATTGTTCAATTGTATCAAATTGCCTATGTCATATACTATGGTAACGTTCACAAAGTTGGATTCGTCCACAGAATGAGGGAGGGTATACATATGCATTTTAGGATACAACAGTCCTTCGATTCGGACCAAGAAGCAATTGTTTCTTTGTTTTGTCTGATTAAACTGTGCTTTGATGTGATTGATTCAATACTATATTGAATTTGAACCTTCAACTTCTAAGCACTTCCTCGAGTTCAATCTACTCCGATAGTCTTTCAACCATGTGACCTATTGTTAATTCAGAAAACGATTTCGGTTTACCTCTTTCCAGCCCAAAATGTCGCTGAGTAGATTGAGTTAGTTGGCTGAAAGACTTTCCAACAAAATACGAACGCACGTTAAGCTCATTTGATCTGTACTTGAAACTTGTCTAAGTCGATGGATTCGAAGTTTGTTTTATAATAGAGATATATAACGATTTTCCAACAGAAAGGAGCATCGGAGAAGAACCAATCGACCAGCATATCCCTAGCTAGTTTCATGGTTATGGGATATGTATAAGACTTGGAAACTTCAGCTTGGCGAGAAGATGAATAATACAAACTATACAACAGGGAGAGAATGATATGTGTTGATATACGTACGTAAAAATGCATCCCTCTAGCAATCGAACAATTGAAAGGTGTCAATCTTGACGATTCAACTTGGATCAATTGAATCGAATCAAGTGAAAGGATATATAATATCAGATGATACTCATTTCAAATTCGTGATTCTGCTGCATCGGAGATTGGAATGCACTGAATCTCGACAAGAATGAATCCCAATGAGACAAGCGAGTCTTACATTAAATCAACATACTATAGATCCAACTTTTTTTCGTGAAATTAATTGATAACGAATCATCACAACCTGATCTAAAGTGAGACGTATTATAAAACTTGACTTGAACGTTTGTTCAACCCGATGTAAAATATACACAAATTCACTGAACATAATAGTAACAGTTTGCCCACCTCAACATGTGATTCAAGTGGAAAGCGTATTCTCATAACAATAACTCATTTATTGCGATTGTACACTATATATTACATATACAGATTTATATGCCACACGCCTATTCATTAATAGCTTGAGAATATCCATTAGCAAAACTAACCACACAACCATGTGTTCAAAACGTTGTTGGCAAATTTGCAAAGTAAAAGAGCCTGGTATTGATGTTGGCTAATTATCAAGAGCGTATATTAATGAACGTGAAAACTTGGGTCGGACATTTCACCGTTAAATTGGGTGAAACGCATTTTTAGAATAATGGTGTGGTCCACCCGTGCAGACTTTTTACAGGGATAATGACCTAACAATGGGTCTACCACGTTGGAGATAGTTGGGAGTAATTTCAGTGGTCACTGTTTGAATGTTCAGTGAAGCCAACGAGAGGGTGGCGCATCGCACCTTCTGTGAACGTTTCTGACGAAATATATATATATATATATATATATATATATATATATATATATATATATATATATATATATATATATATATTACTTATAATTTGAGAAGTAAAAATCAGGTGCAATAATAGAACATTCAAAAATCTGGAGATCTACCACTCAAGAAACCATGGACGGACCATAGAGTAGTGGAAGCAGTGGCTTACAAGTCAATTTTGTTCTTTTGATAGTTTTTGTTTTTTAAACCATAACAACGAGGTACGTATATTGTTGTATAAATCATGCAAGCATTCATTATATATTCTTTGAGAAAGGTTAAAACATTAAAACTGAAACTTTAGATAATCCAAGGTTTTTCATTTAACCTATATTATAATTAGATGAGCGTAGCGGAGATTCCATCCCACTCTTATGGAGCTTTGTCTGTGTGTTTTTTTTTTTTTTTTTTTTTGTGGGCACTGCACAGGTCGCATGGTTTGACTGATCAACATGAAACTATTTTTGTACGGGCCAACTTTTACAACTTAGAACTGTATAGTTTTTGGAATGAATCGGTCGAATAGATTTTGAGAAATATCATTTCAAAGTTTTCAAAAACCCCATAAGATTAGGCTGCGTGAGGAAATTTGAAAAAATGAAACCTCTCCGAAAGAAATAAAATTTTCTCTGAATGTTTAAACATGAATGATACAAATAACCACCATTTTGTGAGCAATTCGAACCAGCAGTGTCGAAGAAAAAAATTCAAATAACTGATATATACATCAAATATATGGAAATGAGCCAAGATTCACTGCTTCCTAGATTCGATATTTTCCCAAGCATTAAATATTCTTCATATTCGTCAAGGTGTGTAGAATACCAGAGAAAATAAAGTAGCAATTAAATGAAGGACAAAGTGTGTAGAATACCAGAGTCGATGAAGTAGCAAATGTAGGACTGTTATTAAACCTTATTCAGATATCTCGCTCATCTTACAACGCATATTTCGCGTTTGCCCAGTTTAATTCGTACACGACGAAAATAACCCTAAAATAATGCCATTTATAAATATATATATATATATATATATATATATATATATATATATATATATATATATATATATATATATATATATATATATATATATATATATATATATGTGTTGTGTGTGTCTGTGTGTAGACTTTCACAAAGTATTACATTTGTTTACATCATTATTTTCGGAAACACTAGTTTTATTCTTAAAAATGGTTTTTAAAAATAACACAGGTGTTTCCGAAAATAATAATGTTGTTAATAGGGGGGTTATATGTATATATATATATATAAATATATATATATATATATATATATATATATATATATATATATATATATACATATATATATATATATATATATATATATATATATATATATATATATATATATATATATATATATATATATATATGTATGTATGTATATATATATATGTATATATATGTATGTATATATATATATATATATATATATATATATATATATATATATATATATATGTATGTATATATATATATATATATATATATATATATATATATATATATATATAAATATATATATATATATATATATATATATATATATATATATATATATATATATATATATATATATATGTGTGATCCTCATTATTTATATGTAAATCGGAATGGAACACCAACATTTTTTGCGAAAGAATGGCAGTTGAGATCGAGATCTCCAAACAGGCCTATTCAAACATTATTCATGGATGGGTTTCTCATTCTAGATCTGTAATTGTTTGAATACGGAAGGAACGTGTCAACGTGGATGCAAATTACTACTGAATGTCAACGTAATACGGTATAGAAGGTGTACATTTGTGAAGCACAGTATTTTAATTAATTTTGCTGTTTTTTATTAGTTTATGATGGCTTGTGTTCAAACTCCAAACTGAAAGCGTCATACAATATCAGTCAACGCTGAACCAAACTTTGAAGAATTCTGTCACCAAATCTGTAACGATGCCAGATCGGATGCGTTCCATATGTAAAAAAATACTTTATCGTAACGCTTCTAGAATAACTGCAGTAAACAATATGGGCTCACTATAGGCACTATAAGCCCCAGGCCTATATAAGGCTTCAGCACTGTCTGCGATTATTTATATTGTTCAGTGGAATAATATGTCCTTTCGAAATTCATGATTCGAAAGACACAATCATTGAACACTTTTATACAAGCTAGATTATTTTGGTTCAAACTATAGGCCCAGAATAATTTTATTTTTAATTTAGATAACGCCTTAATTATTACGTAATTATTGCCGTGTTAAATACTCATTCGTGATAGGCCCCCAGCACCCTTCAACTTGATGATATACGCACTTCTGAGAAGTTGAAAACATTCAGGTCATGGCACTGTGGTCAAGTTTATAGTTCATGTATACGATATACGCAAACTGCCGGATCGGAAAATATGGCATTGTTCCGGCCGATAAAATTAATTACCATCATCAACATAAACTGGACTGGAAGGCATAATTTCACTATTTTCCTTTCATATACTTCAGAAATGTATTGCTTTAGCATTTTTTTCGAATAAAAACACGTAAGAATCAGTTTCTTCTTTGTGTTCGTGTGGCAAACATCCGATGCGAATACGCTGACAACGCCAAAGACGCATTTCATATACGAAATCGTATGGACAGAAAATAATAACATCGAATGTATATATCCAATGTGAAGCATATTTTTATATATATATATATATATATATATATATATATATATATATATATATATATATATATATGTATATATATATATATATATATATATATATACCACCGACCGAGTCCTGAAGATGGCGGAGCAAATTCTGCCGAAACGTCGACACGAAGACTTTCAACATAGTGGCATTACCGCAGAAATATTACTACCAACTACCATCGGCCACGAGAACCTACGTAAGCACATATATATATATATATATATATATATATATATATATATATATATATATATATATATATATATATATATATATATGTTTATATATATTTATATATATATACATATATATACATAAATATAAATATATATATATATATATATATATATATATATATATATATATATATATATATATATATATATATGAATATATATATATATATATACATATATATATACATATATATATATATATATATATATATATATATATATATATATATATATATATATATATACTGTATACTGTATAGGCCTATACATAAGCGAGAATAACGAAGAAGAGTAGACAAGGATCAGCAGGTCTGTACAGAAAAAAATATAACGAAATGTAAAAATTCGAATAAAGTTTTGTGGATATATGTGCATATATTGGATGCATGATTCGGAGAGGTTATATTATAGGATCACGTCCGGTACAGATACTATCATAGCACGCCCAACTCGACCTAAAATGGCCACGCAGAAATGAATTTATCAATGGGTGGTTGCTAGCATTATTACTATTATACTGGAACTCCGAGACGCCCATCTTCCTGATTTGCCGTACCGTAGCCACTTTTAATTTATCAAAGGCCTACATATATATTTCACATCTGAAAGGTACCTCGATGAGATAAGTTTGGAAGGGGTCGCTATTACGTGCGTGTTCATGTCAATTCCTGTAGGCTACAATAGGGGCATGTCAAGTAGTAAATCAAATCAGACATGCATTGTTGCGCATGAAAGGTATAATGAGCATATGTTATTGTTATAAGGTAACGCAGAACAAAGGTCAACTATTATAATGTAATGTTTTATAAGCTTCAATACCTGCCTGCTGATGATAATGATGTTGATTGTGGTTCACAACTCCGTCAATGGCTCGAGTGGTTATATAGAGAAGACGATATATTACTCAAGGAGTGTGATTACTCAAATTCTCATAAAGAACTAGAGGGTGTAAAGATATATATATATATATATATATATATATATATATATATATATATATATATATATATATATATATATATATATATATATATATATATATATATATATATATATATATATATATATATATATAGGCCTATATATATATATATATATATATATATATATATATATATATATATATATATATTCAACTTTTATCATATCGCTGACGAACGATACAGGGAGCAAAATTCTATATATTAGATGAGCGTAGCGAAGCTTTCCATTTCACACCCTGAAAAAAAATGGGCTTCGTTTTTATGTTTTTTTTTTTTTTTTTTTTTGTAATTATGTACGCGGCATACAGGTCAGAGAAATGAATCAATCAACTTGAAACTTTTTCTGAACGTTGGTGTCATACCAGAATAGGTTGTGATTGTTATTCAGAGGAATCGGTCGGAAGGTTTTTCCGGAAAATAATCGGAAAGTTTGGAAAATCCTCATAAGAATAACCCGGGGGAAAAATACTTGAAAAACAAGAATTTTTCAAAAGCTCTCAAATTTTCACAAAATATGAAAAATACTATTATACACCTTTACAGATATTTTCACAACAATCGAATGAGAAATAATGAAGAAAACGCAATAAACGTGTACATTTTATTGAATATTTGGATCAATTGGTTTTGCAAAGTGTTTATGCGACAGGTTGCAGGTTACTATAAATATCAACAAGTTGTAGGTGAGGTTTTTGAACGTTTGAAGTAAGTCAAGGTTTGTAGATGTAAATTGAGCTGACAAGTTATTTTTCATTCTAGCTTGCCATACTTCTAAGCTCATCTCACAACGCGCATCCCGCGTTTTCCTAGTATATTATATATTCACATGATATGCATATGTTTGTGTCTGGTATCTTAGGGGACGGACAATTTCTTAGGGTGGGATCTATTGAGAGTGGATTGGGGATAAGTTTGTGCATATACAGGTTTATGGCTATAAAGGTTATACGCTGGAACAGATTTGAAACCAGCCTGGCAGATTGTACGCCAATATGGTATCAGAATTATATCATGCCGTGTACATGCAGATAGCCCATGATAATGCACGTTTTTTAATTGAAAATTCAATTTAATCAAGTTCTCGAAAATGTATTATGACGATAACAATACTACATGTCGAGTAATTAATAAGCACTACCAGTGAATATTGCTTTGATATGTGTTGGAGAGCTTTTTGTCGACTTCAATATGATGGCACTGGTGTTGTTATGAATAAAGCGTAGTGACTGCGAAGAATTGATATTAATTTGTGAGACTCGAGTTACCTATATGAGACGTAAAGTGAACTTTGTTCTTAGCGATATTAGATAATAATTCTCGATTGTCTTCATTCTCATATAACATAATAACTCGCGAATACCAGAACAACTTGAGCAGAAATGATGAATATAATAGAGTGTTTAATTGAATAAGCCAATTGAAAGATATCTTATTCCTTTGTGCATGGTGAAGTTTGAAAAATAAGCTGTAGTTTTTTGTCTAGAACCGGTCCATGTCCCCCAGCCCCTTTCAACTTTCATTCATATTTCTACTATTATAGCTATTTTACTTCAACTATTGTGATGATTATTTGCTCTTTCTTTCATGCATACTAATCACGTGTGGTAATTGTTGAGCTTTGACAAGAGTTGGAAAAAAGTGGTTCATACAGTCAACAACTATAGCTCTTCAGAACATTTCGATTTAGAACTCTTCTAAGAACCTATGAAATTTTATGTCAGATTCTCGAAGTTTTTATTTAGAATATTCAATATATGATCACATTTAGCCTTCTATACGTACATATTTGACAACCCATACCAACGACCTTTCTGGTTTTCGTTTATAGTCCCAAATTTTAGAACTGGTATAGTATAACAACAGTTCATTCAGAAGTGAATCTTCAGCAAACTGAGTCTGATCCAGAATGGTGAGAATTATATTTTCTCTCCTCAACTATTATATTATCTTCCGAAGACGTCACCAAAATTGAAATGTTCTACTCTGGCTCCATCCGTCCAAACTTTCACGACCTCATTAAAAAAAATACAGCACACAGACGAATTAAACCTAAGGGATGAAAAATCATGCCATATTCTATTTACCTCGTCATAGAACGAAAGTGCACGAGCGCTTGATATATATATATATATATATATATATATATATATATATATATATATATATATATATATATATATATATATATATATATATATATATATATATAAATATATATATATATATATATATTTATATATATATATATATATATATATATATATATATATATATATATATATATATATATATATATATATATATATATATATATATACACAACTGGGCCTAAATGACATGACGAGCTGACACCGCGTCACACGATATCTTATTATTTGTAACGAGAATCTTATGTCACCGTCTCGCGGAACACGAGCCACGTCTTATGGTTGCACGGTGACGTCGTGACGCACTGGGGCGGGGGCGGGGGTCCGGGGGCCGGGAAGTGGGGACGGGGGATCGGGGGCATTCCCGAAATGTTCTGTGAAATAATTTGACAGATAAAACAGCTCCGCGAGTAATACGAACATATTATCATGTCAAAGCAGAGATGAGTAATTCTAAATGAAACGTCGCATGTCTCATTATTTTAAAAGCTATTCCAAGTTTGTATGAAATATAAATGCACATGGCGTATACCCGACGTTTTGTTCTAGACAGCATTTGATCCGGATTTCGTAGTTCAATTTTGGATAGCGACAACGACATACACGGTCGAAGAAATTCGGAACTGTTCACATCTTATGCAGAAGTGAGCATACATGTATGTCTATAGTGAGCATTTATGAGCATTTACAGAAGGCAGAAATACGTATGCAGAAGGGAGTGCATATAAAATTCAACGGCTTTAACGAAACGAGTAAACATTTTATCCAAACTAATTTGTGTGCTGTGAAAAAAAAGGAATACAATATGTAGAGAATTTTTCGATGGATTAAACAAACTGTGATGATGATAATCATCAATTTATCACGTCATTAACCATCGATAAACCCAAGAGCTACCTAGAATACTCATTGATATTGATATTGATAATTTTTATTAATCGATGGGAATTGAAATTATATGCAATTCTATGGCAAGTAATTGATATATTATGGGGACCACCTTGAATATTAGACTAGGGATAAAGTGGCTATTTGAAATTTACCGTTCTCATTGATATTATATAGCTCACATTCAGCATTACTGACCAAATGGATGAATTTGCATTGCAGGAAGCTCATAAGTTTTTCTTTGATGACTGATGTTGCATCTCACGTGACATCTTACATAAATTCGAATGTGACACACCGAATTGTATCTTCACTGCTATATATAATTCAGTGGAACCGAGACTAATACGGGCACTATCATTACACTTTTACACTGTGCATGCTTTCTGGAAAGAAGAAAGAAATATTGCTCGAGAAATATGCAGATACTAAAAGTGGTCAAGCTCGGTAGTATTTACGCCAATAGATCTCAGTAATCATTACAGTGCGTCGTTAAAACCCAAACGGTAGTATTGATTGTTCGGAATTGGTGATCTGAAATAATCCAAATGTATTAAGAAAGATGAGGCAACATTCATCCATGCTTTCTGTTATTTTGAATTTTTTCTCATAAAATAGAAAATGATTCACATTATTGACGCTTGATGAACGGGCAGCGGCTATAGGGGAGAAATGTGAAAATATTCAATAAAAGCTTGACCATTTCCACTCATAAATCAAAACACCTGCTTCATATAGCTATTTGTAGGATATGTGTATATTGCGTAAGATATCTGTGGATTTACACTTCCTTCATTGGTCCCTTACAAGATTGTACCAAGATATAGTGAGTGATCAATTAATAAATACCTAATGATATATCAGCAATTCAGAGTTTATTTCACTAAGGCCCGGTATTACCAAGTCTAGTTAGCCTTTATCTGACAGTTCAAACTTGTTATCACCATGGTTACCTATGCTATTTGTTTTCATCAACTCTCAGATAAATACTAACTGGCCGTGGTAATACCGAACCTTAGGCCCAGTATTACCACGGCCAGTTAGTATTTATCTGAGAGTTGGTGAAAACAAATAGCATGAGTAACCATGGTGATAACAAGTTTGAACTGTCAGATAAAGGCTAACTGGACTTGGTAATACCGGGCCTAACTAAAGAAGAAGTGAGAGTTGATATATAAGAACAAAAGACTGTTAACGTTTTAGAAATATTGTATTTATGATAGAATTGGACGAAACTATCCAATGCCCAGGTCATTGATTCTAGTGTGTCTGGCCCGTAGTGGGCATGATGACAGAAACTTCAATATCACAATCTGAGCAGCCGTGATTATCACAAAACACGAATATATATAGACATGGATTATACGGAATGTGTAGATTGAATAACAATATGGGCACTGCCCGAAGATATTATCAATCCATACACAACTGAACCGAAAATATCTTCATCAAATATACATAACTATTCAACATATCATAACTCCATACATCCATCTCCATATGTATACCATATACTGGTACTGCATATCTATTCTATATGGATGGAGAATATGAAACTGAAAAAGCTTGTTACAAACAAACGATCACTGCACGTTTAATAATTCAAATAGTATACTATTAATTAGTAAACATCATATGCATCAATGATGAATGTAATTAAATACAGATGCACCGCTGGGCAGTCAGTCCAGTTCAGTAATCATTCTCATGTATTGTAACAATTGGACTTACTTTCAGTCAAATATACTGTGAATTCTGAAGTAATTTTTCAATATAGTTCACTTTTTCATGTACCGCATATCCAAGTATTTTATGTTGAGTCAGGCCAAGGAGTACCGGGCCCTCACTAAACATCGATCCAATCCAACAAGAACAGAGAAGAGAGATTCTCTTGTGATCAAAATTCGGACGCAAGTTTGCAGTTTATACATGATTATGTATCACAGTTCACAACTGATACGTCGTAACGACAGAAAAATCCACCACACAACTTTCTTCAACTTCTTCCCGGTTTTGAATATTCTTCCACACTTGATTGCATTTTTTTTACCATGTTATGTATCCAATGTTCTTGTATTTTTCCCGTCTGATTTATCATCTACAGTTCTTCTATCTGGTTGCCAAGAAAAAAAAACATCAACAGAATGAAAGAGAAAATAGCACATAAATACACCGAGCACGGCTTGAAAGAGGAAGTAATAAACATCTATGTATGCTTTAGTAGCTACGTCCCTCGTGTGAGGTCATCATTTGTAGCAAGTCAAAATTTCACGATTATACATATAGGCCTACATGTATTTATATATATATATATTTATATATATATATATATATATATACACATATGAATGGAATCATCATTTCTGCATTGAAATTTTCACTTACTCAGTGGCACATATCACATTTTTTTATTATTCTCTATTCCTAATTTATCTCAATAATAACAAACTCAAGTCCAACTTATTTCTAACACTCTTGTTCTGAATAGTTTGATTGATGGAGAGTTGTCGAATACTTTCTGAGACAACCCGTTCCACTCAGCAAACCCCTATCCACCAATGAGTTCCAGCCATCGGAAATACAAAACTCACGATTATTTCAATTGTAAAATGAATCGCAAGAAAAAACGATGATTTCATATTTGATATATATATATATATATATATATATATATATATATATATATATATATATATATATATATATATATATATATATATATATATATTCATTTATGAAGCCGTATAATATATATAGCACAACTCCTATGATACTAAATTTGACAGAGAAAAAAGCCACAACCACCAAACTCTTCAATCATGCAATCAATCACTCATCATTCTCCAACCGCCGACGTGGTTCGGTTGACTACCTCAACTGCGTTGAGATCGAGTCAGGTCGGGTGTGGGTTCGAGTCCCTCAGATGGTGTATGTTTTCATAAACCTTCTTCCACCAACCATGATTTCATCACCCGCTCATTCGTATACCCCCGTATAACCTTGCTGTTGGTGGGGTTGTTCACCAGTATTAAAATAAAACTGATTAAACAACCAGATGTAGGCCTGATACATTTCAAGACATGACGAATCCGACCCTCCCTTATTCGTCGGATCTGATTCACAAACTGCTGAATCCATACAATTGTAGCATCGGTTCAGCACAAAATTAGAACAACGACACGTCGAACGGGATACGTTGGTTCCGCGTATACATCCTCGTTCTCCAAAGATTAATCATCTTATACATAATATATTCCATTAAATTCGATGGCAACACAGAATCTGAGATAACAAAACTATCCATCAATCTCTATTTCGTCGCTTGAAGCTAACCTAAAATATTACTCTGGGCGTACATATCGGTTTATATACTACGGATAAGCTTCCGTTTGAGAGCATCTCGTCCTCACAACCGACGCATTCACCCACATCTTGTTCTCACATAGCAACACGATACTAGAAGATTGGTGTTCATGCACTATCACAAACAAAAGGTTGCTTACATTAATAAAGGATGATGGTTCGAAACTACTACGCGATGGTGGTGAATGAATTGGGCAAACGATCGATTGGAGCACCCAACACTTACACTCGAAGTGAAAATTGACTACATGGAGCATTTTCCGAAACTTAATCCAGCGGAGTGTCAGTTTTTTTGGTGATAACTTTTGCACGGTGTGAGATATCAAAATTCCAATACACGAGAAACAAAAAAAAATACAATAGCTTCAAGATGATATAAGTTTCAATTATACAAGTCATGTCGCATAATTGTCAAGCGTATACAGATGAAACATGTGTTTTTTCAGCAGTGCACGCTAGACAGTTATGCAACATGACTTTTTCAACCTATATCATCTTGAAGCTATAAAATTATATGTTTTTCACGTATTAGATTTTTATATCTCATTCAGTCAAAAAGTTATCACCAAAAAGGTGATATTTCGCTAAATCGACTCCCGTGGACTCTTGTCGAAAAACAAACAGCTGGTCATGAGGAGGTTGAGTGTATACGGTGAAACATATTGTCACTGGAACAATATCAATTGGGATGAGAAACAAGGTATAGACATACTGGCATGAAGTATCTGATGTGAACTGCTGGTTGAATGAAGTACAAAAACATTGGGAAACGGGCACTTGCGTAGCGGATATCTGATAAAAGAAAATATGGATCGGAAAATGAAAAGATGTCATGACAGTGCACTTCTGCTCACTACTATAGCTGATGGATAAAAGTAGAAATGGTATGACAAACTCGGCTGGTAAGAGGAAAAGTGTGAATATATATATATATATATATATATATATATATATATATATATATATATATATATATATTTGTATATATTGGCCCATATATTCATAAAAACATGAAGAAATGAATATATCAACCTTGGTCTGTGAAGGCACCCTAACGCAATATTTTATGAAGATTGAGAATGCAATGTAAGAACAGATGATGAAATAAAGTAGTTCACTTTGAATGTTACTGTGAAATGATAACGTTCTTCATATAATAGTCTAAACAATGTTCCGTGAAGAGGTATGCGGTATTACTTCAGTGAATACTAGCTGTAGTATGCACGAGAGAAGATCATATATACAAACGAAACTAAAACAAGAATTTCACAGATATCACTTCTATAAGTATATGGTATTCACTATTTACAATTCTTCTCAATGATTTGTTTGTCCATTTATTTTCAGTCTCAGTTATCAAGTTTGTTCATTTCTTTTCATTCGTATCATGTGCAAATCTGTGGCACAATGAATAAGGAATTAAGACTGGTGTAACGAGATTCACGGAAACACACACAACTACTTTTTCCACGTGTGTTAAATGTGTATAGCTGCAGTGAGGTTACAAGTATGAAGCTGGAGTTGTAGAAAAACTTCTACTATTAGCCAAATTTGTTGGTGAATAGACGTCATCAATCGTGTATAAAAAAGGCCTACATTATAGCCACCCACTATACAGTGGGCCAGGAAATGGAAATCTTCGTTCACCGAATAAGCCCAGATATAACCTCTCCATTTTGTTTCAAAATGATCAAAATGATTCAAGTTTTCACACCCATGAAAGAACAAATATATATATATACGAACCATATGTCAGGGTGACTTGGAAAAAACGCGTATCTATACTCACAAGGGGCATTGATGTTCAAATAATGTTGGTCGTACCTTCAACATGCAGATTTGAAGAAATCAAAGCAAACAATAAGTTCATTTACATCGATATCAAGTGGGGACCTGGTCTCTGCGATTGTAATGGATCTACAGTCGCATATATACCGTGAGACAGTGAGACCGGGGTGACGAGGATAAGTGAGATAGACGGTCGGTGGAGGCGCCGGGTCATTTTGAAGCATCATTTTGGACGGTCAAACCGTCACTCCCTCATAATGCAATTGTTAATATTCAGTTTAACGACGCAGTTTGATGTTGACTGAGGACTTTCGGCATCGGTGATTGATGAGTGAGACGATTGGAAAATGAGACCGAATTCTATTAGGTGATCAAATGTATAGTGGAAATTCAGAACGGTCGTGAGCCATCTCATAGTATTCACTTTGATTACCGAAAGAAAACCACGAAAACCCTCTGTTAGAATGGTCGATCATGACGGACATCGAACCACGATCTTCTGAATAACGGTCCATCCGTCTCCATTCGCTCATTATTGATCATTCTACCAACAGCTATAGCTCATTACGATGATGTGTCGACTTGAATGGTGGTCTTGTATTGATCCCGAGATAAAAGCATGGATGATGGTCATTATTTTCACGTAATCCATTATACTTCTCTTTCCATGATGAGGATGAGGATTGTTACGACGCGTTGTCATGTGTAGAAAATAGCTTCATCTTCAATTCAATTATAAGTTAGTATATAAGAATACGGCCGTCAGAATGACAAAGTTATTGTCATATTTTTTTTTTCTCGAGACTTGTCTCAAGGAATGCCAAGGATTGAACGAGTAGAAATAGAAAGACAAAAGTTATGGCGCCATGCTTTGTTTCACAGGACATTCTACGAAGGAAGGATGTTCAGCACAAAATACCGGAGTAGTATTGAATATATGTATTAGTATTATATACTACCACATATCATGAGAAATGTCAAATCCAACGAACAAATCGAGAAAATAAAATGAGACAGAGTTGATAGTATGATGAAAAATATCAATAATACGGTTAATTTTATCGTGATTGACAATAATATAGATGAATACCTTGAGATAACGTTTTTTTTTTTTAATGCAAATATATAGAAACAATATCTTTCCAATAGATGAATTCGGTGGACTAGCATAGAAGCGTATAAACACTGATACATTCTCCAAATTACATGGTAATGTATCATCACGCAGTCTGTACATCCGAAAACACTTGACAATTGTTTTCGGATTGTAGCTCATTCAGTTTTATAGCTCATGAACTACAAATAATATTGATAATTCGATATGATTATAAGAATAAATGATATGTAAGCACTGATATTTCTGTACTGTGTGAGGCGTACCCCTATGGTTCATATGCTTTTATATATACTGGATTTGATATTTAAAAGAATGTATAAAAATGCAGATTAAATAGGTGAATGACGTAAGCTCGGCAGTACTTCTTATACCTCATTACATCTTGGAAGTTGAACTCGAACTCCGTAGGAAAAACTCGACGGAAATCTACAAAACCACATCAGATGGCTGGAAGCTGATAATTAATTCGTTATTAAAATAGAGTCTCTTGAGAATATAATATATAATCAGAATCATACCTTAGCATGCTGCACCTTCTCACCAATTTTACTGGAGTGTGTTTATCAACGTTTGCCTTTGAAATAGATTTCAAAGGCAAAAACCCACATCGACAGACAGTTTGTACATACAATCTGTAATTAACTTTCCTTTAGAAGAAGATTTGAAGAAATCCAACGACTATGATATGTACGGTTACGGTCGCATAAAGTGGTCGATCAAGCTATATCAAAATGCCTTCTGAGGAAAATTTACTGAACTTCGTATCATGTCATTCTCGTATCATTATATGGATAATCCTCGTGAACTCTGTGGAAACCCATCTACAGTCTCTCGATCACAAACCAAACAGCGCTCAATTGAATGCGTCGATTTTTTTAATTTTCAAATTTGAATTTCGAACTGACCCATTTTGTGTGACCGAAAGTGTACTTCGAAAGAAACTGAGAAACACATAGAAGCCATAGAAAAGCCGTCGTTATTGTGAAGAAATCCCCATGATCAGTCTATATTGGGGGAGATCAGATCCAAGTGTATTATTAGTATATAGGGGCCGGCCGGATATTCGACCAATACGATAAGGGTGAGCTCATATACTGTTGAGCCAGCTTAACCGTCGCGGAACAGAATAATACATTATTTCAGGGTGCAATTTATCGAGTATAGCATCCATCAATCATTGGAGAATTTTGCGGTCGCACATGAATACGAAAGTCATCCATATTATAGAGACCGTAAAGCCAAATTTGTGAAACAGAGAAAGAAGAGAAGATATAGAAAAATAGGTGAGGCTATGTTTAGCCGTGCTTTTGATTTCGGAAACGTCTTAAAGTTCGAAGCATGCACTAAATTGAGCATATTGGAAGGGCACCAGATTATGTAGGGACGAATATTATTAATATACGCGAAATGTCGATATTTTGGTACCATATCTTACGAAAACATCACGAGGATATTGAGAACAGATTGAGAAATAAATGTGTGTACACCACAATTGATCACGGCTTCGATGTTCAACTTTATACATTCAAATCTTCACAAATACTCAGCAAAATTGTACATTCCATAAATTATCGTATGCCTATCGATTTGTTATCGGCAATCAAGATGACTCGCCACATGTACTCAAATTAACATCGCGAATAAGTTCATGAGATGCTGCAAGTTTCTATCGTTGCGGATTTCAGACGATGTAAACAATGATTGACTATATAGGCCTGGTTTGATAGAATTGATAAATTCATGTGATACTCGAGAAAGTACACGCAACACGAAAGAAATTGCATTGCTAATTGCAAAATCAAGATAGCAGAAAGTACGACAATTATTGTTGCGTGACAATCTCATTTTAACAACGAGATGAGTTTCTCGTTTCTCTAATATTATTTAGTGTACGCTGGTAAAGTAGAAACATTTTCCACCGAGGGAGCTTCCGTTGCTAGTTGAGATAACACCCGCGTAGAGCAAAAAAAACTCATTTATTTAAGACAGATAAAGAGAGAGAACGAGCGAACAAGTGAGATGGTAAACGACATTGGATAATTGCAAGTGAGAGCGAGAGAGAGAGACACGAGAACGGGGTGAGGTTAACTGGAAATTATTGCCGTGAAGTGTTGGTCATTAACACCATCCTACTCCCCCTCCCTCACCCATACCCTTACTCAAACCACCCCTCAAACACTCAGGAGGCGGTAACACCGATAAACATCAAACACTCCCCCCCCCCCCAACAACATTCACTTGTAAGAAATGGACATATATAAAACATTATGTAAAGGAGAGATACCCATATGTTGAAAAAAACAATGGCAAATGCATCGGATATCGGACATGTATCGACGGGAAACGAGATTAACACATCCTTCTATTCACCAATTCTAATAATACGTCATGATTGACGTGGCCAGTTGACCTGTGCTGTCTGATGAATGATTTAATATCATTGATTAATGACACGCTTGTATAAAGGTGAAATGTGAAAACTGAACCTTTTCAGCTAGGCCTATATAACTGTTTTATCGCAGGCCTGACCGAGTGGAAATAATATCGAGTGACCGTGTGTGTGTAATGCTATTTTCAGATACAAATTGAGAAATCCGATGAAAGTTTTATAGGCGGATATGCCTCAAATGATTTACAGAGATAAAAAGATGTTATAAAAAGTTCAGTAACCAAATAGCATTATGTATTGTTATTCGGGCCCATATATATTTGTAATTGAATAAACCGTAAGTTGCATGGTCCAAGAATATGTATGGGCCAATTTTTCTTTCACGAAATCAGGTACGTCAGCTATTCCGCAAAAAACTATACCACATACACAAATTGCATTCATCTCTACGGTATGAAAAAGAACATAATTTCGATAAATGTTCTTCAAACCTAATATTTGAGATTATGAGAGAATGAACAGCGAATGTGTTTATGAATAAAAACAAATTGATAGGGACATGCGGAGTAAGTTTAACGGAATAATGTGAAGGTTAGGCCTAAATTTACCTTCACTGTCGACCGAGAACAATCCGAGACCATCTCCACCTCGGATAGAGTACGACACCTTCGAGTCAAGTCCTGGCGGGTCCTCGTCGGTAGCCTTGACAGTGGTCACCAGAGTACCAATCGGCTGATTCTCTTTCACCGACGCGGCGACAACAAAGTCTGCGAACTCGGGAGAATGCAAATTCTCATTGATATCCACAATTTCCACTATCACATTAGTTTCAGAAAACAATGATGGGCTACCGCGATCGCGAGCACGAATTGTTAAACTATGCACTTGTCTTTCTTCGAAGTCTAAGCTCTCTGCGGTACGAATTGTGCCAGAAATGCGATCTACAGAAAACACATTGTCTCCATCCCCATTGTTGACTAATGCATATCTCACATCACCACCTAGTCCAACATCGGGATCGGTAGCACTGACTACGGCCACGACGCTGCCAATAGGTATGTCCTCCCGTATTTTAACTGTATATGTTGGTAGAGCAAATGTCGGCGCATTGTCATTTACGTCATCGATAGTTACACGCACCAAGGCATCAGAGAATAAAGGAGGTTTATCCAGCTCTTTTCCACCAGAATCCGTTGCTCTAATCTTCAGCTCATAAAGTTCTTGTTTTTCGCGGTCAAGTCTTGAAGCAACGCTTAAAATACCGGTTGCTGGATCGACGGCAAAGTCACGTGTGTCTGTGACCATTGAATAAGTTACTCGAGCATTCTCACCCAAGTCAACGTCCGTTGCATTGACGCGAAAGATTGCGGTACCATTGTGAGCATTTTCCGTCACACGAAAACTAGCGACAGCTTTCTCGAATTTCGGTGCATTATCATTCACGTCCAGCACAGTGATCGGTAGGAAGCGAGATGAAGATTTCTGTGGTCTTCCCAAATCGTAAACACTTATATTAAGAAGGTACTCACTCTCTCGTTCCCGATCAAGGTAGCCGATAACTTTTAGATCTCCTTTGTCTGGGTCTAATCGAAATACTGAATCCTGGTCTCCGTCAGAAATTCCAAACACAAGTTTACCATTGTAACCCAAGTCACGGTCACGGGCACGAATTTTAGTCAAAGATGTTCCCAATGCTGCCGATTCGTTGACCTTGATTTCAAGTGGAAAGTCGATGAATTCTGGCGCGTGCACGTTTTCACCATAGCGGCTGGGCATCATGGCATACTCTTCTGGTAATCCTCTCCCTGGCATATTGTTTCTTTCCGCTGCTGCCAGTACTTCAGTTAGTCTCCTCGCAACCCCCGTGTCTCTACACTCGAATGCACCAGTGTCATCATTCAGCAATCTACCTGGGGATCCTAAACTTTTCTTGGCATTCACCAAGTTCATCAAAACTCGAACAACGTCAGCAAAGTGGGTCCCATCGGTAGCTGTTATGTTGACCTCACGTTCTACTACTTTCACATCCATCAGATCACACGTGACCGACAACGTACCCGACGTATAATCCAAAGAGAAACATCCATCATCATTGCCAGATACTAAACGGTAACTTATTATGTTTCCGGCATCAAAATCAATAGCTGACAGAGTGATGATCTCGGTTCCGATGGAGACATACCGAGGCACATGGCCTACACAATCAACTTTCTCGAATTGAGGACGATTATCATTCACATCTCGGACCTTGACTTTGAGTTGCATTTCAGTTTGACGACGGTATGGGAGTCCCCAATCACTTGCTCGTATTCTTAGCAAGTATTCCCGTTTCATAGATTCGTAATCAAGAATGGAAGTGGTC
This sequence comes from Brachyptera risi, assembly GCA_964007535.1. Classification (NCBI taxonomy): domain Eukaryota; kingdom Metazoa; phylum Arthropoda; class Insecta; order Plecoptera; family Taeniopterygidae; genus Brachyptera; species Brachyptera risi. The sequence goes on along the minus strand of OZ023330.1, from coordinate 12,533,542 downwards.
CGCACTACTCCAGAGAAATGATCGATTTCAAATGGTACGGGATTCAAGTTAGCAATGCTGTATGAAATGTATGCATTTTCACCCGAATCTTTATCCTTTGCGTTGACCTTGATAACAGATGTTCCGGCGGGCTCATTTTCATTAACAAATATAGACAATTCAGGGGTATCAAAAACGGGGTCGTTATCATTAGTATCAATAACATTAATCTTGACTTTGGCTGAGGACTGTTTTCTTGTTCCTCGATTACCTTGATCAATGGCCGCAACAGTGAGGGTGTAAATTCCTCGGGTTTCTGCATCCAGAGACACTGCTGTATATAGCATTCCGGTATCCGGGTTTATATGGAACTCTCCATTATCATTACCACCAACAATCTCCATGATGACCTGCGCGTTTTTCCCTTCATCAGCATCCGTGACTTTGAGACGACATATCGGTGTGTTCACTGGAGCTGTTTCAGGGACATCAACTTCGTATATCTCACGATCGAACACGGGTGCGTTATCGTTCAAGTCGGAGAGGTGAACAGGCACAGCTTTGTAACTTTCCCGAGGCGGTATTCCCCTATCAGTCGCTTTCAGAGTCAAATTGTAACCATGAGGAGACATTTCACGATCTAGTAAATGTAATACTTCAACGTTATATTCGTTTTTGAGGCCTCCAGTCAATTCTGCGTTCGTAATTCGAAAGTGACCATCTGGATCACCATCTGTTATGACCAAACTTGCAATCTCTCCGTGAACGCCAGTGTCTTTATCAATGACGCGGACTATTGCGTAAATATCAGTGTTCGAATGTTCAATAATGTCTGGTAAGTGGTGAACGTAAATTTCTGGGCTGTACAAGTTCACTTGCTGTACGTGTATTTTGATTTTCGCGGTACTCGCTTTACCAACGGCACCTGCACGAAAGAGCGCTCCTCGATCTTGACCTAGCACGGTGAGCTCGTGTATAGCCTTCTCATTGTATTTCAAAGGCCGAGTCAAAGAGACTACTCCGGTCATTGGGTGCACAGCAAATTGTTCAGTTGGTTCGAGGAAGCTGTAGTAGATCTCACCATTTAGACCAAGGTCGGCATCTTCGGCGGAGACTTTCAAAATACTGCGATGCAGCGGTGTGTCTTCGGGAAGAATTTCCTCGTATTCGGTTGGAAAGAAAAGAGGATTCAAATCGTTCGTATCTGAAACTCTAACCAGAATTTTGGTATCAGCCTCCAACAAAGTTACTTTGCTTTTTCCCTCACGCTTTGTACCGGTTGCTTTAATTTCCAACACGTAACGATCTTTCCGCTCTCTGTTCAAAACATCCATAGTTCCCGTTCTTGTGCGAATGAGTAAAAAGCAGAAATCTCCCACCAAACGTTCTTCAGCCTTGAAAAACTTATCTTTATCACCACTCACGATTTTATACCGAATTTCTAAGTCTTCATCATACGTATTGATTCCGATTCGCTCTTCAGGAGTGACGAAAGTTTTACCTACAGAATTTTCGGGTATTGAAACGTTGTAAGCTTCTCTCGTAAATTTGAATTCCAACGGTGGTGTTGTTGTAACCGGCGCATCGTTGTTCGACACCGGCTCAATTGGCGTCACCAACGAAAGGGTGGTGGTGGTGTTTCTCGAGGTTTCAGCGACGCCCGCGAAGAGCGCCAACAGACCATAAAGCACCAGAGGACTTGGAGCGCCCTTCATCGTGGTGCTATATGGGCCTTCACAGCATGGTGGTGCTGACTTTGGTCTTCCACTTCACGGAGACCGAGTAATCCAAGATCTATAAACAAAGAAATCAACATGATAAACCACATTAGATTTATGAATGATAGATACATATAACAACAGTTTCATAACGTTTGGCAAGCTGTACACCAAACAGGAAAATATATAACAATCAGAATGATAATCATGGAAGTGAGAATAATAGTAATATCATGAAATAATCATTTTGAGAGGTGTTTTGGGTCATTTTCGAATGATTAAATATAATTCAATATGTGCTTCAGAAGTGCATTTCCTGAAAACGTCTGAAATATCTCTGGAGATGATTGGTTTCATATATACCGGTATTTGAATGAATAGTATGTATATATATATATAAATATATATATATATATATATATATATATATATATATATATATATATATATATATATATATATATATATATATATATGAATATATATATATATATATATATATATATATATATATATATATATATATATATATATATATATGAATATATATATATAAATATATATATATATATATATATATATATATATATATATATATATATATATATATATATATATATGTATATATATATATATATATTCATATATATATATATATATATATATATATATATATATATATATATATATATATATATATATTTATATATATATATATATATATATATATATATATATATATATATATATATATATATATATATATGAATATATATATATATATATATATATATATATATGAATATATATATATATATATATATATATATATATATTCATATATATATATATATATATATATATATATATATATATATATATATATACACATATATATATATATATATATATATATATATATATATATATATATATATATATATATATAAATATATATATTCTCTCATGTATTCATCTATAAGACAGATCATGTCGGAGTAGGAAGCATGATGAAGTATACAACATTCCGTACTGACGGAAGAAAGTATTTCGAAACAGCGTCGAAGATTTTAGAGAAATGTAATATCTGAAGAATTCTACATATTTCGAGAGCTTTATGAAAATCATTACTATTGTTCAATTCAAATGCAAAAGTACATGTCACTTATGAATAATTCATACAAAATGTCGATTCAGATCTTACAAAATGATAATTCTCCTAATGATACTGCACTTTTACTTAATGTCGTCACACAAACAAACACACACATACACAAGATGGGCGTCATGATAATCAATCAATAGCACGGCATGACATGGCGCCAATAGTGTTGCTCATCAAATATATAAAACATCATAAAGTTAGTTACCGTATCTCTGTCTGAATTCATCACAGCGAGACGCCAATTCACGGAAACACATGCCAAACATGTCAGTGTTATCTTTAATTACTGTTGTTCTCTCACTGAACTGGAGATAAACAGGATTAGTGAGATAGAGTATATAGTGAGCCATATAATAATAGGTTTGGATCATAACCCTAATTAAACACTTGAATACAATTCTCGAGTGTTCTTTAGGGTCACCGTTTTGAGTGCTAATGAATACGGGACACAAGAGTATTTCAGTGGAGCAGGAAAGCTATGCACGGATAGCATGGTAGGCCTATCTACGTCAGATGAAGGTTCCGATCAACCGCGGCTGTCCCCATCCTATACACAAACAGAGCAGGGGTGATTGGGGATGCCGATAGAATAGCAAACTGCATGACGACTACCGTGATGACGTTCACCACCGCATGCCTCAAGATTGGTAATATCCTCCACGGATCGCAAATTAAACATCTGATACATATTTATAAATGTATATACATATATATATATATATATATATATATATATATATATATATATATATATATATATATATATATATTCATATATAAATGTAAATATATGTATATGTTTATATATATATATATATATATATATATATATATATATATATATATATATATATATATATATATATATATATATATACATATATGAACTTGTCATGTTAATACCTCGCCCTCCTAATAATAGCCGTACTGGTACCCAGAAGAGATTTGAAAATACTCAACACGATATTTTCGCACGTATTCAGAAGTAAACACAGCCTAATGTAATGTATGATAGACATGTTGAATTTGTTGTGGGATTGACTTGCACTTAGAATATAAATAAACAAGTATGCTGGGCAATGTTCGAACTGCATTAGTTATTTATCTTCATTGCCATCTTCATAGCTACAGCCTTCCTAGATACAATGACAAGACACATAGACATACAGATTTACGCACTGTATACCTCTGTTCATGGGAAACAGAAATTGTGAACTCAAAACATGGAATAGCCCATCCTTCGATATGGCACACTTTCAGAGTGTCACGTCACAGAGTCACTCCTAAAATTGGGAATCCGCCGAAAACAATAATCCGGATGTCGTAATGCATTTCCTGAAATCTTTCAACGCGGCATTTCGGTTCAGTATAGGTTTACATCACTTTCAGTTTGATTCAACTGATACGTTTTACTGATCATTTGTCTACAATCATATGAATGTTCCAAGCATTGGAATATTCTCTTTCTCGTCTATAGTTATGATACTTTTATTTTCGTATTTTTTTTCGGAATTCGATCAAAAGTAGCAATACCATACAAATTATTATATTTTTGCATTACACTATGAACTAGACTTGGAAGGCTTACTCAATTTCAATTGTCAAATAGCATATGGGGCTAATTTCACGGAGCATACTCGTGTTGTTTGACATTTTTCCAAATTGAGAAAACATTTCTGTTCACTATCAGAATTATTATATCCCACGATTAAACTCTTATAGGGTTTCCGTGCATTCATTTTCAGTGTAAATTTTATTTTGTCATCTAATAAAGAGCCTTAAAAAAAAGTAGTTGAGGACAGTGATGGCTCACAAACTCCATGAATAATATATAAGTGAGCGTGTGTGAGATAATGAAACACTTATTCACACTGTATGGGACTCGAACTCTTGTGTATATCCAATGAGACGGGAACCACCAAAAGTCTCTTTCCGGATGGTCAACGATGTCTCGAATCGAGCTCCAGTCCCAGTGTCCTGAATGATGATTCAGACTGATCCAACCCTATCATCCCTACGACCCTGCCTGTAATGTATTCATAAAACATGTATAGGCATATGCCACAGTCAGACGTGACCTCATATCACAATTGTAAGCAAATTTCATTCGTCATATTTATATTAAAAATATTGAAAATAACCTCGGTCGCTGCACAAGAATAGAAAACATGCAACGCTCTGGTATTTCAGAACTAATCTAATATTTGTCCAGTGGGAGGTTTATTCGTAATTCATATTTCAGAATAGCGCGTGTATGTTAAAAGCCGTTGTTGATTCGATCAATTTCAAACTACGGTATGACTAGATTCACATTATATTTCCATGTTGTTTTGTGTGCGATGTCATGCTAATATTAGAACAATTATACGTATTGGACGAACATGAAATAAGTTGTTGGAAAACTAATAACAAAAGTTTTGAGGACAGCATTGTGGATATATCGTCTGGATACATAGGCCCGCATACACACACACAAACACACACATATATATATATATATATATATATATATATATATATATATATATATATATATATATATATATATATATATATATATAATATATATATATATATATATATATATATATATATATATATATATATATATATATATATATATGTATATGTATATATATATATATATATATATATATATATATATATATATATATATATATATATATATATGTATATATATATATATATATATATATATATATATATATATATATATATATTAAATATATATATATATATTTAAATAAATGAATATATATATATATATATAAATATAAATATATATATATATATATATATATAAATATAAATATATATATATATATATATATATATATATATATATTTCATATATATATATATATATATATATATATATATATATATATATATATATATATATATATATATGTATATATATATATATATATATATATATATATATATATATATATATATATATATGTACATATATATATATATATATATATATATATATATATATATATATATATATATATATATATATATATATATATATATATATATATATATATATATATATATATATATATATATATATATGATGGTTTTTCCAATTCAAGGATGATGAATGATTACAATGTACAATGTATGCAATTATACTTGAAAGCACCAGTGACGAGATGAATGAGCATCACTAAGAAAAATGCATTAATGATATGCATATACATTTCAAAATTGGATTTAGAAATTATAAAATGATACAGAAAGGTATACAAAAGCATAATGAAATTAGTTTATAGTCGAGCGGCGCATTCTCATCTGGACGATTGCATTCAGAAATTAGTTTACACATGTTTTCAAACAACTTTTCGAATATATAACAGTCTGAATATATCATGATATAATGTTATATTTTCTAATGACATTTGAAACATGTATGAGACGAAAATAGAAAAAACAGAGTAACAAAAAAATGTCGAGAAAATTTCATAACATAACGAGTTATTGGAAAACATATAATTAATAAATGAATATACGAGGTATGATTCAAAGAGACGAAAATATTGAAGAATATGTGGATACAATTAATACGCATGTGTGTGTGATTTACTATCCAGTAATATTTTGAATAGTAGTTCAACTCTCCGAACGTTAATATGCATTATGAATTAGAATTGAAATGGTATTTTAATTGTCAAATATTCTTTACTTGTAGCGTTTAAGAAAGGCTTCCCAATAACCAAATTCTAACTTGGAAGCTTGGATTATAGCTATATGGATCCGCAACTGATGACTATTTCTAATTATAATTCTACCCAGAGCTAAGAAACACGAGGGTGCATCTTTCAGTTTTGCATTGTGTATGAAGATCACATTTCAATGTGAATCGGATCATTAAGATCCTCGACGATTTCTTGATCGAGTAGTGTATATTGTTTCTTCACGATTTGTGGGAGAAATGTTTTACGAAGCAGACTTGAATGTAGCCGGAAGGAATGCAACAGGAAAAAAGTGCGCGAAGACGTATATTTGC
>OZ023330.1:12474141-12519141 GCA_964007535.1 Brachyptera risi | reverse complement strand
GGCGATGCCACAGGTAATGACTAAAATGTACTTCTATGACAATGTTATCGAAACCTTGTGCTGATCAATATAATTTTTTCCCAACTATACGAATGAAGTGTCAGCAAATGCAATTATATACATGTTTCAAAAGTGTGAAAAATGTTCTCAATTGGAACACAAACAGAGCTCGCCATTTTTTTTTCAAACAGACAGTTTCAAGCGTTCTCTATAATGTGAATGTAATGAAAGGTTTTCATCAAACTTATGTATGAAATTGAAATGGACCAACAATTCCGTGATCTAACAACCGGTAATAATGAGTGTATAGTAATGATTTATCCTGAAAATAGTAACCAGTGAATATGAAACGAAAGCTTCAGGAAAATATCCGTTACACTTTCCCAGAGAATATGTTCGATCAACGAATGACACAATTAGTTGAGATAATATCCGTCCTTAACAATGGAAACTTGAACACGATGGCTTGAAACTTTTTTCAAAAAGACAGAAAAGAACAGATACAGTAGAAATGAATGAACATCCTCAACCAGTTTCGCTCATACAGCATGTATGATGATATGCTACATATTTAGCGTAGCTTTCCTACTTCCATTCACAACTACCATTTCAATTTCAATGATTAATGGATACATTTTATTTCAATTAATAGCAACAGTGTATCCACATTGGAGGAGGGAAGCTGCTAACCACGAATTGCGTCCTATTTACAATGCCAGTGATTTGGAGCACACAATTACGAACGCAGTGATGCTATGCAGAATATGCATTAAATTACAACATGTTTTAAGGGAATATAGTCGTACAACTTGGTGGGCCAAGGGAATTAGTCGGAATGTATATATATATATATATATATATATATATATATATATATATATATATATATATATATATATATATATATATATATATATATATATATAGAGAGAGAGAGAGAGAGAGAGAGAGAGAGAGAGAGAGAGAGAGAGAGAGAAAGTAGTCTGAACTCTAGAGAAGTTTCCATGTTTCGCCGGCACGAAATAAACTTCATCGAACCGACATTGACAAGCTGGATGGGTGTTTAGGGGTAGTTGGGAAGTCTATTACTGTGTGTACATATACGCCTACAACTGAGAGACACATCGTGGAGTATGTTTACGATGGCGTTAATTTACTCTTCATTCGTTGAGTTTTCAAAAAAATAGAACATGCAATAGTTGTAATATAAAAGTTCAAGTCGTTTGGAACACGACATATAGTGAATGGGTAGATGATGCGATAGATGATTGGCATCGGATACTGGATGGTCACAGAAAACTATGCCTTATATCAATCCTACCTCCAGACTCTAACTCGAAGAAGCTTTCGGTTGTACACTGTTTTATTTCAATGATTTGAAATGAGAGTACTTATTCTTCCCAAACTCAACAATCAAAGTATTTTGGAGATTTTTAGAGATATGGATTTGAATTTCAGATACATTTTCAGAAATATCACGCTGGAACATTCTGAACTTTCAGTTTACATTTCAAAAAACAGTTAATCTTTCAATTTTTTTCTCTCGAAAACATTCGAAATATTCCGCTGTGAATACTCCAGAATGTTTCTTCACATTTCTTCGGAATTTTACTGAAATCTTACTGAAATTTAACTGATATCGAGGGTGAATAAAATTATCGATCTTCAAAGGAGTGCTCAACAGAATAATCTTTCGGTTCATGGAAATAATCAAAATGTAACAGATGCATATTGTTACTCGTCACTGCATGATGAATGTAACATTCATATTGTTTCGATAAATTTGAGGACCGAAATGACTATGCCATGCCGTGGGTGGAGACTGAGTCTGATGAATGCGGATTTAAACCCAGGCATTGCCGAAGTTTTGTTATCAGACAATTATAAAACAATTGGTATCAGAGAATGTAACAGTTCTTATTTTCAACATATAACCAGTCGTAAGTTCCCAACGTCGTTTTTTATGACTTGATCGATTTTTTTTCAAGTTTTTTTCATAAAATATGTATATAAATAACTTTTGAAATACCGGTGAAAACTTTATAGTGTAGGTACTTCATATTTATATAGAAGAATGAATTGTGATGAAATGTTGGATCGTTTTCCTTCCATCGAATGCCAATAGAGCAATAAAGGTACGGGCTGGGCTGCATAAACATATTCTGGAACTTTAGTGATAATTTGCATATAGACATGATACTGAACCATGAGAATACAATGTACACAAATGATACAAATACAATACAGTACCAGAACACAATGAACCGTACATAAATTCCAATTCCATTGTTATGATAACAAGTGGATCTCGAGGGCGTACTGTCATGCTTCTAGAAGCAAACGTTATATAAGGAATTGCTATGCCTTTCGATCCGCATTCTTATTCATCACATTAGTTGTGTAATATACGTACTCTAATCAAAAACGAAAATTTGTGAAAAGAGGGAGACAAGCCCTTCCTGTTTGGACGCTTTGGCAAATGAAAGTATTGGTGAGAAGGAAAATACATGTGGAATAGATATCAATAGAACTGAGACGTGTGGACGAGTGGTAATACACTGAAGTTCTGAACCGTTTTTCAGGAGACCGGGGTTCTATTCCCGCCGTAGTCGACCATCCCGACAGGGGTTTTTCGTGGTTTCCCTCTGTCATTCAGGTCAATACTGGGATGGTTCCTTAATAACAGGCCACGACCGACTCCTCTCTACTATCCAAAAAAACATCTAATGAAATTACCTTCCATCTCATAATCCCATCATCATATTTCATTCATCGACGCCAATAGATCTTAGTCATCAGTGCGGTGCGTCGGTAAACCCAATATGAGAAAAAAATAAGATATCAATGGGCATATAATGCGAGAGTTCGGTGAAAAACCGAGGTTTGCATAGCTTTCGGCAAGGTGAAATGAAATGTGCGTACCAAATTCATTTCATTACGTCGGAAGCTATTAAGCCTATAATGATAATTACCAAACGCTTGGATTGTTTGTCTTGAAATCCATCTACACATGAGCATGTTCCCTCTCTTGGAGAGATAACTTGGCAAAAACTCTTCACATCACTACTTTTATTCGTCAAAGCGTTCAAACAACAAGAGTTTGTCTCCCTTTTTTCACTAGTTTTTTATGAGGATATTACAGCTCATTTCGTGTTTCTATGGAATATAATTACACATGCAGTTCAAAACGATGTAACATTTTTTATAAGCGTACTATTATGATTCATTAGATGAGCGTCAGCGCAGACTCCATAACACTCTTATAGGGCTTATTTTCTGTGTGTTCTATTCACTTTATTACTAGGCAAAAGCGAAATATGAGTTGTAAGATGAGCGAGATATCTGAATAAGGTATAATAAGAGTCCTACATTTGCTACTTTATCGACTCTGGTATTCTACACACTTTGTCCTTCATTTAATTGCTACTTCATCTTCTCTGGTATTCTACACACCTTGACGAATATATAAATAATTGTTAATTCTTGGGCAAATATCGAATCCAGAAAGCAGTGAATCTTTTTCCATATATTTGATGAATAAAAACAGTCATTTGAATTTTTCTTCAAAACGGCCTCTTAATGATGAGCCGGACGGTTCGTTGGGCCACACCGTATATCGTAAACCATCGCATACTAACCGATATCTAAACGCACATTCGCACCACCACCCTGCACAAAAGTTCGCTGTTTTGAATACATTGGCCATGAGATCCAAAAGACTTACTAACCTAGAGCATATCAATGAAGAAATATTGATGTTGAGAAATACTTTAGAGGCCAACGGATACTCGAGAAGATTCGTGGTGAGGGCTTTAGGACGCCCATTATCAATACCAGGGGAGAAAATGAAGGAGGATCGGGAATTAACGGCGGTACTGCCTTATATTCAAGGTGTCACCGATAGAGTGGGGAAAATTCTTAAACGCCAAGGTATCTTAACTAGCTTCAATACAAATACAAAAGTTAGCCAGCTTTTGAGAAGTAACAAATCTACCACTCATCTTGACTGTCGAGGCGTTTACGAAGTTCCCTGTGGAACTTGTGACCGAACCTACATTGGGCAAACAGGTAGGAAAATTGCTTTGAGAGTGACTGAACATGAGAGGGCCGTCAAATACAGGCAGTTTGATAACGCATTAGCTCTACATACAATGGAAACGGGCCATAGAATAGACTAACATAGAACATCTGAGCTTTCTCGCAGTAACCATCTCTATCCAAGACTAAGGCGATAGGCAGTGGAGATTGCCAAACGTCCACGTAATCTAAACACAAGGGATGACGGGAAGAGTTTACCTGCTGCTTGGAAACAAATTGTGTCCATCATCAATACAAGGAACAAAAATTATGAAAATGGTATACACTTGGTGTAGTCAGGCCACCTGATACTTCTACTTCAGCATCATCCAGAGAGAAAGAGGAGAGCAGTGGTATGATTACCAGAAGCCAGTTGAAGAAAAATAATTTTTAGTAACTTTGTATTTGATTAGGAGCCTGTTGGAGTGAGTTTTTATGCCTTCTTCACCTGACAACATTTGCGTTTTTTCTTTCCTTTTAATTTTCTTCTCTTAATTTTAATTTTCTTGTTTTTTTAATTGTTATTATTCATAATCTGTCATTAACACCTTGATAATGACCACAGTAAGAGGGTCGCAACGTTGGTGGGAGAATAGATCAACTAAAAAACATGGTATTTCCGAGAATACTTTTATTCCTCATAATATTATCCATGGAAGTCTCAAAAAAACTTATATATATATATATATATATATATATATATATAGGCCTATATATATATATATATATATAGGCCTATATATATATATATATATATATATATATATATATATATATATATATATATATATATATATATAAATATATATATATATATATATATATATATATATTTATATTACAGGCTCATGTATCAACCCGACAATAATGTGCACGAATAGATAGGTATATAGTGAGCAAATGAGATTTCGAGTATATCTTACATTCATCAGCGACCGTATTGTTGGCCACCTACAAGTTTGGACACTTCACTTGCACATTCATCTGCAGTTATGACTGCTTCTCATAACTTATCCTAGAATAAGTTTCCGTTTTATTCATACACGTAAAGAATACTGCGACAACCAACCATCTCGGTCGACGAATATTGGTTATTCCAATTCGTGGGAACTTGAAACTAAAAAGAGTATCACAGGAGATTTTGTCGTGATAAATCGACCAACGTCAAGGATAGGTATTCCAAATTCAAATTGATTGTAATTCAAGATGACGATGAGCGAGTTGGGAAAGAACTCCAAGTCCGTTATACTAACAATGTCTATCAACAGAACATGAACATATTGTGAAGTACACACGCATAGACCCTCATATTGTCAACGCAACGCTTTTAGCGCAGCATTTGTTGTTTTTGTTCATTTTTGTCCCAAGTTTATTCTTAAGCTGAACATTTTCCGTTGTGCATTTCAAAAAATGTATACAGATCAAAATGGTTGGAATCTATTTGTAAGAAAACTGATAACGATGGTATCCATTTGGTTCAAACCGGTTTTTCTCTGCTGGTTGGTTGTTTTTTCTGTGTGCTCCAAGACTCATAACTTTGTCTTGATGGGGCGCTATATCGAACCACATTGAAACGTAGATATTTTCCGAGACATTTTTTTCTTTAAATTTAACATCCATCATTATAACAAACAACATGTTAACGGACGCATTACAAATGATATTCAAACTGAACATGACAGCTCCATATGATTACATTTACTAAGGGCAAATGAGAATAATATATGGAAATAATGAAAAATAATAATAAATTGTAATAATGAGAATAATGAGAATATATACACGTGATCGAAACGAATGACGAATAATTTTACATCATCAGAAGATATCACTTAATTATGATCTAGAATACGAACACGCAGATGTATACATATTCACATGCAATTTATTCACATGCAGATTTATCTGCAAAGGTTGGATTTAATGCGCATCATTCCACTCATACCATTCAAATTCATTTCAAACACCGGTACAATCGCATTGTATTAGTGTGCAGGCTTCAGGGCTCAATCGCCATTTAATTAACTGATTACAAATAATGATCAATTGTATTAATTTCATTCGATCATACGATGCAGCAAATGATGACTGTTCGATCAAGACCATCAATCACAAGAGAGGGGTGGACGATAAGTCCTGAGGAGGGTGGAAGGGTCGGTATAATAAACCATCCCCTGATCTGAGATCGCGTATATGTACGTACGTCATCCCGATACGGCAATCGCTTGCTAGCGCCTCCGAGTAGATTGGACAGTTATTGCTAGTATACGAGATCGATGCCTCCGTATAGAGTAGAAGACGGTAGAAATATGAGATACTTACACACATGATTACAGGGGGAAAAGTTAGCTACATGGTCAAACTAAAGGGTTGTTCGTCGATTAGAACGCATCGCGATATATGACCGACGATTTGGTAGATAACAATTTGACATTGGCAAAGTTATGAGGGTCGGCAATTTCCGCTTTCGAGTACATCAAGGAATACTAACAGGATTGAAACCGTAGGAGAGTCTGATGGAGCATGTCAACAAACCTGATCGAGCAGTAGATTAGCATGAGCGCAATCGTCTTGCGATTGGGACATCGCATATACAAAATATAGTGGAGAAAGATGATCGATGTTCTTTTATAATCCTCTTCATTGTTAACAAACATAACCTGAATGCACTAATGGATTGATGATAAAATAGATACATTTTCATAAAAATATATTTACATGGTGGAATCGTTTTGATTCCTCAGTCTATAGATCGTATCGATTACGCTATGAGTGAGAACGATCGTGGAGCGTTATAGGGAAGTTATTGCGAATCTCTGGATATACGCTATTTTTCTAGAAATATGTATGATGCTATACCATTGAAATAGACCTAATTCACCATTGCAAGATAATTGCAGTTCAGAGGTTCATAATATTGACTCTGCACGGCAGATTTCTAATCAGTATTATGTATGGATTTATGAAGGACTACGCCTATACAAATACTATAGTACTCGATAATCACTACCGTACACCCATTTTAATACGGAATCGCGAGCATATATGTTTCATAAATGTAGCCTCCGGATAAAACTAACAACCATTACACGAAATTGTATAGATTGTTCATTCACAATAAGCTATATCATCACAATCCAATATTGCCAATTAAGACTCCAATGGAATCTGAACATTGCCCAAATTTGATATATATAATTGCCACATGGTTGGTACGATTCGATCGTGTATTCAGAGAGTTTCCATTACCTCAAAGCTGAATGCGTATGGCAATTGTGTATCGGGTGCCGCAGCACTCAAATGAGCATTCTGGTATAATTAAAAACCTAGTCAAGTTGATGCTGAAAGGTGTTAGTTTCATGATGGTCACCAAATTCATATGGTCAACTGAATTTTATACTCCACTGCCACGGTATATACGGGCCTATATCAATTGCTCAGCTTCCCAAGAAATAGCGGTGTCACATATATACGACATGATGAAATTCGTTTTCTTTGACGTAGGATACATTGGAGTGACTTGATAGGATCGCCTATAAAAGGTATTGATATTTCACCGTTGGAAGATATTGAATACTATCTGAGAATCTAATATCTGATAATATCTTATAATATCTAATATCTTTAGATCTGATTTCTAATCTATCTATTTGAATACTATTCTATATTTAAATACTATCAGATAAATATTTCAGATCATATATGTTCCAAGTGAGACAAATATATAATATATAGTGCTTATGTAAACGGTTGGTCGATTACACAGTTGCTTTTAGAAATCAAAATATTTTTCGTTTTTCTGTTTCGCTTTGATATTGTTTCGTTTCATTTTTCTCCGATAGGTTGTCACCACCCCCCATGACGATGGAAAAAATAACTGATGCAGGAACTTGAGAGATTGATCATTGGAAGAACCGGGAAATATACACACGAATGCGTCGAACATACCGAAGAATGCAATGAAATCCAACCCGGCACCTCCACTACCATCGCAGCATGGCTGGCACCGGTCGCTCTCAACCGTATAAAGACAGAGAAGACTTCATATTATTGGCTACGCGACATTTTACGGGAAAGCCAGCTTTTAACACGATTCAATAAAATCAAAATGAATTGATTTATTCTCTTTGTGTGAGTCGATATATAATATGGTATCTCGATAATGCAACAATGAGTTCACCGGAAAAATATCTCTCTCTTTCACGGTGCATATTTTCCGAGGACCTATATATATATGTATATATATATATATATGAAAGTCGATATCAGGATCGAGTTTTGTACGTAGGCCTCCACACTATACGGAAGACAACAGATGGGCGGAATGGGGTCGTAAAAACCACAAAGACTCATCTGAGCCAGATTTCACGTAACACAACGTTTGAACGCGGAAAGTTTTGCGGATGGATCAAGGGATTTTAGACGGTTGTATAAAATCAAGAGGCCGAGTTTATAAGCGAAATATCTACTCATTTACTTATTTCAGTTGTGGTTGGAGCACAAATCAAAGTCCACAATGTAAACCGTCCGATCAATTATGCATGTAATATCTGAGCATTGGCCGATTCAATCAAATCCAATGCATGCATAGCTTAATTGAGTATTTTAATGTGATGCACCATTTATAATAATGTGTCACTCCTTTGTCGAAAGTTGACCGCTTATAACTGCACGTCGATAGTATTTTCATATAGGCCTACTAGAAAAACGCAGTATATGTGTAGTGAGATGAAATTAGAAGTTTATATAACTTTTCTAATTCACTTTGTAAAACTTTCAACAGGTATGGCCTATATGCCTATATTATGGTCCTATATATGTGTATATATATATATATTTATATATATAAATATATATATATATATACGTATACATAATTTTTCTGTTTGATTTTCTTTGGTCAATTTATGAGCAAGAAAAGGCAATAATACTCAGTTTTTCACGCATTTTCATTTGCACAGATGAAAAAAAATATACTCATTTATTAATCACAGTAATGACGCACATGTATGTACGCATAAATGTGACTGAAATAATTTGGACCATTGCATTGGACAAGCAGTCGTCATTCGTTGCGTTGATAGATTGGATCAAAGTGATTTAGGAAATATTTATTGCTAAAAGTTGAACTGATCGAAAGAAAAATTATACGAAAGTGCTAGTCAAGTCTTTCTCAAAGTTGGATCTAGAGAATTTTCCTTATTCAACAGAAATGAGAACATTCGAAAAAGAACGTGGAACAACAAAGGCAATTCATTCACATTCCAACATATATAGTTTCTAGATACATCAACAATCAGTTGAACCAATTTTGAAGAAAAAATATTGCATTCTAGATTGAATGTTATCACAAATTAACACTCGATCATTTTATAGGTAACACAGAATGGAAGAACTACAAACAAAAATAATCAAAACGAATCATTTTTCCAAGAAATGAATCAATTTTGCTTCACATTCAGCTCTAATTTTACTCACCGATATCAGATGATAACAAGGGATAAACAACTAACGGTAGTAAATTTGGTGTACACCTGATTTTAGATTTCAAGGGATTTCAGGGAGATTTTACGGGATTTTGATGAGATTTCAAGGAATTTCAGAAAGATTCCATGAGAAGTGTACACCAGATTTCAGGAGTTGTCAACACCTCGGATGATCCACTTTAACACATTCAAGAAGTCCACAACGAAACTTTCAACCGTCAATTTTCAAGACACCGAGCAGTGAAAGGACTGCATACGTTTGGAACTCTCACTACGCTATTGATAACAGTATGGTGCACAGTATAGTAGACCTGTATAGTATAGTAGGCCTATAAGTCCGTCGATATTTTTTGTTTGTTTTGAGTTCAACGACGCACTGTACCGATGACTGCGATCTATTGGCGTCGATGAATGATATATGAGATGAGGGAATGGTGCGATGAGAGGTTATTTCATCAAGTGTTTCAGGATATTAGGAAGGAGTCGGTCGTGGCCTTTTGTTGAAGAACCATCCCAGTATTGACCTGAACGACAGAGAAAAATTTAAGAAAAATCAGAAGGATCGACCATGATGCGAATCGATCACCATCTCCCAAATGACGGTTCAGTGTATTAACCACTCGACAACCAGTCTCAGTAGCCGATGCCATGAGGGAGCGGGGGTTGATTGGGGGAAGGAGAGAATGGAGACTTGGGGACACACCCCCTACTATGTGTGCCTGCATGACTCGTTATACATCCAGGCATTATGTACTCAATTGACTTCTTTCATGAGTGGTTCTCAATTGCGTTGAATTGTGCATGCTCGACTATTGTTTTGTTCTTCATTTCCACGATGCTCAACGACTCCACCGACAGCTAGGTAATACGGGAGAACGAATAAGCGGGTGATGATGAAACGATGAACAAGCGAAAGGACGTTTACAAAAACCCATGCCTTATGTGGGACTCGAACCCACGCCCAACGGCGTCAACGGTATCAGTGCCTATACCACAGTTGACTGATAGTTGGCGATGGTTGACTGAGCTAAAGGGGCGGCTCTCGACTAGTAAATAGCATACAATTCACAAGGGGCCATCATTGAATCAACTGGAGGACAGATTGTTTATAAACTAGGTTAAACACACTCTACAAATGACTAAGACGTCGGTGAATAATGAATGAGATGACGAGAAGATGAGATGCAAGGTTATTGCATCACGTGATTTGGACAGTGAGAAAGGAAGCGGTCGTAGCCTCTTGTTGGGGAACCATCAAAGTATTTCCTTCAAAGACCGAGGTAAACCACCAATTGGTCAATAACACCGGTCAACATGCACGAATTGAGCCCCCGTTTCCTGAATTACGATTCAGTTATACATGGAAGAGTCATATTTCGACAATGTGGATGAAATGGATAATTCAGGCTACTTATTGGAGTGGAAGTTATTGATATGTCTGTTGATTACTGCTATAAATTAACTAGGAAAACGCGGGATGCGCGTTGTTAGACGAGCTTAGGGGTATAGGAATCTAGAATGAAAAATAATTTGTCAACCCAATCTACATCTTCAGACCTTGGATCACTCCAAACGTTCAAAAACCTTACGAGAATCAGTTATGTCACGGCCTTCCTCTTCATTCATTTCAATCGTTTTGAATTAATTGGTGACACTTGTTGCTATAGATTTAATTGGTTCCCGTAATAGCCTAAATTGATGGGAAAATGCTTTATAAATGCGTTTTCTTCGTTATTTCTCATCCGATTGATGCGAAAAATCTCTCAAAATGTGCTTAATAGTTTCCTTTATATTCGGCGAAAATTTGAGAGGTCTTGAAAAATTTTGATTTTTCAAGTATTTTCCTCCGGGTTATTCTAATGGGGATTTTTGAAATTTCTAAAATTCATAAAAAAAAAGTTACCACCCGATAATGCCACAAAACTATACAGATCTAAGTTAGATGAGGAAACATGACGAAAAAAAGTTTGAAGTTGATAGCTGTAGCCGTTTGACCTGTGGAGAACCGACAAAAAACCATAAAAAAAAACAAAAAAAAAACAAAAAAACAACATAAAAACGAACACCAATTTTTTTCAGTATGTCAAATTGAATCCTCGCTGAAGCTCGTTTTACAAAGCAAATTAATTAAACTTCGGTGAGGCGTATTTCAATTAAAAAACAATTGTATACATGTATAATGATGTGTTTGAAATAAAATTAATTTTGGAGGCACGTGTACAACCAAAACTGATGTATGATCGCAACCATTATTGTCAATAATGGTTGCGACAAAGCATGCACTTGAAATTTTTTTATTGAATGAGCATTATGGCAAAAGTAACGTGACAAGTTCAGGAGACTTGATGAAAATACAATTGTTATGTGGTGTTATGAATTTACATAAATGATGTGCACTTGATAGCATTCATTGTAAATGCAATACATCTCATGAAAATCGACGTTGAGAAAAGATGTGATATCAATCTCCTCTCATCGCTTCAATTCCATATCTCGTATTTCCCATCGGGTCTTGCCGTCGAGAAACTAAAATAAACTGTGTTCTCCTAAATCCAGGGATACCCATCGACCCCTTTCCCGTCGCCCCGCATGTGCGTTCTTAACAAACACATTCCCAATCCTCCGTGGAGAACAAGAGCGGTAACGCTTTGTCTAGAAGTACTCAATCGAAGGAATTCCGTCTTTCAACGGTCTAAAAAAAGAATCTCGGAGTGCAGTAGGTTGGATTGTTTGGTTGGTAAGAGGGGCGATGGGGGATGGGGCGAGGAGCGATCTACCCTCCTCTGACAACCATCAACATGCCTCCCGAAGCACATCCGGCTGCATCAACTACACCTGAGAGGTCGGGTGATGCACGCACAAGTTGCGTCGACTCGAATAGACTGAATCGGCTCAAAGATGAAACATGAACGAGATGAGAAGACAGACAAATACTCGTGTGTTGTAGTTTGGTGATGATGTCAAACCTATATAAATGATGACAAGAGAGAATTGTTGATGCCAAATGATACTAAAACTCGAGTTTGTTCATTCGGATAATCTAAAAATAGTATAACTATAAGACGATGTATTATTGGTGGTCAATAATAATCGTCAATATATTCATAATTTTTGAACGAACAGACAAAAACATTTTTGTGGCAAAAATGAAATGAAATGGTTAAATGACAGTGGTAGATCGCCCACTGAACTAGGTCTATATGAGGCTGACATTCACCGAGACGCGTGGCCGAGTGGTAACACACTGAACCGTCATTCGAGAGACCGGGCTTCGATTCCCGCCATGGTCGACCATTCTGACAGGGGTTTTTCGTGGTTTCCCTCTGTCGTTCAGGTTGATACTGTTCGTAACAGTAACTGTTCCTTAACAGTTCCTTAACAACAGGCCACGACCGACTCCTTCCCACCATCCAAAACACATAATAAAACAATCTTTCACCTCATCATCTCATTCATCATCCACCGACGCCAATAGATCGTAGCCATCAGTATGGTGCGTCGTTAAAACCCAATATAAAAAAAAAGAGGCTGACATTTTCCAATATAGTTTTGGATATTTCATATGAATCTGGAAGAAAAGTTCGATCGATCGACTTGATAGTCCCAATATTTGATACCTTGTATATGCGTGCTACTGTAGACAAAATGTCCAACATTAATTTATGTTTGCCATAAATTTCAATTATATTCTGCAAACGGCAATGCGAGTCACAAGAAATGAATCCAGTATATTTATTGGTCATTAAAGAGCAATCTGGACGGATCATTAAGACAGAATTGCCATACTAAAAACAAATTATATGATATCAGTACCCTTAAATCTCTGGTGAAATAAAAATTCAATCTAGAAACGGGGAACAGGCCTATAATGAACATACAGATGTGAACATACAACTGATCATTTGAGCTCATTTACCAATTCAAACTCACTCGTTTCAGTCAAATGATGTAGAAAAGTGTGGCATGAAGAACAATCTCAATGAAATCTCTCAACCGTTCGAAAAGCAATAAAGCAAAGATGCTAAAAGCTCGACTCGTCTTCTGTACTTACATATTTTCAAAACAAAAATTCTAATTCGAAAATTATACAATGAAAAAAGGAGCCCGACTGAACCGTAGAAAAGCTTATATATAATAGTATGTAATTCAACATTTCCTGGATGAGGTTAATGCAGCATAACTCTGAGTGCATTTAACACGACACAGGCACGCAGTGTATATGAATTAAACATGGCAACATGGCTTTTGTTCATGGTTGAAGGCATTCAGTGGAGATATGGCTGGCGTTTGGAGCCGAACAAGAGATGCTGTAAACATCGGCGATGACACAGAAGTGGGTCAGAAACCTTCTCCTCATATTCTACAAACTCTATAAACTTTAGCCATACACACCTGGCTATAGTGTTTCGCTCTTTAAAAAAAAATAAATAAACTTCATCATTCAAACTTGATGGTAGAGCAAATATAATACAGAACATATATGAGATGGTAATCTCACATCGGTTTTGACAACTCCGAATGACAACACTCGCATAACAATGGAAAATGTGCAAGATGTAATCAAAAGTTTCGGTTTGTGATACTTGTCAAATAAGTTTGATGTAGAAGCATCAACTAAGTTGATGAAGTTGCAAGCAATTACGGCTGTGGATACAACCGCGAAGTTTGAGACGCCAAGACAGGTGAAGAACGCTGGTTGAGGTGTGGATGTTATTAATTATGCATACAAGATTAGTAAATAGAATGAAACTGTGGAAGTGGTGATACTTTGAAATTAATTCATACTTTATTCGTGAATGAATATCAATCATAATCAAGTTTGATGACATGCGCCTACTGCAAATTGAATCAGAAATAAACACTGCCCGGAAACAAATGAATGGTTCGAAATCCAAATGAATATTCGTATTAATTTGAAATCTACTCATCTTATTATATGCTTCTAAAATTATTTTGGTCATGATAAACTGATTTATTCAATTCATGAAAAAATCATCTATTGATAATAATATGTTCTCATCATTCACAATATATATTTACATGACCATTCATTTTGCTCTGATGAAAATGGATTAAAATTCACATTTATTTTCATTTTCATTCACATGAGAAAATATTAGTGGTAAAAAGTACTCTGAAAGGCAATTCACCCCAATGTTACATAGGCAGCTACACATAGGTGATGCTAAGCGCAACAATTGAAAAACATACTAAAATATTCAATGAACAGAAAAATACGATCGATCTTCGGAATGTCCAAAAAACAAGTCATGTTTCACGTCAAGCTATTGGTACCGCATGCTTACCATGAACAGAAAATACTATGCATCTGAGTGTATGTAGGCCTACTGTATCGATTTTATTCCATGATGAACAGGATTGACATCGCACGGCCTCCCCTGATATATTATACCACGAAACACTCACACACCACTGACAGTTTTTAATGAGAATTTGTTAGAATCGATCTGGGAAGCCGTTAAAAAGGTAATCTGAAATCGCCCACCAACAAAAAATCAGTCGACATATAACTCGAAAAAAAAAAAAAAAAAAAATAATGATTACATTTCTACTTGGAGAAAAAAAATCATTACATTACGATCATTTCAGATTGAATAATGAATTGGTAAAATTTCAATGTTGACCTATATAATAGTGCCTTAATATTATCAGGATCATAAATTAATTGGATGTCCAGTGGGCCCAATCATTTTTCAATTCATTTTGTTACAATATTTCGATGACGACGGGCATTTTCATACCAGGTAAAACAGTAAAATTTAAATTTAAAAATTAATAGTAACTGATTGACGTCCGAATAATTCCTGAAGTGCGACGTACGCCTTTCACTATATCCAGACACACCTGATGATATAACCTCTCGTCTCATCATTCCACCACCACATATATCATTCACTTATGCCAGTAGATCGTATAGACATCAGTACGGTGCGTCGTTAACACAATATAAATATAACTGAGTAACGTATTAACGCATTTTAATTTAATTCAATCCTATAGAACATATTCGATGTCAAATATAATCCTCAATATTTTTAAACGTTACCATGGCTGAGGATTCAATTTTACAGCTTACATTTCACGGCCAAAGAGACATACATTCTCGTCGAGAAGCAGACTTCACTAATGATGGTTTGATTTTGACATTTATTATTCTATTATAGAGAAAGAGTTTGGGGTGGGGTTGTTTTGAACTGAAGTGGGCAGATGTTTCGTACCAGTATAAATGGAAAAAAAAGGAAACGTTTACTATTGTCACACAATACTTTAACTGATTTTACGAACGTCTGTTACAAATTGAATCCTACCATGCTTCGTGTCTGGGATATAGATTCAATAATATCGCACACGGAAACGGAATTGATAAAAATCTTGAGCCGAAAATGGCGACTGAAGTTGAATCAAAAGGCTTTTTAAACATCTGGACGCAAGTCAAACCTCGATTTGCAGCACCGAGTTGCGAGATGAAGATTCTTCTAACCGTTTAAATTTGTATGTGAGATTCCATTCAGAATTCACAGCACAATTATCATGTTCAGCTCCGCAATAGGTCAAAATCACATTCTCGAGGAAAATATTCGAAATATGTTCACGAACAATACCTATATTAAGTGTGAAAACAGACATAAAATCGGAACCAAATTGGATCATATAATTTTCTACACCAAAAAAAGTCGAGAAATGAGTCACCACATACAAACAAAATGAAAATTTGAAGGCCCATTCATTCGAAATCGGTCAATTTTTCTGAACGTGTTAGCTTCGTGATTTTATCATAAAACCACAAAAACTACAATTATTTCCATCTATTACCTCAGCTACAAAAAGGCCTATTATATTAATCATTTAAAACCTAACAAAATGTTGAATTCGGGTGAGTCTCCATTATGAGTAATAGCTCTTAATTACTTTTATCGACCCCACTGGCAGCCAGGTTATATGGGAGTACGATTGAACTAGTAGAAATAAAACGATGAGCTATTGATTGGTCCTTATAAGTTCCTTACTATATTTCAACTATTGTTGAAAGCCTTGAACCAACTCGCATGGCTTCTATAAGAGAAATGTAGGCCTACACAATCCACAATCTGGAATGAACACGAAGATTCACATTATAGCCTACAATCTACATGACGCTATAATCTCACTCACAGAAGACAAAGGTTCAGCAATTCAACAACAGTACCAACGACTACACTCTGTTCTACAGGAACTTAATTAATGATTCTGCAACGCTCCTGGCAGCTACCTTGAATAGCATATTGAATTCAATGAGTATAAATATATTAATTAGAACAGGAAAACGATCAAACTTGTCACGTTGATAAGAATGAGTGGAGTATGGATTTGTCTCCACGAAAGAAGAGAAGATCGTCAATCAACTTGAAGCTCAAATATAACAGTTAATTTATACGTGTATTGCAGTTTCAAGATATTCTAATTTTCCGGACGAATTTCATGATGAGAAACGCAAATTACGTAATAACAAACTTTGTTCAGAATTATTCACTTGGTACACAACACTTTTCTTCCATGAAAACAAGTACGGCCATAGTCTATGGTACGGCATTCAACTTTGAATGGAGCAATTTTGAAAAAATGTCAACTTTTCTGAAAATATAAAAACACGATACCAGAATCGAAAAAATGAATTCGATCGGTCGTGCCGTTTTATCTTATACGGAGAGCAAAATGAAACAGAGGAAAAACTCATTCTACTCGAAAGGACGAGAAAACTCTCTTCGCTCATCGAATTGAATGGATATGTCGATATGAACAGATCAACGTTCACTATACCGTTGGGAAAAGAAGAAGTGATAAGTGGTAAAGAGAATAATTATGTTGAATTACTCTCGATATTTTATATCAACAGTCACCACATGACAACTAAAGAGAACGACAACTTCACTAATTACTAATTGACACACATACTGCATTACCAGTCTAACATGGATCATCGGGCTTGCTTCTATTATAAGGAACCGCATTGGCTTCTATGGCGACGAATTTGGCGTCATTCTACCGCCACGACGACAAACAATGGGAACATGTTGCTATCCTTTATGCTACTCACGCATTATAGTGGATCAACAATCCAGCCCATATTACGACACACAACCATAAAGGCCTACCTATAACCATAACTATCAATTTCACTTCTAATTTGAACAGCATCCTTTCCAAGCCGCTGTAACTAAATCAGACGAAAAAGGAGTTTCAAATATGGTTCCTGTCTCGGAAAGGGAAATGACAAAATGCGTACACGCATGCTAAAACATGTGTGATGTATCTATTAATATGTTTATGTATAGTCACATACGGTGCTTTTTAAATGTGTCGCACCATAATATTCACTTCCGTTTACCAGAAGGTGACAAACAGAGAGAAGAGTTAGGGTTTGGACAATTATTGAAACAAGGGGTAGTGAGAGAATGCTATTTCAACTCCCTATCGAACAGTTTAATATACTTCATACAATTTTCTGATATGAATCATACATAATTTTTGATATGGAACAAACGAAATGAGCTACACTGAACGATGTTCTGGTTGATTAAATGGATGCTAACTAAGTGGAAATAGTATATTTGTGTGATCGTTTCAATTCTCTATAAAAGGATAACGGCTTTCCTGACAATTTTGAAATATATGGAGTGAATTATCAAGGTAGTTGTGCACAACAGTAGATTCGATAATTATTTGTGTACAATCCGCGTTGCACCCACATTTTAATGGAACATAAATATGTTCAAGTTCATAACGGCAACGAAACCGATGGTATAATTTCTCACTTGAGGAAGCAGAAAATGTTTATGAAAGCCCAGGACACCATGCGAGATCAGATTTCGTCCCAACCATTAATGTCGACAATTACGATAAGTGTCCCCAGTACATTGGCTGACCCATTCATCCTTTTTTCATTGTCAACATTCGTGGAAGAAGTATTTTTCCAAAAGTTTTTCGTATTGGATGAATTTTTTTCAAAGTGGTATAGACCCGATAAGGATCTATATGGTAATCTCTATATATATGTGGTAAAACTATATGGTACATAGTTGTACCCACGAAAAAAAAATCAGATTGATCAAACAAATCGTCATACCTGTAGAGTGTATACAAAAAAAGCGATACACCTCACACCAAATGAAAGTTTTCGCTTACCATTTGTATATCCATATACATGTATTTATAAATTCAAATATAATATATGCGAGGTATACTGCGCTATCTGAGGCAAGCAACTGTAAACGCCTGTACCTACACTGTCCATATCAGGTAACTTGTCTCCCGTAATGAGGGCGGCAAGTACAGGTAGGTGTGACAATGTTCAATCGTAAAACATTCAGACGCATTTTCGTACGAATCATCGACATCGAGCTTGAGTTTCGATTTGAGAATACCGCATATGCCTCTATATTCTCATACATATATATATATATATATATATATATATATATATATATATATATATATATATATATATATATATACATATATATATATATATATATATATATATATATATATATATATATATATATATATATATATTTATATATATATATATATATATATTTATTTATACATTTACTTGGAAACTCTCGAGCTATAGAACTAGGGCCAAATGGATATATATAATGAACTAAGAAATAGTAAAATTGAACAAATCGAAAGTTTAATTATCTCATTGTATATAAGTTTACTTGGTTTTTTCACTCTTTATGAGTGATGACAAAAAAAAAAGTTCGAAGATACGTTGCAAAAACTTTCAGCTGCCCCGACAGTCGGCAATTCCAACAAATCAATTCAATTCTCTATCCTTCAACAATAACGATTGGAGGTATCGTTCTACACAAAATATTGATCGAGATCAGTTCTAAATGTATCATTGATTTATTCGTTCCACATTCAAGCACATTCATCGAAATTCTGAGGAGGAAATTAAATATTTCCAGTTATTGGGATCCAACTGCATCATATGAACTGATGAACTCTTCTCTTATAGTTGAAAAGTACTCATTCATGGTATTCAATGTATTTGGCAATACGATCAATCATGTATATAGAAATCATAACACTTCCTCATTCTACACAACCTAGGTATTATTAGATACTATTATTATCAGTAGAGAGCTATTATGGCAACGACTATAGATTATTACGTGTGAAGGAATGGCAACGCTGTAAAAACAAGTTTTTAATATGAAAAAGAAGAGTCGGCCCTCAAGTCACGACGCTGTGTCTAGTATAGTATAAGAGAACCGAAAAAAGCAAAAAAAAGGTCAAACAGACGGCCGAGGTAAGGTAAACTTGATTGCTGCATCAAAGAACCGGCATTAATAAAGTTGAAAAAGAAATGAGAAAACTGAGAAATGCTGCGTTGTGTAATTTGAACGTATTATGGTACAGGGAAAACGATACACACGTTCGCGTTGATGCATGATCAAATTAATGAATTCAGTAGTACCGGAACCGTTGTTATCAGTACGAATGATATCCCTATTCCTTACAGAAGTTTTGGAATGAATAGTGATTATTCATCAGTCTGCAAAGATTCACAGTTAATCCATAAAATATCAATTGGATTGGAATCGTATAATATGGTAAATGTAACCAAACGTTTCAATTTGAAAATATGTCTTCCGATTTTAGTCATGCTGTGTAATTCTTACAGGACTTTTCAATATTGTATTGATTGATATATACATCAGTTAATAATGACCACCCCGATTGTTTACTAGAACTCTCCACAGGTTTATTCTGGGTTGTACGACCGTTTTCATACAAACTTTCATAACAGAGTATTACACAGGGATCGCGAAGCATTCGCTTGGTTCGTACAACAATGATTGATCACCAAGTTTTCAGAACGTAGCTTGGCGAAATATCTGTGCGAGGTACCAATCTATATAAGCGATGAAATAATTCACAATAATGCAGCATAAGTAATATAATCATATAGTCTACACCTATTAAATGAAACACAACTCTCACAAACATAGATTACTTGTGAAAACAAATTTGTATGAATATAAACATCTACATTTTAGGGTGGTTCATTCTTTCGTATCCCATATTTAAAACGGATACTGTTCGAGTATTGAGTAGTTAGTTCATAGTTATATGAGTAATAAAGGAGAAATTAAAAATAAATTTATTAGGTGAAATTTTAAATTCAAATAATTTCTCATAAAATTTTATAGAGGCTGTGAAATTTAAATTTTAGACTATATTATGACTAGATTAGTTCATATATGTTCTGTGTCCTATTTTCGAAAATTGATGAGAAATCTATGACTTAGGCCCGGTACTACCAAGTCCAGTTAGCCTTTATCTGCTAGTTCAAACTTGTTATCGCCATGGTTACCTGTGGTATTTGTTTTCACCAACTCTCAGATAAATACTAACTGAACTTGGTAATACTGGGCCTTAGTCAATAGAGTACGAGTTATAAATAAAACATCGATTGTTTTTTCCAACTGTTTCCCATTTCAAAGACCTATGACCTATGTATTAGTTTAGTATCAGATTGTATAATGTAGAAACTGTTTGCCGTCTTTTACACCGGAATATGATTCTCAATATTTGTGTACTTATTCTCACTTTTGATCGAAAGTCTTATTAAACAAACACCTCTTGAAAAATACTCATGTTTCATAATATGGAATACTATCGGCGCGAATAACGTTGTTGGAGCGCCGTAAAACAACACAATTCATTCATGCATTCATTTATTATACTGATCTTACGATTCTCAACATTTATACTTCACATTATATTTATAATTAACTTATAATTTATATCAACATTTATATTTATAAGCTCATGAGGACTTGTAATTCAAGATCAACTGTTTTTTATACACGACAATTTGTGATCATTACCATTCATGTTTCGTTACATTGCATTTTAACTATTTTTAGACTACTTATTTTTAATTTTGACTTGGTTTATACATGTAATCATGTCTTCATGAAACCGTAAATGAATACGAATACGAAAATACAATTTCAAATACAAAACCTCCTTGATACGATATGAATGAAGTCAAGATTGACTGATTATTGTTTTTAAAATAAATATTGCAATAAGCGATCCCACTAACGGCTAGGTTATACGCTACAAATGAGCAGATGATTATGAAACTATGAAGTGATAAGTGAGAGGACGTTTACGAAAACTCATGCCTTATGCGGGACTCGAACCCACGTTCAACAGTGACTTCAGTTTCTGAAGCGGTGCCTCAGCTGACCGAGCTACCGAGGGTGGCATGAAGTCAAGGCAAAATGAAAGATTGATTATGATATATCGGAGTGAATTTTCAAATTTCACGTCTCCCAAAAGAACAGTGTTCGCATTTTCTGTATTACTTTCCACTTACACGTTCAACACCTCACTATACCTTTTCTCAAACTGGAGACTACCATGAGCACAAAACACCTCAAATTAATGCAATGTGAAGAAAACCGAATTGAACTTCTCCCATCGGCTTATTCCCAAAAGGGATTCGGGCCAAATTGCCAAAGATTTGTGTTTTCCGTTATTACATATACGCAATGCAGAGGTGACTCTATCATCATCTTGGTGGAACAATAAAATGGAAGAGAACCCAGCTGGTCCAGAACTTTGAAAGCCTGCTGAATTTGCTTAATAAAGAACGAACTCTGGCGTAGAAGAAATGTATTTAGCTCCAACGTAGCGAAGTAATAGGGTCACTATACTTATACAAGACATGCGTTTAGCACGGTCCCAGTGAGTTACGGCATGGGTTTATTATGTTTAAAGAGAGCTCAACTCGAAACTGGACCAGTAAAAAGTAAATACCAGACTCTTTATAATAGTACACAACCACACACCACTGTTTAATTTGTGCGTGGATAAGAAATGTATCTACACAAATTACACTGCCCTCTCACTGCGCCTTGAGAAGAGACTTTGGTTCAAAATGAGAAGTGATGTCAATGGCAGAAATATATGTATTTTGGTGATGCTCGGAGATTAGCGGCATCACCCATAGGCTATACGAATGTGTTCCGGACTCATTAGAAACTGCGATATGTTCACATGTAGCGAAGAAGAGTGATCGTACTCAGAGCAGTTGTGGTGCCAGAGTACTGTGATAACAATATAACATTCACTATAACGGTACATTTATTGTATGAATATCTATCTATCTATCTATCTATCTATCTATCTATCTATCTATCTATCTATCTATCTATCTATCTATCTATCTATCTATCTATCTATCTATCTATCTATCTATCTTTCTATCTATCCATATATATATATATATATATATATATATATATATATATATATATATATATATATATATATATATATATATATATATTCTATCTATCCATCCATATATATATATATATATATATATATATATATATATATATATATATATATATATATATATATATATATATATATATAAATATATATATACGGTATATATATGTATATATATATATATATATATATATATATATATATATACGGTATATATATATATATATATATATATATATATATATATATATATATATATATATATATATATGTATGTGAATGAGTGAATCAGAAGTGATTTTGGAAATGATATTTTACTGGCCTCTGTTTTGTTTAGCAATATCCAATTAGAAAAAGTGAATCACGTTGATTCAAATTTTAACTTTAATATCGGTGTTCTGACCGCCTTAACAATCTTACTCCCTCATTCCTTGTTTCTTACCAACTCATTCACCTCACAACAAGAAGAGCGAACACCGAAGAAGTTGACAAACGTGTGATATTGTGTAGCACTCAGGCGGGGTGGAATATATTGGCCTATATATAGCACGAATGATATATGTACCTATGCTGGTACTTATTTATCTGCTATAACATGAGAGGAAAGTGAAATCTTTCATCATTATTGGGCTAGTCACATGTAAGCAAAGTAGATGTCTAACCATAACAAACATGCCCACTTTACCTCCTCCTCTGTCTTCGTTTGTGTATCGTGCTACCACACAGCGAACTTTACGTACGTCACTGTAAATAATTTCCCAAAAGGCTGACGAGTCCCGTATAGAGATGAATTTTTTCATGGATTTATCACAACACTGACAGGGAAAAACGAAGGGATGCACAGGAATTCGTGATGCTGTTATGATAGAAAAGATTGTGGGAAAATATTTACCCGAGGTAAATACAGAGAGAAAATAGGATGCAAACAATTTGTACTTGTTCTGATGTTGCTCAAGTATAGATCCCATCACAGCTAACTAAAGATTTTCATTTCAACGATTGCCATTCCCCGAGAGGTTGTGTTTTTATTTATTCGTTCCATCGAATAGAATACTATTGGTTTTCATTGGTCCAATAATATGTATCCTTTTAGATAATAAAACGAGAGCAGCAACGGAAACGTTCCAATGAATAGCGTATCAAGTATAGAGAAGTGCATCTGATGAAAACTGATGAGGAGATCATCGGATCGATACACGTTTTATCAACCAAGGAAAACGCTGTATTTTTCGTCGTTGATGGATGAGTGAGGTGAGAAATGAACACTCAGTTAACGGGTTGATTTAGAAAATGTTCAACTTATTTTTCCATGAATAGAGAAATGGGCGAGCTTAATCCCAAAATGAACTGTTCACTAATTCATCTCTGAAGTTCATTTTCTTTCTTTTTCGTCACTTTCATTTGAAGGGGAAGAAGTTTTCATATTTGATGGAAAAAAAATAATAGCACAAATTTATCATTATCGAATTGAACAGACAGTAGGAAGTGGAACAGTTTTTCATTGGACAAATTTTCGCATTGAAAACTGTCAATCAACTGAATTTCCAGTGTAAACTGTTCAACCAATTGCACGGAAGTATGAAAATGCATGACAAAACGATCCATATGTGACTACCTCGTTGAACCAAGCGTGCTGAATCCATGGCTGGATGAAAAGAACATGATTATAATGCATGCGTTGAATATTCACCATACAATAAATATCATGAAACATCCCAAAACATCCCTTTATCATAAAGCATCTGGACCCTTACCTAATAAATGTCGTGCTAGTGCTAGCTAGCTCCAAGAGGCTAGGATTTGGATTGGTTGATGTACACTTGGAAGAGCTAGTTGTCATGGCAACATGTCTGGTCTCTGTGTATTTCCATTGTTGTTAGCACAAAATACTAATCGAAATGTGATGGAATTCTTCAACCCAAGAGACCGTGAATTTGTTTGTATAATATTTTGTCATTGTTGGCAGCTTTTTCAGTTAACATTAACCAATCAGAGTGTTGGCCTTTTGGGTCTAGCTAGCTCTAGCAGGAAATTTCAAGTGGTTTATTAGGTAAGGGTCCCTGGTGTCTACTTGGTCAAGGCTCCCAACATCTTTTGTTTTATTATAACATCGAAACTATACACAAAATCGTTATTTTACAATTGAGTCTATGGATGGAAAGTAGGGTCGTTTGGATGGGGCACCACAAGGGCAATCTCACCACCCCAAAGAATAAGTAAACCAAGATGGATCATTCAACAAACTTAAAATTATGAGATGATAATCTCAGGGCTGCGTGAAGAAAAGATCTTCAATATATGTATCATATCTCATCATTTATTATCTTTATCTTCTTTTCCTTCTTATTCTCGAATTCTTTTCTTTTCTTTCCAACAACTATGGAACGTGTTATACCTATGTCTGTGGTGCATGTGCATGGAACGATATACTGTTCAAATATGATTTAGAGGAAGGCACATATTCGCAATCAATCAAGAATGTCGTGTTTTTGTATCTGTAACACTGGAATGAAGATCAAAAGACTCTTAGTTTACTTTCAGTCAATATATGGACCTTTATGGCACCTGAGACCCATACGCAATCAGTGATAATAAAAATCAGTTATGATATATTTCTATTTATGTTGACTTTTAACGACGCACTATAATGATAACTGAGATCTATTGGAGTCGAATGAACGATTATTGAGATGATGAGATAAAGGTTTTATAGGTAATGGGAAGGATAGTGGGAAGGAAGCGGTCGTGGCCTATATTGTAGGAATCATCCCGGCATTAGCCTAGACTACAGAGGAAAACCACGAAAAAACCTGTGAAGATGGACGGTGGCGGGGATCAAACCGGGTCCGATATTTCCCTTCACCTCCCGGATCACATGAAGCAAGTGCGTGAACCACTCAGCTACATGTGCCGGTAGTTATAATATAATTTGTTGGACCTTTATATTATAGTGACTGAAACCATACGCATTTAGAGATAACTTAATTCGTTGGAAGTTAGAGCTACATATATGCTTTATTACTTCAGACACGATATCAGAATCAATTTGTCAGTTACTTGGAAAACGCTGTAATTATCCCATTGTATATAGCTGGGGCTATTATCAACCGTTCATAAACGTTCATAGCTTTTGCATATTCTATGGAATGTTTCCAGTTTAGTGTATATAATTACGTTGATTGTTATGAACGGGTATAATTTTTTCTGCCTAGCAACCAAATCTTGTTCATAATTATTACTTCGTGCTTCTAATCTTCATTTCTCTTATATTTCACCTGTGAATGATTTATTTCGACGAACAATAATTTTCACTTCGAGGGTCACCTAAAACTATTGTTGGTGCAAATGGAAATATTGTGAAGAGAATAGAAGCCCCAGAAATGCTAACAGTGTTATGATAATAATTTCACAAAATATATTCAAACTGTTGTTCATTATTTTATTGCATCTGTTTCCGTATTAGCATGGTATTATTCAGTATTGGCTTCATTGCCGTTAAACCTCCAATGTACAGTGACGCGAATGTACGATAGTCCTCGCTACATTTAACAAAAGGTCGAAATACTCACTTCAACGTTTCCGACCAAAAGTATGATATAATTTGCAAGGTATTTGAATAAAAGGTTGAACTGTATAACACCTGACATGGATATGAATAAGAATCATTCAATCAAATTGATACCGATTGATACAGTTGATGTAACATTGAGAATTGAAAAATATTATGAATAATATATATATATATATATATATATATATATATATATATATATATATATATATATATATATATATATATATATATGCTTTCTCAATGATTTAAATTCAAGAAAAGATGTCTCACAGTCTCAATATTCATCCTAGGTCCTTAAAGAATCACGATGAACTGAATTTACCAACTTGAATGAATATCAAATGATGGTGAATGCCAAGACTCCCAATCGAGTTGATATATCTCTGTTGTCTGTGTAGGCTACACCAATGGGGAGAACAACTAACAACACAAACAAGTGGATATAGATTTTGCAAGACTATGGTTCGAAACGATATGCAATTGTTTTTGCAGTGTTGATTTTGCATTCTCACTGTCGACTGGAATCGAATTTCAATTCAAACCACAGATGCACTGAGCATGTGAATATAGCGATAACATATTTAATTGTGAGGATATACAGTGAGAAGAATGAAGATCGCATCCGTTCTATACTATAAAGCTGGCTTTCCATGAACGCGGAATTCGCCGAATTTCGCTTAGCGAATTCGCTTTAACCGCCATATTGTGAAAACGACCAATCAGCGACGAGAGCGGCGCGGTATCCTAATGTTGAGCTGGGCCCAACTTTTTCGCGTTCCGCATAGCGAAACCGCCGGACGTTCATGGAAGGACAGCATAAAGGTACGTTCTTAGAGCCACGGCAACACGAATTTGCCGTGCCGTCAAAATGAATGAGCCAATCACAGACTTGCCGGGCTTGTCGTTCACTGTGACCTTGGAAGTTGGTTCAAGTTGAATATTTTGCCTGACGACAGACTTACCGTGATGACGTAGACGATATCACGGCCACTAGTATACACAAACGGTTTGCTTTGCGTACGGACTATCGACTGTCAAGCTCGATCACTGTTAACGTTGCCATGGTTATTGCATCGATTCGATATTTAATTGCCTTGATTTCGCGATATAACCGATCGTTTTGCCGTGTTAGTATGAACGGTACAAATCAATTAACGTCCTACGGCACCCGACAAGAGTGCCGGCCGGCAAAAATGCCGTGGCTCTATGAACGCACGTTAACGGTATATGATGATGAGGAGAAAAATGATAATGATTTCACAAGTTTCATTCCCAAGAGTCTAATCTGTACGATTCAAAGTTCGCTTATGAGCAAAGCAGAAGAGCAGACAAAAACTCATTCTAATTTATGGAGAGTACACAAAGCGACAAATGGACCCGGCCGTGAGAAAATACTCTCGAGTAAGCGTTCAATTTCAACTTCACGAAATACGAAGACATCCTCTCAACAAGTCAAAGCATTCCAAATATTAATTAAATAATTAGCATATACTTCAACGAAAATATGATAAAAGAGGAATGAAAGATCTCTCTCTCTCTCTCTCTCTCGAAATCTTCACCAAGAATTGAAACCGTATACATGAAAAATAATAGAACTGAACTCAAAGGGTATTCGTATCGTATAATAAATCATATTCGGTTAGAAAAACTACTTGACGCTCGAGTCAAGAACTATAATACTGAAAATTGAAATAATTCTATCATGAACCTTTCTCACTGCAATGACCAATCTAAAGTCTGAATTCCCAATCTGAATCCTCTCTGCTTCCGCTCTACTCTCAGGTTTCCTCTAGGGACAAGAGAATCACCTATCTTCAAAGTTAAAACTTCCATTTCCAGACGCCCATTCTTTCCTCCACCCCCCCCCCCCCCCCCCCCCTCTCAACCCACAGAGCACATCCCTTTGGCAAATCCGTGTGTCTTGTGCAAAAGTCGAGCAGATATATATATATATATATATATATATATATATATATATATATATATATATATATATATATATATATATATATATATATATATATATATATATATATATATATATATATATATATATATATATATATATATATATATATATATATATATATATATATATATATATATATATATATATATATATATATATATATATATATATATATATATATATATATATATATATATATATATATATATATATATATATATATATATATATATATATATATATATATATATATATATATATATATATAGTGTTCGTATATGTTGCATTGGAAAACACTGAGTATAGGTGTGGTCAGAAGTATCAAGAATCTTTCTGTTTTCGTTCAAAAAATTGATCGGAAATGTAATAGATTGTGAATTATTTCAATGCATGATCCCAACAATATGCACCATGCAATGCGTTTCTTTGAAAAAGAAAACTGGGCGAACATACCCGTCCTCAATTACCGAATGGGTAACATGTATTAGAGAATTGAATGTATTTGAACAATCGATTACGTTATATCTTATTGAGGAAGTGATAGAGGTCGATGAAGAAGAGTTAGCAATTCGCATACTCGAGCTCGCTCAAGACGGACTTTTCGAGATGGTCCACTACAATGAACTCTTACATACCAATGAAGTTGACCGTGAAGAAGATTGCCAAAAAACAATACTTTTTATATCGTGCCTGTTGATTTGAGACCATTAGGAGAACATTACTTCACCTCAAAGTGCGTATTTGTTTTAGATATATAGTAAAGTTTCAAAATGCTCCAATTTTGAAAAATAAGTTGATCTCGATCTCCTCACGTACCGTATTCGAGAGGACTCAAAATCGGGTATACAATACGATGAATTGGGAAGACAAAAAATCCAAATCTCACATTGATCGACATAGCCGTTATCAAAAATGAAAACCATGAATAAAGAAATGAAATAAGAAGGAAATGTATAGGCCTACATTTTCTATGGTCGATTGAATATATCAGAATGATCAAGAGGCGACTCTCGGGTCGACTTATCGAGATCTTTAGTATCATTGGGAAATTAATTTCGATGTCCAAAACAAACTTGAGGTAGATTATTGAATATATAGATGTATATATAACATTTGTAGAGACAGCGCGCTGTTTGTTGTAACTCGTTCAACGTTCGTGAAGTTGGAAGGCAATTCACAAACGAAAACCAACCAGCAGCCTTTAGGGATCCAGTGTGCAGTCCAATTATACCTTGTAAGCCCCACCTCCGTGCCCGGTGTGTTATAAGTCAACGTAAGGGAATCAAACCATGCTGCCTATCAGTGAAGACATGTAAATATATATATATATATATATATATATATATGTGTGTGTGTGTGTGTATATATATATATATATATATATATATATATATATATATATATATATATATATATATATATATATATATATATATATATATATATATATATGTATATAAATATATATATATATATATATATATATATATATATATATATATATATATATAAATCACATTTGAGAAAACGTTTGATGTTAGAGGCCTACCCAACTTGATGAGCTTGAGCTCATTAATATCCACGAAAGAGCTATTTTACTTTTTATAAGTTTTTATGAAACAAGTTGTAAAAGCAACATTCAAAAATGAATCACCTTTCCTTAAGAGGTAGTCAAGGAAATGAAATTACGAAATGAATGAAAAAATTAATAATAACTGAGTTTTGTCTCGAAATACAATTTTGAAAATTAATTATATGACTGAATATTGTGTAGGGCATATACTAGATATACGCAAGCAGTAGTGTTTCTCGTTCAAATGAAACGCGTGAGGTAATGAAAAGTTTGAAGAATAAACGGAATATAGTCATGACCATTTATAATGTTGAACTTTGGGGGTTTAATGAAGCTTATTATAATGTATTGAAGCAATTTCAACATTTTTTGCTCTTTGGTGGGCCTGCTCAATCAAATTCCAGAGGAACTTCCACTGACAATTGTATAGGCCTACATGTTCTTTCTAATTGAATGAGAGAGAAAATCATTCATGTATGACGGCTGTTCATCTTCACGATGAATGACCATGAAGGTCCAGCTTACTATAACTTTGGAATTTTGATTACCGAAAATAGAAATGAGTTATAAAATTATGTTAATAAAATCCAAATCTTGATTAGTATCAATGAAATAAATAGTTTCAATTGTATGTCAAGATGATTAAGAAACGTTGAAGAGATATGGTTGTGGAAAATATATGACGATTTTCTCATGATTCGTGAAGACTATTCCGTGTAAGATTGCGGATTTTGATATATCACAATGATATTCACATACAATTTTTTCAGATTCGTGAAATTACGTCTGGGGCCTACTATGAGAATAACGTTGAACTGAAAATTGGTATATTCACGATAGGTGTATCAACTTGAGAGAATTGAACTGACGTGAAAAATGGCCGAGCTCTCAGAAATTGAAACCTTTTGAATGTAAAAAAATACATCACAAAAATCTCAGCAAATGACAGGTGATTATTGTGTAATAGAAAATCTACAACACATTCAATCAACCTTCAAATTCAATATGAGATTGGGCGATATATATATATATATATATATATATATATATATATATATATATATATATATATATATACATATATATATATATACCGTATATATAAATATATATATTTATATATATATATATATATATATATTTATATAAATATATATAAATATAAATATAAATATAAAATATATATAATTTATATAAATATATATATTTATATATATATATATATATATATATATATATATATATATATATATTTATATATATATATATATTTATATATATACATATATATATATATATATATATATATGATTTCAATAGCTTCCTGGTTGACCACCAGTAGGTTATTATAATTAATGATTTTTTAAAACTGTTTAAACAGTTGAAAAAAAAAAAAAAAAAAAAAAAAAATCATATATATATATATGTATATATGTATATATATATATATATATATATATATATATATATATATATATATATATATATATATATATATATATATATATATATATATATATATTATATGTATATAAATATAAATATATATATATATATATATATATATATATATATATATATATATATATATATATATATATATATATATATATGTATATATGTATATATGTATATATATATGTATATATATATATATATATATATATATATATATATATTAATATATATATATATATATATATATATATATATATATATATATATATATATATATATATATGTGTGTGTGTGTATATATATTTATTGTTTTCTTTTTTTTTTCTTTCATTTTTCTTCATTTATCTTCAAGCTTCCACAACTCATATTGGGGACAATTATTGGTATTTATTTAAAATAATTTCACCGAGGATTTGTGTTTCTGAACGAAAATATGTTCTTTCATTGATATATATAGGCTTATTCTCATTTGGCCTCTTGAAAATGACTGCTAGTTGAAACGTCGGGCAATTGAACACATTATGAATACTCACACGACTTCCAATTAACCAATAAATACCAATTATATATCTTCATATATATATATATATATATATATATATATATATATATATATATATATATATATATATATATATATATATATATATATATTCAATATATTAATATGGAGATGATTTCCGTTATCCATGTCAATCAATACACGATCTCCAAGTTCCGAATTCACTTCGAAATTCATTTTCAAGAAAGGAGACCCACTTGACTATATAATCACAGTTTTACATATCAGAAACACAACATTATTCATCAATAGGAGAGTATAAATCGTTCCTATCCGATTGTTTTCATCAATACTTCTGTCATATTCTGTTATTACTACGGTATTTTAACTCTGACTGTTTCAATTTCCCAATTTGACTATCCATATGAATTAGATTTTAACCTTACTTTTGCTATGTATTATTTGAGATATTGTAATTCCTAATTGAGTGAAAATGAATACATAAATAAATGAATATTGATCCGATCTCATAACACTGACTTTCCTATTGATAATCAATTTCGTAGTTTTGGTTTTTGTAGTTGAAAGCTATGATAACACGTTCTTGAAAATGATTTTCGTGATAAATTCGAATCGTTGTGATTTGAGATCATATAATAATTGAGATGGATACCGCAAATTATTTCGAAATAAACACGATCCATATTTTTGTTCCATCCGTTCAAATAATTCATCAGTTGCCAATGAAGTGATGATGTGAAGGAAGGAAGACAAGTTATCTGTGAAAAGTTGTCTAATGCACTTCATTTTAAACAAAGTTTGACTCAACTCAGAGCAAGGCTGCATATCACATGCTGTTTTACATCACCATGAAGTTTCAAAACACA
Organism: Brachyptera risi; assembly: GCA_964007535.1. Taxonomy (NCBI): domain Eukaryota; kingdom Metazoa; phylum Arthropoda; class Insecta; order Plecoptera; family Taeniopterygidae; genus Brachyptera; species Brachyptera risi. The sequence continues at coordinate 12,486,289 of OZ023330.1, read as the reverse complement.
TTGAGACTGACTACATTTTTAATGAAAAGAAAGTATTCTATGATAAAGTGAGTTCACTAAAACAAGCCTCGTATGTCGTGTATCTCAAAATGTATCATCATCGTGGTTTCGCAATTCAATTAAAGCGTAACTTTGAGTACAAAAAATTAATTCTCGAGAGATACGATCACTTATAACTCTCACATAAGGTTTCTTGCTACTGGAATACGAAAGTCTACCGAATATAGTTTATGCCTGTACTTTGACCTACATTCCAATCGAAGATTCACATCATAACTGGATCTATGCAATCGGGTATACATATATATTGAACGTTTCCTAACCAAAATTGTGATCTCAAATCCCTTTGGTGGTTAATCAGTTATCATCAGCTTTGATCTTTGTGGCACGCAACTGCGATTGCTTTGAAAACTCGTGCTATAAGCCGACACTGCACGTTTTTCAACTCAATCCGACTCCAAATGCGAAAGCACTACTTTCGATCGAATAATAAGATGTTACGATGGGTGAGGTGGAAGATTATCCGAATGTATGATAAGAGTCGTAGTAAAACGAAACATGGATCCAACAGTTGAACAACTACGAATTGTGAGTTTGTTGAAAATTCTATGATGTTTTATAAGCGTACAAAAATCCATGATTATTCTCCAAAGGAATTGGAAAAGTTATGTGAAATGATATTTCCGATTTTTTTTCACCAACTTGAAACTCATCGAAAAATTACTTCGAAATATATACGGTGATGAATATTTGAATGATTATTTGAATTACCGTACAATATTATAATTTCTCATTTTCAATGAGACGCGGCAGAGATGTTCGCCTTCTACGCATACAAATCTTGATTCAGTATTGTATGAGAAATAACAATATGTACAGTACACCAATGCATGAAAACAATTGATTCATCACGTGTCATTCATCCTCAATTGATCAGTTATTTTTCATTCCAATCACAATATTTGCTTATTGAGCACACATACTTTGTTTATATTGTTGATATTTCTTCAATTGCGCGAAATTGAAAGAAAAAAATTCCGCATAATATGGCATGATGTTGAACGTCGAAGAGCAGAATTATGCCATTACAATTTCATAAATAAGTACCAACACAACAAATTGTATAATACGTGAGATTGAATTAGTGGAACAATCAATTAGTAATTTCATAAATTCACTCTATATCACCACCAAATGTTCATCAGTTGCTCGTGATCAGTTGGTGTATCGTCATTGACGAAGAACGTATTCTATTCCCACCGATCATCTATTTTGTTTTAGGTTCTCAGAGGTTTCCCTCAGTCGTTGAAGTGAATATTTGAATCTTTCCCTTTCAAAATGAGACGACTGATTCCTTTCCACTTCTGCACCCCTAGATCGCATTGGTGACATCGTTTGTCCCTGAGAGGAGTAAAATACTATCCACGAAGCAAATTGGTGACTTAAAAAGAACAGATGAAGTGAAGGATTTATGTCAGTATATTATAGCTCTAGAAGACATTCGCTCTGGCAAGTTTGAGAATGGTTCTTTGAAGGAGCATAGATCAGAAGTGACATTACGAATTGCCATGAAGTGTATGACAATGATAAGTATTAACCTCAATGATATTGACCTTTCGCGTAACTCACATGTCCTACCGCCCTCTCCTCTCTCCCAAACTACATGATATACCATTCGATATTGCGGATATTATACGTATCTCACGAATGCACTCACACTGACTCATTGCGGGCTTTTATTGAAATGATGAACCGAGGTAAGACCCGTTCACTCAGAATTAACTTATTATAGAAAGTATAATTCACACATTATGTGTGATTAAAATCAAATTCTTAGTTCGGAAAATATTTCATGGAATATTCAGACTGGATGTAATTCAATAATTGAAAAAATATTGATGATAATAAAATATCCATGATTGAGTAATATGATTGAACGAGTAGGCCTTCTATTCACGTGTTACTGTCTTCAACTGAATTATAATGTTATATGACATCTCTTCTATCAGCGAATTGAGAATATTTTTCATTGAAAGTCAGATATGAAGTTCCAATATATGAAATACAAAAATATACGAGGGTATTTCTTGAATCGTGATCTAATCGGATCACCAAGTAAATACGTGGACCGAAACTTTTATCTCGACTCTATGATACACTTCCACTTTGAACAGATTAGATATTATGATATTGTATGAACTAAATATTTGTCCGCAGACGAAATTCAGCAGAGCCGTTCTCGGTTCTTCCATTTGAACGAGGAATGGCATATAACTTTGGTCGGGCATGTGGAACAGGAACATTCACACAACTCAACGTAGCTTGGCACCGCCATTGGTGGTTGACCGGAATGAAAATTACCGGCGCCACCACCAAGTAGGAGTTGACTTCAGAGTATTCTAGTGGAGGTGCCGCTCATGTCTGTATACTGTTTTAACCACTAGCATGCTGAATTCATGAATGAATATGAAAAAGATGAAAAATATGTATATATTTTCATATATATATATATAAATATATATATATATATATATATATATATATATATATATATATATATATATATATATATATATATATATATGAACATATATATATGTATGTATATATATATATATATATATATATATAAGTTATATATATATATATATATATATATATATATATATATATATAAATATATATATATATATATATATATATTCATTTATTTATATATATATATATATATATATATATATATATATATATATATATATATATATATTGTATGTGAATTTCAGGCAGAGCATACACGATTCGTTTAGTGAACTTATACCTGTTCTAATTTGTTGAAATGCATTCAAATTCATTTTCCAACTTTCGTTCATCTCCTTGGATTGGATTGTGTTGAACTTTATTTTGTTCTTGTATACTATGTACATTTTCCATAAATTACTACAAGTAAAGAGGCTTTTTGAGAATTCGAGTTGCTCGTCGAACAACAATTAAGCCGGCAGCACTTCGTTTGCTTTGAATAATGCCGGAGAAACGTGACAAAAGTTTCTGCATATATCTCAAGTAACTCGGGCATATTCAGAAGTTGTACTTTTTTATATGCGCTCTCGGAACTTTCGGAGAGTGTTGATAAATATTGCTACCATTTCGCGAGGAGCTTTTCTGTCTGCTTCCCATACTACGAGTGCGTACTGATTTAATTCAATAACTATTTATAAAAGATCTACTCGACTACCGAGCGTAACTCAATTTGACTGATGGATGAAAGATGGAAAGTAGTGACGAAATGCAATACGCGTTAAAATTAGGAAACAAAATTGTATATGAAAAATGTACTGATAGTTATTGATCAACTTAACGACTGCCCAACATTCACTATCCATACGCATGTTAACAAGTAATTGATGGTTATCGTGTAAAATAGTGACACAAAATACAATGGAACCACAATTTTAATATAATAATAATCCAACACCTGACACAAAATCAATGTCTCACAATTCGGTCCAAGCCACACTTGTTGACATTAGTGGCCTGCGCGTTTCCATGACAAAACAACGAAAAGACCATATATTGTACAAATCACAATGTGAACAATTATGTAAGAATAACGTCACAGATATTCTGTGTCTCAAATTTCTCACACATTTTTTTTCAATGCTCTTTATTAGATAACAAAATAAAATTGACACTGGCCATGAATCCTCGAAACCCTAATACCCCGTTCACACTATATTCCTTAACTGCTGTTAAGCTAACCGCGGTTAAGCGCTAACTGCGTTCGCTGAACGAAGTTAAGGGCTTGATGTCGGTTAGTGCTAACTGCGTTCCATTCACATTACGTTGTTAACATCAGTTAGTGGCTTAACAGCAGTTAGTGATCACAGTGTGAACGGGATATAAGAGGGTTTATTTATGGGATAGGTACACATAAAAGTAAATCAGATAATGAACAGACATGTTTTCTTAAATTGTTTGCTTATAAAAAATGCATCTAAATAATAAACCTTACTGAATCCAAAGTTATGAAGAACATAATTAAACAAGACATAAAATTGAAAAGCTGAAAAGTGAACATATTGAATTGAAAAACAGAAATTTGTTTTTCCAGCCGTATACCTATGCCGTATAGCCATATACGTATCATTTTTAGCTTGTGATATAAGTATCCTTCATACGTACGAAAAGGATTTTCGTTTTCACGTTCTTTCGAAAACCATAGTACAGAAGTTTCGTGTAATTAATGTGACAAACTTAATCGATAACAACGGCACAAATGACGTCGAGTGGTCGCGATAATAACTTTATGAATGAAAGTATATTTAAGAAAGTCGTGTCGTGTCTTTACTTGTTATTACACAAGCTACCAAATAAAGCAATAAGCAACAAAATATTGAATAGACTGGTTGTGACTCGAGAGTAATAAACCGTCGACGTATAACTTCACTTTCCGTACGATACTGTCAGACCAACAGAACAATTTCATTATTTCATCTTCATTACTTTTCAACATATGACTCGGAGTATTCGTTGAAAAAAATACGAATATGGCACTTCGTAACTCAAATTTTTACAGATGATTACTATTTGAAATGAGTTTATATAGCAAATACTTTGTTTGATATTTTCTCAAATGTATACTTGAATATATCTGCCATTGTGTGACGTACATGGCATCGAGTTATTTGAGCTCACATGTGGGAAGTATAATGAAGCACGTTGCAGTATTTTGACACGACGTGCCACCCATTGAAAAATGAATTCCAAGTATCTAATGCAGCCAAAAACGTGTTTATAAATAATATCGATTAGAGTTAAATTGATCATTTTCACCCACCATAAAAACGTACACAGTATACTTCACATAAATTAATTCTTATATGTCTTGCTACTTTTTCTTTTCTTGTGATGTTTTTCAAATATTATTTTGAGTTGTTTTTCATGATGAACGGTCGTCTCGTCTTCCATCACATTATATTCTTTCTCATATATTTAATGGTTTGTTTTTCCGTTGAAAATCACAATGAATGAATTACATGTATTATTACACTTAGGCCCGGTATTACCAAGTCTAGTTAGCCTTTATCTGATAGTTCAAACTTGTTATCACTATGGTTACCTGTGGTATTTGTTTTCACCAACTCTCAGATGAATACTAACTGGACTTGGTAATACTGGGCCTTAATATAGTATATTGGTCTCGTCTGGTACAATATTGAGATGTATCGATCAATGCCAGTTAGAGACAGTTATATTAAATCGGGTAGATACAATAATGATAATAACAATGATTCTAGTAGTAAAATTGATAAGGACCGTCACAATAATGAAAATTTAGGTGAGTTAAAATAACAATGATGGCTAGGAAAATTCAAGACACATACAATAATGCTCGATATGACAGTTGAATGAAAAACAATAAGTGAGGTGAATAATTTATCTACTGTGTAACATTGCTTCTTAGAAGTATAGATATCTCTTTGTGAAACTCTTGTAGACATTGATATCATTTGACGACATTATTCCCTCTGGCAGATAGCTTTACAATTTGGTATACAAATAAGATGCGCTTTTCTCATAGACTCCAATCAATTTGAAGTTACGAGTTGGTTACCCCAACTAGTCGCGATTTCTTGTTGAGTGTTGGTACTTGTCTGCAAATTGATCGTGAGTTGTGACTTGTTTGAAAATAATTAGCGATGTCTCTAGGGTAAATACACTCGGATTTGTTAAGAGGCCTCTTTACATCTTGCCTGCCTGCTTGATTGCAGACGTTCGGGGCCCAAGTTGGCAACGGAAAACCAATCATCTATTGACTTAACAGTTTTCGGTTGAATGATCACTAGTATTCAATACGTGCTCGTAAAAAGAGCTTTGGTTCGTGGTATGTTTTCAACCCTTTCAAAATAATTTTCAAAAATCAACATGTTTTTACCGATTTTTCATTGTTGTTACGATTTTTATAGAGTAATTTAATAGAAAAATATGATTTTTAGTGAACGTAGAGGCCCAGATATACTCATTGTTGTCTTATTGCAAAAAGAATTACACTGGTTGGTCCTACCGTTTACCCACCATTTGTTGGGAGCTAAAGGCCTGTATTGACGCTTTTTGTCCTGTTTTGTTCGTTCCCTGCAGGTTTTACTCATGAGTTGTGAGATGTAAAGTAGCCTCTTAATATGTCTCATTTTATGCTTTATACACACATTTTTTTCTTTCAATTTTTATATTAGAAATTTCATGAATACAAATCGTTCACAGACAGGAAGGTCATCTTTCTCAGAATCCATGGGGGTCCATGGGAGTCGATTTAGCGAAATGTTTTTTTTTGTCATAACTTTCGAACGGTATGAGACATCAAAATTATAATACAGCGGCAGCACAGATAATTGTAATACGATGAAGAGTGTATACGCTATAACTATTCAACTCATCGAATACTTTTCAAGCGTATACAGCTAAAAAAGTAACATTTTTTAGCACGATTGACATATGAGCTATATATTTACAAAATATCCGTGTTTCATCTGTATTAGAATAATTGTGATATTTCATACCGTTCACCAAAAGTTATCACCAAAAAGATGATATTTCAATAAATCAACTCCCATCCCATGCATTCTCGATATTTGAAATAAGAATAAAAAATAGATTCACGACAATAGCCCTAATTGGGGAACAATGATTTTGTATCAAGTTTCGATGTTATTAAAAATATATATATATATTATATATATATATATATATATATATATATATATATATATATATATATATATATATATATATATATATATAATTATATTTTGCATACCATCTTGAGGGTATTAAAAATAGATGTATTTTCTTCGTATCAGATTTGATATCTCATTCCTTCCAAAAGTTATCACTTAAAACATAATATTCTGCTGAATCGACTCCCATGGACTAGTAATTGGATCTGTTGTCATAAAGCAATTTAAGTGCAGCGTTTGCATGAATGCTGATGCAGGTGCAACGATGTGAACATTCGAAGTGCAATTACTCGATCACATTTTGCACGGTAATTGAATTGCAGTTTGATAAAGTTACATAAGGACAGTTCAAAGAATCATTGGTATAGATACATTTATTTACACTGAGGAATTTTGAATAATTAATGTATGATGCAAATATTGCTTTGCATCATGTTTTGAAGTCTAGTATAATCTCAAAAATGGAAACTCTCAAAACTAGGGAAACGTCGTAATGATCAGTCATGAATGACTGTTTTCCTCGAATTGATAATCCAGCATCTTCCACAACTTCCACAACTTCCAACCAAGCAGACTAGGTTGACGCAGAGAAAAAGTCGATTTATGAAACAACAATTCCATATTTTATATCTTTATACAATCTGGAAGACATTGAAGTGATTGGACTCTTGATTGGAGCGAGAGGCACAATTCCTCACTTCTTTGTTGAATTTTGTAGAAGATTTAACCTCAGTAATAGTTTTATTTATAGTATATAGTCCTCCTAGCCTTTAAAGGTTCAATTTCAATTTTTAGAAACCATTTATATGAATGAATCGTGTGTGTAGGCCTGAATTTATCGCTTTTATATCATATGTATTTTTTTTCTTTTTTAAATAACTTTTTCGAATATTTTTTCCCTCTCTTTTTTTCAATATTTCATTTTTTCCTCTTCTTATTCTAAATAGGTAATGAATTACAATATTCAATTTCCTAGATTATGGCCCAATATTATTATACATTTTTTCATCAAATACTTTGGTATTGTCATTTTACTCTATTTATCAATATGTTATTTCCATTTTTATATCATTCTGTGTCTGATGGGCAACTTTTTGTAAGGGAGAGACTTTCTTTTCCATTATAAAGAATTCATATTTATTTCATGATGGTGAGACAAAAAAAGTTGCGTGCATGTGTTTTTCGAATTATTTATCCCCAATATAACACTCAGTTTCATCGACCTCAGAACTAGTTATTTTAACACTGTTATCAATCATTTGAAATCGTATTCATCATTCATGAGAAGAATCGGAAAATATCTGCATATAGCAATATCTATGAGTACCCGTATAAGTATCATAGTAATATCTATGAGTACCGGTATAAGTATTAGTGTAATATCTATAATTTTATATTAAGGTTTGCACCATGGAAAGATCATTCGGTAAATTAGCTGTAAGAGCATGTTTTTCTTTTCAAAGTTGCTCAACGACCTCACCAACATCTAGGTTATATGGGAGTACGAATGAGGGGTGATGATGAAATGATGAAGTGATGATGAAAAGAATGCATTTGGGCTCATGTGGCTGGACTTTTCTTGCAGCTTGTGCTATATAGGCCAACCTTTGTACTAGTAGGCCCTACCACGCAATACACTAGCCAGACAATATATACAAAAGATCACTTCGCTTGAAAGAGCGCACAATCACATCTCAAGCTATTAACCTGATGAAAATAGCAACAACAATAATTCCTCACCTCGCTTCGACAGGATAACAAAACGAATAGTCTCCTATCAGCATTGAACTTTTTTGTGTTGGAAATAATGCATACACAATTCGATGGTGCTTTCTCTTAGATATGCATTATCATACAGGCGGGATAGGACCGCGACTATCACTCTATGGGATTACATTATTAGCACGGTAGGAAGCCTTCAGCTGTGGGTTGACTTTATGTATGCGTTGTATTATAATCCCTAAATAACGAGAGTCCACATACCGGTAGATGTTTTGTTTGAAGAAATATGAATTTTCAGACTTGATGATAGAGACGATACGTTTATATTAAAATTTGATAAAAATTAATGTAATCAGGACTACTTGCCTGGGGAGAGAATGAGGAATGGGGGAAAACATCAGAATGGTTATGGCGGAACCTATCATATCATATAAACGTCCGTGCCTAGAGCAACTGAAAATACTATTCCCATTAACCGTTCATGTCGACAAAGCGACAAGACGCGTCATCTATATTCCCACGAACCTTTGTTTGGGTTGAGGCAATATAGCAAAACCGCGCGGTTACGTCTATTCCTATGAACGGGCTCCTGGAGTATATTTGATCGCATACAGGAAACTCGGGCAGTGTCACCAACTGACGTGGAGTCAAAACGAGAACCTGTTTTCAACCTCAAACCGTTTCTAGCGCAGAGGTGAATCGTAACTTCTTATTTAGTGGATACGAACAGTTAACAACTCCCGACATACGGTGCACACTTGCTTTGAAATCCCTTGAAATCTCTGAAATCCAAGGGAATCCCTGAAATCTCCTTGAAAACTCTCGACATCTCTGAAATGCATTTCAATATCAGAAATCACTTGAAATTACTTGAAATCCCTGAAATATATACGGCGTCACTCAAGATATCTATGGAATATCCGAGATACATCTGAACCCCTGGAATCACTTGAAATCATTCCGAGATCGACCTGAAATCCTCGGAATCCGTTGAAATTCTTGAATTCCTTCAAAATGTCTGAAATTCCGTGAAATCTACTGAACTCAGAAATCAGTTGAACACCAAAGTAGTGAGGTGTAGGCCCTATATAGAGCAATAGAATACATAATTAATAAATCATTTACTTCTAACAGAATGTCAGATTGAGTAGCGATTAGTCGGCACGAATACAATCGCAAGGTGTAATAATGTATAATGTATTACTTATAATCTTAACACAAACCTATAATAGAACTAATTTAGGAGGACTGTTATGTTACTTTCTCTTGGTCCGATTATTTCAACTCAAAGTTTAATCGAATTACGTAACGTATTGTGAGATCATGCTGCAAATGTCGAGGAACAAAATCCACATTAATGCAGAAGAATGCTGTTCCACGAGTTATTCGTTCAAATTAGAGAAGCGAATATATAGGACATATATGTATGGACTATTAATAATATAGTTTCCGTCAGTGGAACCTTTTACGAATGATTAAAATTAATGATCATTCATGAATAAGTTGCGATTAGTTGTGAGTTATGTAATTACTTTTTGATAATCATGGATATAGGTCAAGAATTGGATATATTATCAAGTATTAAAATTTTTATGAGTAAAGACGACGAATTGTGACGTTCATATAACAGTAAGTACTGATGTTGTACACTAATGACATCGTCATGCACGACAAAGAGAACTTCTCTTCCTATACTTTTTTTATCGGTATTTCATGACTGTTACAAAGCTCTATCGATTGAACGATGAAAAATAATCTACAAATTTTAAAACGCAACTCTGTCTCACCGTGTCAAACAAGACTAATACCAAATCGTAAGTGTAATCGCCTAACTGTCTCAAACTTACCTAAACCTGACCAATCCAAGCTAACAAGGCCCGAATATTGGAATGATATACAGATTGATTCAAGACACTGCGTGTGAGAAACTGAGGACAAGTCAAGTCAAACATCTATATCAATACCTCCAAATAAGGTATAATTATTGGTGGGGTAGTTAATAAAAATAAATGATGTTTGGGGTTTTATGGCGCGTCAACGACTGTGGTTACATGCGCAAATAAAAATAAAAATAAAAATAAAGTATAATTCTGATGAATATTATAGACATGTGTAGGAAAAATTATTCATTCCGATGAATACAAAGTTATTCACTTTTATTATAAGAAAAAAAACATATATCCACCGTATTGTTTTTAGTGATATGCAGTAGAAATACTGAAACTTAACTGATGTCTCAAATTTCTGTAACCGAATTATAAATCCTGATTAGCTATATGAGTAAACAGAAATGATTCTAAACGCTACTATTTGCGACCTAGTTCATTTTTCATTTCTATGCATGTAGGGTTGTCCGCTTTTTACTGAGTATTTTGTTGACAAATAAGTTGTCACGGAAGAATACGTATTATGATAAACATGTGGAATAAGGAGAGCATAATCCAATTAAACATCGAAACAGTAAATTGCATGGCGAGAGAAACATCTGATTCTATTCAGATGAGCGTAGCGAAGACTTCCATTGCACTTACCGGAACAATTCTTTTTGATAAATATTTTTTTCGTGATTTTGTACACAACATAAGAGTCAGAAAAAGTAACCATTCGACTTGAAATTTGTCTCTGCACTTTCGTGTCTGACCAGAATCTGTTAAGATTTTTTTCAAGATAAATCTGTAGGAAAGTTTAAAAGTTTGAAAAATCCCCATAAGTGTAACCTGGACGGAAAATACTTGAAAAACACTAATTCTCCAAAAGCTTTCATATTCTCACTGAATATGTTCTTAACTATCACACACATTTTCAGTAATTTTCACAATAATCGGATTAGAAATGACGAAAAAAACGCATTAATAGTTTTTTTTTAAATGTTGGGCTAAATTGATCCAACGGGTTGCATTGTAGCCAGTGGTAACAAGTATAGCGGGTGGGTTTACTTTAGAACTAATCCAAGGTCTGTATACATGTAGATTGAGCTGACAGAACATATTTCATTCCAGATTTTCATACTTCTGAGCTCATCTCACAACGAATTACTGCGTGTTTCTAGTTTATTTCAATTGGTCGAACATAGCCCTAACACAAGAATCGCGAGAACCATCAAATTTCACCTAAAACAACGCATGACATTGATCACATAGGCCTACCAAAATAATTGTTGAACTGAAGAAAATACAATCTATACTGTCAGAAGCGATTATACAGTGCAGTATAGTATGAGCCATTTAGACACTATTCAAAACTAAAATATAAAAACAATGAATGGATTATTTACCGTTCAATATCATTATACTCATTCATTACACTTCACTGTTGTGTATTGTGATGCGTTCATATTCGAAACCCACAATGAGCGATGGGAGAAAAACTTGTTTTCCATTTTCTAGAAATTATTTGGATTCATTTTGTGCATGGTCATGATTGAACTGTAAATATTCAGTACAATCCACGAGTTACAGACGATAACGATTTCATTTAATGTTGATTGTCTGCTTAACAACCCCACCAACAGATGGCATACTTGGGGTAGGGGGGAGTATAAGAGGGTGGGTAGATGAATGCGTGGGACTAAACAATTGGGCCTATGTCGTCTGTAGGGTAGGCTACTACTTCCAGACTTGACTCGACTTTTCAAAACCAGTGTCTTAATTATAATCAACTGACAGTCGTGCGGGAGTATATTTTCATTTTTTCCC
>OZ023330.1:12406641-12464141 GCA_964007535.1 Brachyptera risi | reverse complement strand
AAATATTTTAAAGTGTCCTCTAATTGTGTGACTATAAGATTTAGAACGGTGGGCCTGTTTAAAGATCTGAATATAGAAGAAAATGATATCTCATATATTACTGGTATAGGCCTAGGTCAGATTTCAGATTGGGCAGTTATTATGAAATATGATCACGTTTCTGATATTTTCAAACAAAATGATTTTCTCAACACAGAAAATAGAAGGTATTCACATTTCTTTTGTGAAAAGTATTCCAACAAACGGTCAGCTACACCTATCTACCTGTATTCAAGATTTTAAAATTCCAAGTCATTCTTTAATTATAGCACCAGCACATGTAGCTGAGTGGTTGACGCACTCGCTCCATGTGATCCGGAAGGTGAAGGGACATTTCGGACCTGGTTCGATCCTCGCCACCGTCCATCTTTACAAGGGTGTTTCGTGGTTTCCCTCTGTAGCCTATAGACCGAGAGATTGCCAACTCCTGAAATCTGTTGTACACTTGCTATGAAATCTTCCTGAAATCCCTTGAAATCTTGTTGAAATCCCGTGAAACCTCCCTAAAATCCATTAAAATGTGAAATCAGGTGTACACGAGAGTTACTAGTTGTTCACCCCTCGGCCCAGGCTAATGCCGAGATGGTTCCTACAACCACGACCGCTTCCTTCCCACTATCCTTGTAAATACGAAAGAAACCTTCATCTCATCATCCCATCATCCCATCTGAATCATTCATTCATTCGACGCCAATATATCTTAGTTATCACTATAGTGCGTCGTTAAAACCCAATATAATAATACAAATAATAATTAGACGAGCTTTAGCGAGGATTTAATTTGACATAGGCCTACTGAAAAACATTGGTGTTCTGGTTTTTTTTCATGTGTTTTTGTCGGTTCACCACAGGTCAAACGGCTACAGCTATCAACTTCAAACTTTTTTTCATTATGATTCCTCATCTAGCTTAGATCTGTATAGTTATGTGGCATTATCGGGTGATAATTTTTATTTTTATGAATTTTAGAAATTTCAAAAATACCCATTAGAATAACACGACGGAAAAAAAATTTAAAAAAATCTATTTTCAAAAAAATTGAAATTTTGTGTGAAGTTGAATATCATTCCGATACACATTTCTGGAAAATCTCAGCTTGATCGGATCAGCCATTTTGAAGAAAAAACATGAAATGTGCTAAATTAGTACCACTCGAAGCCGTTTTTACCCATTTATACCTACTAGGAAAACGCTATATACGCGTTGTTGGACGAGCGAATAGTAATAGTATGTCGACTTCTCTTCCAAACTTTTGCCTACATTTGCCAATTGGGTGACATTTAAGTTATAAATGGGTAAAAACTGCTTCGAGTGGTACAAATTTAGCACATTTCATGTTTTGCTTTAAAATGGCTCACTCGATCAAGTTGAGAATTTCCAGAAATGTGTATAAAGATGTTATTCAACTTCACACAAAATTTCAATCTTTTTGAAAATAGATTTTTTAAATTTTTTTTTCCGCCGTGTTATTCTAACGAGTATTTTTGAAATTTATAAAATTCATAAAAATAAAAGTTACCACCCGATAATGCCACAAAACTATACAGATCTGAGTTAGATGAGGAACCATGATGAAACAAAGTTTGCAGTTGATAGCTGTAGCCGTTTGACCTGTGGAGAACCGAAAAAAAAAAAAAAAAACGATCACCAATTTTTTTCAGTATGTCAAATTGAATCCTCGCTGAAGCTCGTCTAAAAATGTCACCCAATTGGCAAATTTAGGCAAAAGTTTGGCAATGAAGTCGACATACTATTAATTTCCGCTTGTCTAACAACGCGTATATAGCGTTTTCCTAGTCCTAGTAAAATATAAGCACGCGTCGGAGCAGTAGAGCACGCGTCACAGTAATCTTGCTATTGCACTAGATACAAAAAATCTCTTTCGGAATCGAGTCTCTCAATTTTGGTACCTCGACATAGAATGCGTTACCTGATGAAATAGAAATTCAAAATGAAAATAATTTCAAAACTGAATGTAAAACTTACTTAGCTACAAATTCAAAGCGATGATAAATATTCTGTATAATACTGGATGATTATAACATCAATGTATTTATTCTTCATCTCATTTAAAATTCAGATCCCATTATTGCTCTTTCGTTATTTTTTTTTCTATGAATGTTACATATAACAAAAATCTGTGGTAAATTCACTGGAAATATTTTGTTATACTTATAAGTATATTGTTACAGTGAATTTGTTGTATGTTTACATAATGAATGAGTTGTGCGTTCAAGTAATGAATTTGCTGTGTGCTTACATTGAATGGTAATATCTCTGTTTGTACGACCATTGTATGTATTTAATATTCAAGTATATCTAGCTGTATTCTGTTGTATTTTTCGTGTATTCAGTTTAGTTTCGGGAACAAACACTTTTTCTATCCATCCTGACTTAATTTTTCGTGATTTCTCACAGTCCTCGAAGCAAATGCTTGGATGAACTGCATGGCCACGACGAGCCCACGACCTATAATTAGTAGAGTGATAGGCCTAATTATAACATTATAGCCCATCACTAATTTTCTCTTTTTCCATTTTGCATAATGATAAACTTTACATCTGCTGTTAATGGAAAGAGTGTTAATGAAGAAACTTACTTCAAAGTGGAAGATATCAACATTCGTGTGTTTTGTGTCTGGATACATATCACAGAAACAGTCATAATGACGTTCGGACGTTCAGAAACTGAAATACTTTTATCTAATCAAAATAGGGTGGTAAGATCGCCCTTGAGGTGCCCCGTTCAAACGATCCCATCTTTCATCCATAGCCGTAATTGGAGAACAATGATTTTGTATCAAGTTTCGATATTATAAAGAAAAAAAAAAGAAAGTTCAAGAAATGTATGTAAATTATAGCCTATGTTTTGAACTGGTTAAATGTAAGAACGGCTCTGCTGAATTTTGCCAGCAATGAAGATCATATAATAATGACAATAATAATAAATACAAATCTTCAGAATATCAACCATGGAGATGATCTTATGAGAACTTATTGAGTTTCCAGCTTTCCCGGGATTGTCCTTATTTTGAACTTCCTGTCCCGGGGTCTAGAAAAATTCTCACGGGACCATCAAAAGCCCCGGTTTCATGAAATTGAAAGTTATATTCATATACTGTGACTGCGTGGGCATTGTTCAAACATTAAAGTCTCCTCATAATGCATTTTCAATCTGAATTTTGAAAACTGCCATTGAAACAATATATATTTTCGTAGATTTCAAGGGATTCGTTGATCATATCAACTATAGCCTATATTTGTTGATCACGCCACAATGCAGGCTTTGATTTTGTTAATATACCCCCTACAAAGTACAACCATTGCTCGCCTTGCATTTTACACCTGTTTTTCTCCATCATTTTCTACCCGAGGTGTGATAAGGAACGACGACGCAATAGTGGTGCCGATGAAGTGTGAGCGAGTATTTGGTCAAGAAAGATGGGTTTTGAAACGATAATTCACGAAAAAAACTGCCATACAATACTCGAAAAGACTGAAGTATATGTTATCGTAAGTCTTTTCATATTTGATTTCAGATCATTCAGGCATCCAAATCATTCCAGTGGCGTAGCCAGGATTATATTTCGGTGGGTGCCGAAACTCAAGTGTAAAATGGAATAATTTTTATGAAAAAATGGCTATTCTCATGGCAGAGTCATGCCATGTCATCCAGGTCATGTTGATAAGGAAGGGAAGGGGCAGGGGGGACGATTTCACTTTAGAAAAGAAAATGCTACATGAGAACAGTTGTGCAGGCCGACCCCGCAGGGTTTTTTTTGAAATGACACTCATTTTTTATACAGTTTAGCGTGTTTCAGACGAGGTTCAGATGCCAAAATAATTTTACTCATGAAATAAAAAAAAATGGCTCAGAAACCAGCATTTGTAGCTGCAGGGTCGTTTCGTGTCATATGAGTGCCCCGGACAAGCACTCAATGTGCGCCCTCAAAACTGAGAGTGCATATCGATGGTGAATGCAATGAGGGAGCCATGCCCCGCATGAGAATTTTTGAAGATATTCTTTTTTAATACGATTCTATGGGTTTCAGGAACTACACGAAATTTCTGGAATACATGAATTTTAACAAGACTACTTTTCCAAATGGCTGTTCCAAGCAAATAAAACGCTGAATCAATCTACCATTCAATGACAGTAATATTTGAATATAAGAACATTCACTCCATCCAGTGATATAAATAAAATATCATTAATTTGATTTATAGAATACGATTAGGCCTAATGATAGAATGTCACATATGGGCGCCGATAACACTCCTTAAATTTGGCCAACGGATAGCCACCCTTGTTATCACAAACTTTATTCTTCTTATCCTAATCATGCAATTTCAGTCCAGCTTCGGTCAAGTCACGGGCCCCTCTCCTGTATACGCCATTGCCTACTTCATATGGTTTCTTTCAACTTGTACGGGTTTTAACTTACAGGGTATGAACTTGTAAGCAATTAATATATATAAATGATCTATCCATGATTTTATTGAAATACCCAAAACACGACATATTCGAAAATGTTTCCCGCGGGTCAAACTAGCTCGTTTTAAGATTCCGTTATAAAGTTGTCGGCTACGCAACTAGCCGCTATAGTGCATGAATGTTGGATAGGACCCATCGATTTTGATATAACTCATGCAACGTGTATGAGAAAACAGAAGTATTTCTGCGAAAGTCGCAAAATAGAGATAGTTGCTCATATATAATCACAGACAGTGCAGTCCTGGTGTTGAAGTTCAATGGTTTTGAACAATTACAATGGAGTGGTCAGATCGCCCTTGTGGTGCCCCGTCCAAACGATCCTACTCTCATCCATAGCCTTAATTGGGCACCAATGATTTTGCATCAAGTTTCGATGTTATTAAGAAAAAATATATATATTTATATACATATATATATATATATATATATATATATATATATATATATATATATATATATATATATATATATATATATATATTGTCACTATAATGAAACAATATACTGATAGTATGTATTCATTATTCCTTCGAATCTTCCCTCGACTAAAATATTTGAAGTGTTCATGTTACGTCCTTGTGGTGTCACGTTCGTACGATCCTACCTCTCATAATACCCTTGGGGACAACGCTGGTCAATGCTAATGAAAAAAAAAGTATGATAAAGTAGGCCTAATGTATATTTGCCATTGTTTCAAATGAGTAGAGATACTTGAGGAAAAGAATTGGCGTGAAATAAAGACCAGTGTCACCACCGTGACTAAAAAAAAAACGAAGTTATGTTGGGCGTGGGTTCGAGTCCAGCATGAAGCATGAATTTTTGTGAACGTCTTTTCACCTTTCATCACGTCATCGTTTCATTATAATCTATCCATGCGTACCTTCACATCACCTATGTAGTACTCAAGTATCCACTGTCAAAGTGCCATTCGATAACATTGATCGCCAAGTAGAGTTTAGTCCCACAAGAATCATGTGTGTCGTAAAAGCGTGAACAACACTCCAAAAATAATTACCATACCCAAACAGTTCATTACGCGGACATCGCATTGTTATTACTCAAAAGAGTTATATAACTCAGTAGGTTAATCGGGCCCGTTTATTTGTAACAGACGAGTCAGGTGCACCAACCCATCCGCCTCCAGCACAGTGGGGATCCTCGAAACAACGAACAAGGCAGGAAACATGACAACACAAACTGAATTACCGAACCTAACCTGTCTCGATAATGGGATAGGCCCTCATAGATTATATATATATAGTACACGGATACATATATGCGGAGACAAGACATGAACAAAAGATCATTCACGAACACTGGGGGTGCATGGTAATTAATATGTCAGGAACGTATAACGTTCTAACAATAATAGACAGTTCGCTTTATTTTAATGTAAGCCCAGGTAAACTGTATAGGCCTGAGCCTATATATGGTAAAGTTACTGTAACTGGATCAGATTAACTGCTCTTCCCGGTTGAGTGTTTCCTGTGGGAGGGGAGGGAGGGTGGGTATGTACACGAAACACGATGTGTATTTCATTCAACTCAATTTAAACTCTGGGGTCAACAAGTACTTTTTTCATTGTATTGTCAAAATAGAATTACTGGGTTATTCGAAACTTGAAATTTACAATAATAATGGAAACAGCAGATTATAGTTATACTATAGGCAACAATGATTAGTATCAATGATGCTTTTTACAACTGCAATATATATATTTTGAATATATATATAGTGAATATATATATATATATATATATATATATATATATATATATATATATATATATATATATATATATATATATATATATACATATATATATATATATATATATATATATATATATATATATATATATATATAATATGTATATATATATTCACTTATCATATAGCCTATTGAAGGTATACACACTCTTTACCTAACATCTCAAAGTACTTGTAATGTAGTGAAATGTTGTGACTTCACTTGATGTTCATTTCCGGTAATGGTTATGAATTATGGTTTCATGAATGTATAGAAGTTTTCACCAGATCCAATATTAGTAGGGTAATCAATATTATATTGAAATCATATATTGAATTATTGACTGTTCCTATTCTAAAGAACTTTTCCACACTCTGAATCACACCGACCACACTTAGTGAGCCTACATGAAATCAAAATAATCAAACAATTTATCACTAATCTATTATCGAATATATATATATATATATATATATATATATATATATATATATATATATAAATATATATATATATATATATATATAAATATATATATATATATATATATATATATATATATATTCATGTATATATATATATATATATATATATATATATATATATATATATATATATATATATATATATACATGAATACATGTGTATGTGTATTTATGTATATTCATGTATTCATTCAATGATAGATCAGTGATAGACAGTGATACATTGTCTGAGTATTTTGATTCAATACACTGAGTGTGATTGAGTGTGGGAAAAAAAAAAAAATATATATATATATATATATATATATATATATATATATATATATATATATATATGTGTGTCTTTATAAATAAATATATATATATATATATATATATATATATATATATATATATAAATATATATATATATATATATATATATATATATATATATATATATATATATATATATATATATATATATGTAATTTGGCCTACACGCTGAACATACAGAATGATTAGTGGGAATTGAACATATTTCGTAATGCGTTTCACTAGTTGATGAGAGCTGTACAACTGATCTTGCATCAATATATAAATAAATATATATATATATATATATATATATATATATATATATATATATATATATATATATATATATATAATATATATATAAATATATATATATATTTATATATATATATATTCAATATACACATATAATATATATATATATATATATATATATATATATTTATTTATATAAATATAAATTTCTCCAGCTGGATACCTTTCTTTACGAGATTTCTCTCGAGTCCAGAATCCAGTCTAGACAGCTCTTTCAATTTCATCTTATCTAATACATCATATACCTCCTTTAGCACCATTTACGATTGACAAAAATGAATAGAAAAATAGAAATAAACGAGAATATCATGTCTCATTTCGTCTTTAGAGAATTACTCTTGCATCATCCTCACGGTCTGACTTCGTCATCAAATAGCAAAAATAGACTATTGCTTATAACGGATGAAAGTTAAACGATACATCTAACCTATCAGTAAGCCTACTTTTAGCTACGATAGGAAAACGCAACATATATGCGTTGTTGGAGAAGCGATATATGGAAATATGTACATGAAATGTTATGTAAAGCTATATGCACCTTGCGTTCCTTGAACAATTATGTCACTGCTTTCCTGTTCCATTCATCACTCGTTCTAATCGTTTTTGAGTAATTGGTGACACTTGTTGCTTAGTTTCTTGTTTGGTTCCTCGATAGCCTCGTGATTGATGACAAAAATTATATTATATTATTTTCATCTCCTATTCATATGAAACTTCAGAATAACGTGTACTTAACGCATCCTTTCCATATTCGAATTTCGTGAAAATTTGAATCCATTCAGAGGAAATATTTCTGAAAATTTTCTCTTCTGGGCTATTCGCACGTATGGGTTTTTCATTCAAAAACTTCAGAAATGGGTTTTCTGAGAAGCGGTGCGTCTCAAAACTATGCAGTATCGAATTAGGTGCTGACACTTGTGCATTCCAAGTTTAAACTGAATCTGTTCTTCCGTTCGAACTGTGGTGACCGAAAAAGAAATATATGTTCTTTTTTTCCCAAGTGTAGATCTATACGGTGAAATTGAGTCTCCGCTTCGCTCACGCAGTGAAAAAATAGCCTCTTCAGCCCTCGTGTATGCACATATTTGCTATATAGGTCCAGTTTACTATCGCTTAGGATGCTGCATTGGGCCTATGATGTATGCACAGAAATCTACATTCAAACATTCGATCTATGGCGATGAACTGAGAACACTTTTTGTGTACGGAGGATTCTTTTATATTTCGCCAGTTTCCGCGTGTATTATTACACGCGTTATATTACGCGTGTATCAGAAAACGTGGCGGTACATAATACTTATCAAATACAATTGGATATTCAATGTGCAAGTGTGTGAATCAGAATTTGTATCAAAATCAAATCGAATCGAAATAATTTCAAATTTGGAATGAAAGTGAGGAAAAAATGGGAATATTTTCAATACAAATACATACAATAGACTACATAAAGAATTGAAGTTTATAACAAAACTTAATGAACTTTTTCAACAAAAACTTATTTCAAAATGTGCAGATATCATTTCTACGAGGATTTAGAATGAAAAATTGAGATTTTTTCTCAATAATCTTTCAAAAATCCATCAAAAAAAATTACAAACAAATGCTCTTCTGAAAAATATATTAATAGGCCCATATGTTCATCACAATTCAAAACTTCATGATAGCAAAATCAATATTTTTGACAAAATTCTAGTCTGACCTGAACGAGTAGGCCTACATTTGCGGTCACACAAAATGGTTCAATCCAATGGTTGAATTTTATGTTCGAATGAAAACTACTCAATTTCAAACCTTATTTTCTCACAGACGATGCGTGGAGTGCATATGCACTTTTTCTCTCAATATGAGTGCATATAATATCAGGTTTTCCCTTCAGGATGCACTTTAATTGCACTTGATTTTGATCACGTTACATGATGTACCCGCAACATTATCTGTGAGAGGGTCATGAGGGGAAGAGTTTTTGCATATCGTTCATCATAAAGGCCATTTCGATGAGTATAGTTTCTGATTGTTTAACAACCATATTAATGGAACTAGAGAACATTTGATTATGGAAATGAGCGGACGACATATCATCCTCAAACACTCGAGACATACGCGCAAGGACGCGAACGATTTCCATCCCCGACTTGGTCAAAGTAAGTTTCTAAAACTCCAGTTATTATCATAATTTGATAAATAACCTTGGAGAAATGGAGAAGAACAAAACAAGCAATGAAACAATATCAACAATCATCGATACCAGTACATATAGCCACCACAAGAAGAATAAGTTCTACTTTTTATAGTGAAAGAGTTTTGTCGTGAGATTAATTTCAACCACTAACGATCATGAAGTATGAACGATATAGAATGTGTACTGAATATTGAATAAATGGTGAATTACAGAAACGAATACATCTAGATCGATCAATTTGTCATCTTTGACTCATTATTCAGGTGAGATACGACAGATTTCAGCCCCAATTAGCATGTCTGTACAATAGCCAACATCTGACTACAAATAAGCATAGTGTCATAGATTGATAATTAACCATCGTGTATTCAAGTAAAAGCGATAGTACAACCACAGACCGAAGAAATAGTCTAGTATTCTTTGGTCTATGCATGGTACAACTAACTATGTTCGTATTGCAAAAGTCTTGGTTCGAGACCTTGAGTTATGTAGGCCTATAGGCCTACATTACATACACATTTTAATTTTAATTTGCACTGGTTCACTGACCATCGTACTGCTTGCGTCTTGATACATATTACACACCGGTGCTTGGAAGAAGAATCACAAGAATGTTGGAATTCAAAATATCATTCAAAAAATACATTACTGAAGAACTGCATTCGAAGAATCGAACTGGAAGAATGGCACGTGAAGCTAGGGAGACAGAAAAAAATTGTCTGGATATATAATTGAGCGGTAGTTCGACGGGAGCCAAGTCCTTCGCGAAGTCACCTACTCTGCACGGAGTACTTGGAGGCGATTTTGAGTATATATATATCTGCGAAATTTTTTTTTTTTAAACATCGGAACTTACAAAATTATTGCCCGCCAATTTAAGGCTATGGATGGAAGGTGTGATCGTTTGGACGGGGCACCACAAGGGCGATCTGACCAATTACCATCTTACCCTAATTTAATAATTTGAAACCAATTAACTTCAACATCGGGAATGCGCTATCTGTGATCATAATTTCCCGCCGCAGATGAAGGTTTTTCAGTTTCCAAAAGTCCGGAACATATTAAAAGTAAGAACCGCTTCTATGATATATCCGGACACCACCAGCATTGATACTAAGAGTAAACAAAACACGAATGTTGATATCTTCCCCTTTGAACTGAGTCTCTTGGCCAATTTTACCACTTTTTTAAAACTTAATTAAAGTCAGGGTAGAAAAGTTTCTCCGAAACTGAAAAACTTGCATCACTCAAATTGGCTGTAACATAATGAAGCGGCATACGACACGATAGGCCTATATCGAATTAAAGCTAGATCGAATCGGACATTTGGGAGTTATATCACTTTGAGCGACGTACTTTAATGTTCTATTCTTATATCCTTCTCCTACAGACGTCACCGACGAAATCGGCCACAGGCCAAACGAACAGTCCGATTTGTCTGATGTTTTCAGGGAACAAGTGACAATTGTTATTTGTTAAATGATGGATGGATCGCTTAAGTTGACTGAATAACAGTTAATTGTTGTCAACCTTGTCTAAGACCTTATAGTCACTGGTAACTACTTGCTCGGTGTCGAAGAGTACATAATATACCAATCACATCGAAAAATAAAAAGTATACATATTTAATAATATCCGCAGATAATTCAGACAATCCTATATCGGAAAATTGCTTGTAAAATGTTATAATTATACAGCACTATGATGTGTTGGGATTTCATATATTTCAGTCTGTATAATCTGTAAGAAGAAAACAGAACAGGTGACTAGCCCGAAGAAGTTAGCCTTGGGAATGGAGCCAGCTTCTCCGTCAAGTGTATATTGCTAGTTGTACTGGTCTGGTGGTGGTACTGTAAAGGCTATGCAGAAGGCGGGTTCAGGGTTGGTCATCGTTGTTTCTGGAAATACGTGGACACACGTTAATCGTCGAGAATTAATGCAATTATCAAGTCACGTATACGAATAGAGGCCTGAAGTGGAATATAATTTTAATTAATTATTAAAATTGCTAATCGATTAGACGAGTATTGGCCTGGAAGGTTATATTTAGATGTGGCATTAGCTGAATTATAGTCATATAAAGTACGATCGTTGGCCCCCTCGTCATTATTTGTGAATTCGATTCTAACATTGTCCTTCTGGGCCTATTCAGTTGTCTGAAGTTCTTCGAAGTCATTGGGTGATTGATTTATCTTGTATGAAATGACATTCAAGTTTGATATCTTTCACACATTTCGTAAATGGCATATTCAATTCAATAGCCTTCATTTTTTGTACAAACACAAAAAAAAATAGGAAAATCAAGTTAACATTAACATCTCACTGTATATAATAACCATTATAATTACTGCTCATAAAATTTGATGAAATTTAGAAAATATTCTATGAAAACAATCACATGGTGCAGGTATAGGTGATGGTACTGCGTATTTAAATCATTGAATCCAATCAAAAGCTAAATACGTGGTGTAGAAGAATGAGAGTGAGTTTCAAAGATGAATCACTTATTCACTAACTACCTGAACAGAAAAATATATATATATATATATATATATATATATATATATATATATATATATAAATATTAAAATTCATATTTCACAAACTTTATCCGAATTGAATCGGGAAAATATTGTAGTGTTGAATACCAATTTGTATCATTTGTACTGCAGATATGTTTTTGAAGGCTCTAAGGTTGGCAATTCACTGTTGTAGGCCTAGTTTGATCCCTGAAAGAAACTTTGATAATTCAGTTGTACTATGATGAATTGAAAACATGTGAGTTTTCATATTTTTTCCATCTGATGATCATTGCATGTCAAACCGCCAAATGCTAAGTTAACTGGAGGCAAAATCGTGATATAATTATATTCTCAAGTGGATCTCGCATTACTTAGTGAAGTATTGCACACGTGTTGAGCGGGCATCACAGTGAATCCACAAAAAACAAATAGGGCCCATAGTCGTTGCTATTCACCCTCTCCAAATGGGAATTCGATACAATCAATCAAAATGTAGTTTAAACTGTTCAATTGCGCAAAACATTCTCTCGTATATGTACAGAACACGTCAAATAAGCTGCGCACTGATTTGAGGTCATTTTAATTATGTCAAAAGGGAAATTAATGGTGAACCATTATATTTTCCTGGTATTCTTTGACAATGGTTCGGTAGGAATGCAATATACAAAATCAACAATAGGAGACATAATTGTAATGCATTAAAGTTGAAGTTGCATTCAAAGTTAATGCAACTTAAATTCACGGGTACAATGATAAAAAACAATTTCAACACCGAGAACTACATAATGCCTTCTGTTGCATATATCGAACAATAATATACACCTTTTCAACCAGTTGCGGACAGTACTGATAAAAAATAACTATTTAAATTCGGATATTTGATTGATGATTTCATAAAAAGCTGGGCAGGCATCAGCTAAGTAAACAAGGTAATAGTATACTGAATGCAGTATCAAAAATCGTATCAAAAATAAGATACTGGTACTGTGAAATTAAATACGATAGAAGAGGCTTTGGCAGAAGAAGATGAAGGAAACTACATATGAACGATTTAAAGATGTATGTAATCAAATGCACTCTCAGATTCATTTTGTAATTTTCATTTTTTCAAACTGGGTTCAACGACGCACTGTATTGATAACCAAGATATATTGGCGTGAGATAAGTCATTAATAATGAAGGTTCAGTAGTTAATGAGAAGGCTAGTGGGAAGGAAACGGTCGTAGCCTATATTGTAGGAACCATCCCAGCATTAGCTTGGACTACTGAGGGAAAATACTAAACTGAGCTGAATAGTGCTTCATTATAATACTAGTTGTGCGGCATATGTTGCATACATCATAACATCGATTTAAAATAGCTTGAAAAGACGCAACGATGAATTGAATTTTCATTAACTTAATGCAGCCAAACAGCACGATCAAAATATTGAAGGTCAATAGTATTGCACACTTATTATGACGAATCAGTTGAACTGAAGTAAAAACTATTTGAAGAAGAAACGTTTTACCGCACAGCCAACTTTAACACGTTTTACACGTTCATTTCTCCCCTCTACTATACGAAAACATAATAGAGAAGAAAACTGGGATATAACATTTCGGGTTACGACAACTCAAAACTTTGAGACACGAAAGTGGCTATTATTTTCGGGTAAACTTTGATAACAATTCAAGTTGTCGAGGTATTGACAATTCCAACAAGAGATATGATACGATGTGTACACAAAACATTTCCTCATAAACACCCATTGTCCAAATTATTTTTTTTTTTGGGGGGGGGGGGGGGTGTATTGTGGTCGAATCACAAAATGAATTATATATACAATCATTAGAATTTAGGAAAGGAGGGGTAACCCCCACAGTGGGTGAATATATATGTGTGTGTGTATATATATATATATATATATATATATATATATATATATATATATATATATATATATATATATATATATATATATATATATATATATATATATATATATATATATATATATATATATATATAATGATTTTAATGATGCAGTGCATTATTCCATCACATTTTACGGCTCAATGCAATCAGACACAGTCAAAATCGTTTATGCGATATTGAATTAGTGTTGTGGTTTCAACTATCATTCCTAAAAGCTGTAATCAAATTTCTGTGAATATAGATCTATCACGGTTGTATGTGCCTCCACATGGATTTTCCTCCGCGTTTTGTCTACTGTCATATTGCCCGTATCAGAAGTGATTGCCATTGGGGGATGTAGTGTTGAGGGAGGAGGGGGGGGGCGCTATTTGCGTGCATATCGTTGTCATATTCACTGAGCCCGAAATGGAATAGGTTCACAAAAGTCATTAATCATTACCAGAAAAATGAAATGTGATGGCAGTGTGCGGATATATGAAAAAGAGAAGTTTTACCCGGTTCGAACGAATTGCAAGATTTAATCAGAATTGTGTTCTACCTATACGTGCTCTGACGCGAGGTTCTGTCCTCTGGCATATGATTGTGATAGCACTGTGGGTTGATCATTATGAAGGCTTACCTGCTCCGATGGTGTTGGTGAACTTGCATTCATATGTGCATTCAATTCAATTAATTTATATTGATTATATATATTCGCATATATAGGCCTATGTGTATATATATATATATATATATATATATATATATATATATATATATATATATATATATATATATATTATTTTGTTTTCCTTTTTTCGAGAGTTTCATGGTTAATTTTATGGAGAGTAAAATTATTTTCGGAAATACCATTCTTTAGTTGATTCATTTTCCCACCAAAATAAATCAAAAATAAATCAACCAAAGAACATGATATTTCCGAAAATAATTTTATTCTTCATATATATATATATATATATATATATATATATATATATATATATATATATATATATATATATATATATATATATATTTTATATATATATATATATATATATATATATATATATACACATATATATATATATATATATATATATATATATATATACATATATATATATATATACATATATATATATAAGTTTCAAAAACCTCATATATATATATATATATATATATATATATATATATATATATATATATATATATATATTTATATACACACACACACACAAGTACACTACCCTTGAACAGTCTTCGTTATTACAGAAAAGTCACAATTGCAAACAGTTGACAGCGTTTTTTAGACATGACGCTCAGTGATTAATGCACTCAGAATGTTGTAGGCCCTTCATGTTCATTAGTTCGACAATTAGCTATAGTCCAGTGTTCGTTATCAGGACATAGGTTTGCATTTAAAATTCAGTCAATCGAGTCCACTAATTATAGGATTGAATCGAAAATAAACATGACGACGGATTTGTGGACAGATTTGACTACAGTTTATCAATTGTTGACCTACAATTGCGGGCTCCCAATCAGTAACTACTTTCGTGTCTTTATATTGCGTAATATATAATAATACCACGAATTCGATTTCTATAGAAATGCCATAGACAGAAACGAACATTAGATTATTATAAGGAGGATATATATAAGGAGGATTATATAGGAGGACTTTATCACTCAGCTGTAAATCGAATAAAGATAGCCCAATATAGAGAGGAATGAACAAAAATAATCATATTTTATCATCACAAATATTCGGCATTCCATCAATATCATACATCATATACCTATAGTTCACTTCCCAACATCATTAGCTCATATTGAATAGAAATGCATCACAATTCCTAAAAATACAGTATCTCAAATGCCTAAATGTACATACCGGTACCGTAAGAGGGTTATTCCATTCCATTATATGTCTATATTTTTTGTTATCATTCTTTGAATTCAAATAATTTATATATACAATATGTACAGGTTGAACTGAAAGTAAAAGTCCTTCTTGTACCTGGCTGAATAAATCAAGTCAACCTTGCGATTTTGCATGGGATTTGATCAGACGAACAGAAAATAGGCTTTTTATTTCGGTTCAAGTTCGTCTAGAGAACACGATATGCCATTTCAATGGTACACATAGTAGTACAGCACAGTACAACACTGAAATATCATGCAAATTTGTTGTGCCCGGATGCATATACACCTCGGAAGAGTCCAATGATTAGGGTTTATGAAGGAGCCCAATGAGAATTCACCCAAGATGAATGGTTCAACCATGGCTTGTGTATATGCCAACTGATCAAACATTACTTCAACTCCAAACATCATACTGGAGCTTCGTGATGGTTTGCAATTGCATTATTGATGTACGATTGTAAAAACCTTTGAAAGTATATAAACAAACTTCCCCAGAAATATATACATTTATTGAAAACGAGTTAATTTATGTTCACTTTACAAATTGTCTATACCGTACCAGACAACTGCCCTATACGCAAACTGTCTTCTATTTGTATGATTATGACTATTGGACTAAGAACGGAGAGCCTCTTTACAGATAAGGCAGTCGTGTGCTGAATATATAGAAAACAAAAATATTCTGTATTTTCTGGTAGGTCAGATATCGGATAGGGCAGTTATTATGAAATCATTATGAATAAGGCACTGCTACAGATAATGGAGTCACCGGTGGGCGTGTGGGTTCGATTAAGATATGAATATGACTTTTTTTTCACTTTTTGTAAACGTCCTTTCACTCAATTTTATCGTCAGCTGCTTACTCGTATCCCCAAATAACCTGGTTATTGGTGTAGATATTCAATCTCGATCTAAAAATAAATCGACAACAGTTACATTGTGTTCTGTTCTTAGTTTCATTGTCACCTGCTCATTCGTACTCGTACTCCCAAATAACCTAGCTATTGGTGTGAATATAGGCATATATATATATATATATATATATATATATATATATATATATATATATATATATATATATATATACATATATATATATATATATATATATATATATATATATATATATATATATATATATATATATATATATATATATATATATATTTCGACTCAAAAATGAATCAACAACATCACATTTCTGTTATTTTGGTACAGAAACACGCACATCCGTGAATATCTAATGAATGATGCTTCTTTCACGTTTCGTCTTTTGATCAGTTTATTGAATTATGAAAAAAAAAACTTTTCCTCTGTGTCGTTGGTCTAACTGTTAACAACAGTGTGGCTGAAGTTTGGCAACATCGTGGCTCCTAATAAGTGAGTGGCTGCAGCAGTTTGTAACACCAATCACGTCTCTCCCATACTATACTACAGCCGCAGAGCTAGCAAAGAGGTAATGTTTTGTTTTAGAATATCCACACATACACACAACCAAGTCTCTACCCAACATGGTCAGCTCTGAAAACCAAGTCGAGTTCGATGAACATCGATGCTGTATAAATACCCACGACTACTACGAGTGTTGGCGGCCGCGATCAACCGTTCACCTTGTACATTAGCACTAACGACCGGGAGCGTCGATCCGCCAATACTCAGTCGCAGTTCTAGTCTGCAAGCAACACTTTCTTTCCATTACTGACCGATACACACACTCTCGCTTATTCCAGTAGCTCGTTCGACCGCATACAGTAGCTAGCTCTAGGTTTGTGTGTCGATATCGACTCGCGACTTGGAATATATACTGTTAGATTGATCTATTCCGAGAAGAATGAATCGAGTGCAATTCTGATCTAATGCAGAATAAAGGTATATATGATTGAGAAACTGGTTCATAGGCATCAACGGCAATGACAATTACTCATAAACAGCTGGGAAATTGATCCACGTGATTACAAAAATGGTTATATTCTCGAAATAAAACTTCTTGATGTAATGAATAAAATCATAGAAAACTTTCGTTTGCTTCTCTCTACATCCATTTGGAATTTGAAATCAGGACACCCATAGCTTAGCCAGACACATTATCAGCATGTCATTAAACGGTGATAACAGATAGTGCATGTTTTTTTCTGAATAATGTAGGCCTATTGAAGATTGACAAATCAAAATATTAGCATGGGCTATGATATTATAGTTCTCATGACTCACGATATATGAAATCTGCACTTCGATTTCTTCGTTCAACAAACATTTTCAAATAACCTAATAGATTTTCAACTTGTGCAACAAAGAAATGCGATAACTAATTTTTGAATTCCAAAAGGATAAGCTAGGTCCGAGGTTAGGCCTCGTTGTTCAATTTCAATGAAAGTTCAGACAGAGAATGGCAATACACGCCGAGTAGATTTTCATTTTTTCATGATACTGCTTGTATGTTTTAATACCGCAGAGCATTTTGAAAGGCTTCACAAAATTGGAATGTAAGCACATTTTTTCGTCGACGTTTAGCAGACGAAGCGATTACACTTTAAGCCCTGCCATAGGCCAACGAATGGCTTAGCTTTACCGTACACTGTTCAAGTCTGAACGACAATTACATCAAATGTAAATTAACGTTCACTGCCGCACTTTTATGTAATTAGCTTCTAAACCATTATGTACTTTCGCTTCCGTTCTTCGTGTATGAAGAAGTAATATAGGAATTGAAAAGTTCAAGATACTTGGGTATATTACAAGAAAATTGATAATTCAATATATTTTTGTGAGCACTGTACAATTAAACCAGATTAAGATGAACTAATAATCTGAGATGGGCACTACGTCCACACAAAATTTTAAGAGAGAATTCAAAGTATAGACAATAAAAACGTTAAAAAATAACAATCTATCACTGATCGGTCTTTATATCAACAAATATCTAGATTCCAGATGGCAGTGCATCCTCAAGTTTGGGTGATTATCAGGAAACGATTACGTAGCCACCTTTCATCCAATATTGTTAGTTTTGAGTGTGACTACTAGTCTGAGCTTCAGGTGAAAACTAGGTCTGAGCTTTTTCAACTATGGCACGTTGCGTATTTGAGCGCTACGGCTTCGATCTTACATTTGCCATCTCCCCCCCCCCCCCATCATCCTATTCGATATGAAAAGCTCCAGTCCTGTAGACCAACCAATACCCACAAGCCCTATATCACGTAGTTTTTCTAAACCAACGTGGCTGTGCTGAAAGCATATGCTAAAAAATCTGTAATTATATTATTTCAAAATCTATACTTTTTTTCTGGTAGAACTACCATTGATAAAGCAGTGTTCACCACGTAATATAATGACTATAAGTTATAGCTCAAAGTATTACGTGTATTGGGCCTAATATGTAACATTGATAATGTACTGTACGTATGAATGTGTGTATATGAAACAGTATGAATGATTGTATATGTGAAATGTAAGATTCTACATTTTATCTGTGCAACTGAATTTTAGTCATCAAGTGTATATATATATATGTCCTTTGGAATAAAATAAAATAATAATAATAAATTGTAAAACATTTTCAGGAAAATAACAATACCGTACATCAATGATATTGTATATGGAATAACGTACAGAGAATACGAGATAAGCTGAACGTGACAATATATCGCTTGAAATAATACAACACAGCATAAAAAATCATTCCGAGATGAGTGAATTGTGCCGATACGTACCGGTACATAGTGTTGTTGCATTCAATTCAATGATCGAAAACAAAAACTCTAAATCAAACACAGTATAATTATACTTCACAGTATACACATACTTGCATTGCTCGATTGTTTCACTATCGGAAATCCAAACACATGGTTATAAATTTGAATATCTTTTTGCGCACCCTATGCGTACAACAAACTGTTCAATTCCATCAAATCCAATTGTCAATAATTGATTTTTTTTTCACGCACCACAGTCGGTGTTCAGTAAATAACATGTGATGAAGCCTGCTCCATTATGTACAAGCAAAGAGTTAATGTATGTGTAAACACGCATTGAGTTACTGTTTAACCACCACACGTAACAGCGATGTCGTAACCGCAGCTATACACACCACTGAGTATCATCCTAATTCTTTATTTAGCCTCCAGTTAATCTTTTTTCTATAGATCATTACATTAGGACGTGTGACTGAAATAGTGTTATCTACTTAATCTGCAAACTCGTATAGACGTGAATAGGCCCAAGAATTTGGATTAGCAATTATTTGTTTGGTGTACACCTGCACTGGTACACATTTTGTTTTTAATTTTGTGTTGAATTACGTTTTGATCTCACGAAAAAAAAAACTTACATACTCTCCGATGGATTGGACTCTCTTTCTACTTCATTTGAAGTGATTTTTTCTGGTTACGCGAAGAAAAAATACGTATACAGATCTAGGCTGGTCTACTCAAGCAATAACGGTAAAAATCAAAATTCATCTTAGTTAGGAGCTCGCTGATAAACAGTAAGTTTGAATGCATTCATTGCCGACTAAGAGAATTCTCAATATTATTCTTGTTGATCTCGTATTATTATTGTTGAGCAAATATCTCATTCTTATCGTAAAAAAGCGAGCTTTTCCGAGATAAATTACAGAATCAACCAACTAATCCTATAAACTTATAGGTAAGTATTTCATTCAGGTTTCCCTAGTAAAATGCCAGCTGTCGCGATAGCACGTATATTTACGAACGAAGATGACAAGATAAGCACCCCCCCCCCCCTCTCCCTTCTCTCTTTCTATACTAAGACACGAGAGAAAGAGAATGAAGAGAGGGAAAAAATTAGAGAGAGCGAGAAGATGTTGATGAATTAGTACAGGGGAGGGAGCATAAAAAGCAAAGCAATATCGAGTCGGAAACAGAAAAGTTTGTGTGACAACTTGGAAAGCGTTTCTTGGGCATCGTCCAACTTGAACAAGAATACTTGCAGGTAAATTTAGACTTAGATACCTGGACTACAATTCTTATTCAATTACGCGATGATGTGCAGCAGATCCATGCGGCATCAGGTTGATACTATCACAAAATAAGTCTTGACCAAAATAATCAATGACACGAGTATTGGTGATCGACATTTCACAGGTACCTCTATGTGTATTGATTAAAAGTAGTTGGATTATCCAGATGAGTGTAGGTAGAAACGTCAACTATCGTTGCAGGGCAGTAATAGGGTATGATATAATACTCTGGGATTTGCTGCACTGGACCCCTATTCCTGAGATAAATGAGATGTGAGAAAAATAAAAGTGAGTGAGAAAACGATTATCTCACTTAAAATGGCCGAGTTACCATTACTAATCGGCCATTTTAAGTGAGATAATCGTTTTCTCACTCACTTTTATTTTTCTCACTTCTCATTTATCTCAGGAATAGGGGTCCTGCTCCATTGTGCCGATTGTGCATGTTAGAATCTAATTACAGTGCACGTTTAACGGCTAAATGGTATCAAATAATTCCGAACGCATGAGTGGCATTGATGGGAGTAAGATTTAATATATGTGGGCGTACAACTAATACGGGGGGGGTGGTTACATACCCAACATGAAGACAATTACGTCGAAACCACTCAGGTCTTACGAAATCATCAAACACGAATTACAACTGTACAATATATACAATACATATTCCGGATGTGTGAAGTGACCAACGTTTGTTTGCTTATCAATAGAACAGAAAACGTGTGCGTGTTGTTTTTTCGATTTTCCGACTGACGTAAAAGTAGACGAATATAGGAAACTCCCAACATGAAAACGTCGTCGAAACGGGGAGACAGCCATGCAAGACGAAACACATGCTGACACACACATTTATTCATTTGAGTTGTAAAAAGTAACTGCTGAAGCTGTTTTGCTTCTGCAAAAGCTGATGTAGTCTCTGAACGACAGTCCATGATTGATAAGAAAATATTACCGTGCGTTCAATTCAAACAGAAAACGGTGGTGTAATTATAGTGATGGGCAAATTTCGGAAATTCATGTTTGATGAAATTTTCGTTGAAAGTTTCGTGAGACTTATGAAATTTACGGGAATTTTTTAAATTTACAGAAAAAAGACGGGATTTGCATTTGTATGTTTTGAATGTATGCTGTTGCATCCTTGTTGCATTCAAACGAAACGTCAATCTGCAGAATTCACATTTCACTTGTTTTGTTTCATCATCAGGCCCATGCCTGCATCACAGCCTTCTTTAATCAGATCATTCTTCTCTGATACTGCCCTTTCACTCGGGGTATGCTTCCCGTGTTAAACGATGTCCACTTATTTTAGTTTACAAAATAGCCGATGGTGCCGTTGTTTCCAGACCATGACGTCACTTTCCAAAGATATCCAAGTATATCCATGTCATATCTGCGAAGATACGAACAACTTTGGGAATTTCTTACGAGAATTTGAATCACGCGCGCATTCAATTGGGCCGTGACTGTGAGTTTACTAACTTTGTTATGACAATAATATGAAGGATTTTATTCAATAATATTACGGAATATCATCGGGATAAGTTCTTGAATGATGTTTATTGCTTGGGATAACATACATATCGTTCAAGTTTGAACCTCGGTAAGCCTGAAAGCCTTAGTCGAAATGTAAATATGACATAACCTCAATAACGTAACAGGAAATTGAAAAATTATGAGTGAATGACATTTGTTCAAAGTAGAAACTTTAGATACCAGAGTGCAGTACATACCAGACCATGACGTCATTTTTCCATGCGCGAGCAAATATGCGCGAACCCGTCAAAATAGCCCTAGTGAAAGGGCAGTATAAGAGAAGAATGAATAAAGAAGGCTGTGGCCTGCATTCACAGTATTTCCATACTTGTCCTTTCTTCTTCACCATACTTTTGTAATCTGGTGTGAATGGTTTTTAGGTTGAGGAAGACAAAAATGATCTCCCCTCTAAATATGAAAGAAATTAGGGGCCTACTTAAAGTCTAACACCCGTTTGGTCAGCAGAGTCAAAAAGTAATTTTGAAATTAATTCTACATTGGGGAAATTTAAGTAAAGCTTTATTGAACATGTGTATTCTTGAATTAAAATCACATCAGAAACACTGTCATATTTTTTTGGCCAAAGTTGCAGCGCTTTAATGAAATATTAAGTTGCTATTTTGACTTCATTTTAGTGAAAAATCAACTATTTTTCCTCTTAAAATGAGTGTGATTCATAAATGAGAACGGGTACCTATATTTATTTTTGCATAATTCTATTCGTAACATCTTCATCTACAATAAAACAAGTTTTTTGATTGAATGTCATTCCTTTTAGTATATTTTAATGATCTGTTGGATAATAAAAACGCATACAATTTGAAGGTTGTGTGTTAAATGATAGGGAAACATTCAGTATTTGAATCAATATATCTCAAAATTTATCCCGGTCAGCCTATCATCTGTTTGGATATTATTATCGAGCACATCAAAACGAATCGACTGACAAAAAATCATATTTTTTTCATGACCTTGAGGTAATGGAGGTTAGACCTTAATGCCATCCAGGTAGTTGGTGTTATCTTGGTAAAACAGAAACATGTGATAAGAGTGGCATTAGCTCAGTCCACCAAAGGAAGTTCGGCATTAAATTCAAAAGTTTCAAAAATTTCGGAAATTCATGACATGAAAATTTACGAAACTTTCGGAAATTTACGAAACTTTCAGAATTGAAAGTTTCGTTGCCCATCACTAGGTGTAATTATCACTTACTTGGGTGGAAACCGATAACCTATCTCTAGACTGAATATACCGGTAAGGAAAATGTGGATAAGTCACTTATATTAGTTATATACTACATCAGTTTCTGTAAGTAATACGTGCCCTATGTTATCATGGAGTTGACAACTCCATGATTCTACAAAGAAAAATGAACAGATATAAAAAAAAATCAAAATGATGATTATTGAAATTAGGTGAATATATATGAGTTGATTAATCAAAGTTTCTACGTAGAGAAGGCCTACTAAACTGAAACCAAATGTAATAGCAAAAACTGTCAAAGTTAACCAGTTCGATAATTCGACGTGAACGTAACCCCACAAGCAAATAGAAAGTTCCGACTGAGATGATGACAAAGCCTTTACTATCATTCTCCCCCCCCCCCCCTCTCCCCACCCCTAGAAACAGGTCGAAGTAAGTTGCAATCGTGGACTAATTCATCCGCACCGTAACAGGGCCCCTAAAACATGTCAGTGACGACGGCTATAGAAAGATATAATAATAGTAACTGTTGTACGTCGGAAGGGTCCTTCAGTGTGTCAGTCTTTCGCCCTTGTTCCCTTGTTTTCATTTCAACCTGCCATTTCATCACCACATGCACAGACCGAAATAGCAAGAGGAAAGTTCAGATATTGTGGTACGTTCTGGAGTTGCCAAGGAACAGATAAATAAACCCAAGCTGACAATAGCTCTGAAATCTTGAGAATATCTCGGATTTTTTTTACTTCACCGTAAAAGTCCAATAAAGAGCAGGCTCCACTTTCGACAATGAGATTAAATTGTGCTAGAGGCTTTGTGGTCGATCTGTTCAAAATCGCATAGCATGAAGGACCTAATTGTTGGAAGGATGGCTATAGTGGTCTTCATCTCACGCTGCAAGCTTAATGAATGTCGTGAATATCAGCCAAAATGGGGCATCTTAATCAAACAAATACAATATGTTTATAATATCTTATATATTCGTTAAACAGCTCGACGGGAGCCAAGTTCCGATGCGCAGCCATATATATACTGTTTACACGAATTGGATGTGTGCATTCATGGCAAAAAAGTTGCCGTTTCTATGTTACAACCGGAAGCGACGTTTGGAGCTTCCGTTTGAAGCTTTTTTTTTCATAGAAGCAATAATAGTCATCATTATTTTCGAGAAATGATCGAGCCCTCTAATAATGATCATGAAGAAAAGATCAACGGTATATGAAAAAAATTAATAACGTTATAAATTGACCTAGAGTCGGAAATACGAGTACGCGCCAATCATCATAAATCAAACTCATCCATCACGAATATACTCTGTTTCATACAGTTTTCTCTAAGAACATGCTCGTGTTCCAACTTAACGTTTCACTGAATCAACATCGAGATACCTAAAAATAACCACATGAATGACTCTTCACTACACCTCGACAAGTGGATTAATAAATTGATTGATAAATATTTATCTCGCATGAGAATAGCATCACTGATGACGACTGGAACCCAGATCAACTTGAACGTAAAGGAAAATACTCGGGTTGAGTAAGCAAACACAATGTCGGATTATAATTAACTTCGCAAGAGCATCTGATAAATTCCACCTCGATCGGGGTGAGTTGTTTGAACGTTTCAACCATTTTAGCACATGTGTATAGACTTAGTGCTCCCTCTCAGATATCCATCGACGACATTAAATTCATCAAGAAATTTGAGATTGTGTGACTATCGTTTGGAAGTAAATAGTAAAGGGGCGTGAGCTTGTACAGAAAATTATCAATCAACTTTCGAGTATGATCAAATGAGATGAGCAGAGCGAATTATATTTGGCACTTTATGAAATAAGGAGGTTCAATATTGTGGATAGTTCGTATTCGTTTTTGATGCAGACTGCATGACTCAAAAAATGGAAACAATCTACGTCATATTATCTATACCGTTGCTATACGTCAGTGTGACATGGCTACCAGTTGAAAATCAAAATTCACACTCCAACCATCCTGCATTCACAATCCAACGCTAACAATAGAGCCTAACTCTAACGTAAGAAATCTAGTAGAGTAACCGTGAGAGTAAAATCTTGTACCCGTAGTAAAAACCAAGGGGTTGACAACTCCTGGAATCTGGTGTACACTTGTCATGAAGTTTTCTTGAAATCCCTTGGAATCTTCTTGAAATCCCGTGAAACCTCCCTGAAATCTGAAATCAGGTGCAGCCTACTGTGTACATCAAATTTCATAGGCCTAGTTGTTCACTGCTCGGTAAAAACTAAGTAAGAGAAAAGCAAGCGTACGTCGAAATTATCAAGGAGATCAAATTCGTTCTTGTAATCAGCGAATGATTACAATGTGACAGGATAGAAAATATCGCAAGATACCACATTCGTATAACGGCATCACAATGAAAAAAGATCAAAAGAATGTATAATTAAATCCCTTTCGTTACCGCGGGTATACGGCATTTGTTACTCAAAAAACAAAGGGTAAAGAAAAGGAAGTGAGAAATATTGAAGACCATCCTGCTTGTCTCTTATTTCTTGTAATCAGAACTCTATTCTTCCTGAATAACAGCTATACATTTAACCTAGAAAGAACATCACGTAGATCGAGGCTATCAGATTATTATTATGACATGGGGGAATATGATTGACAGGCAGCGTGAAAAAATCGAGGATACTGTCCATTAGTGTTAGCACTATCTCAATTCAGTTCATAGGTCATCTACATGTACGATCATGCAGAGAATTATATATAAGACCTTAAAGGCGAGCTATTTTGAATACCGCACGCGCACATGTTGAGACAATTCACTTGCGTTAATTTTACTCACAAAATGAATTTCGAACATAGTTGACCACTTGGATATTTTCAAGTAGGCCTACTTAAGCTTATGATGGCTCTCTCTGAATGAATGAATATTGTGGTTTAACGGCGCGTCAACGGCGTGGTTATATTGCGCCGGGCTCTCCCTGTATATATCAGAATAGATGCATAATAGATGCATAATAAAATCATGTGGATATCGGTGAATGGGTATATCGCCAAATAAGCCTATATCGTTTACAAATTACAACCACATAAAAAATGCACGCATTTCTATCATGAGTTATTCATCACAAAGACGGAAGTTTTTTATGACAAATTCGGCGCTTTTTTTCATCTTCATCTAAATATGAAAAAAATATGTTCCACCAGAGCTGATCTAAATAGAAGAGATACAAGAAAATGCCAAACGTGTATACAGAGCTTCGAATGAACAAACAAAAAGTTCCATTGTACATTCAACCACATGTTTAAACTTGGCGTTTAGCTATTTTAATTACATAGCCGGCTCACAAATGGCTTAGTGACGTAACACATAGTAACAACTCATAAGCGATTCAGCATACATTCGAATTAGGTAACAACGTAGCACACACTCGCTACAGGAGGTATATTGTAATCGTACATGTAGTAAACCACGAAACAGTTGATATGTTAGAATTAGAACAGCCCGCCTGAAGATGGACCAAAAGAATGCTGAAAAATCGTACCGAAATCTGAAGCGCTGAATAAACGTTCTATACCGTACCCATGGGCACATTGAGTAACGAGCAACTATACTCTTTAAAACTGAATGAGCTGATGAGGTACTTTTTCAGAGTTCGAACCTGTTCGATGAGCATATTGATCTTAGTTGGCCCTGGCGTCTTCTTTCTATCTCCAATATGGCAATAATGTGCTCTTTCATGGTTGACAATATATTAGAACCGAACATTAAGAGAATATTTGCAAATGCAAGACATCGATTGCAGGTACGTGTGATGGGTTATGCAATATAACCGCGCGTATAAGTTATAAACTAGTCTAGTCAGTAGTCACGCCATATTTATGTGGCTTTCAAAAAGAGCAAAAACAACGGTAAAATTCACATCAAACTTCATCATCACGTATCTCGCGCATATTATACCCGGGCCTCAAGATATCATTGATGCTATTCCATTTTTATGTACCGTTGAATGGAAACATTATAATATTTGTCAGAAAAACACAAGAAACACAATCCCTTCCAAGCCTCACAATTTGGATTTTGTATGAGCTATTATGTTTCCAAGTATACACGGTGACTGCCGGAGGGACTAGAGGTGCAAACGATCCACGGAAGAGCGAGTTATTTATTGAAAATACAAATACAACGTATGAGCCTACATTCGGACTCCTCCGAAGAACACTCTTCGCTCGTTATCCCCTACGTGTGTTTTCAACAGTCGGAATCTAGATTCAATGCCCATTGTTATATTGGTTATGGAATGAAACCCGCCTTTAGTACGTGACGTCATTTTCTATTGTTCGTATTAGGGAGAGATGAAAGAGCAAGGACGAATAATTTGTAACTTGAATAGGAATTGGCCGGAGGTGAAGTTCAAATGAGAATCAACGGATTGACAACAATCGTGATCGTGCAAGAAGTCTGCGATAACAATCGTCCTCAGGGGGCTCAATTGTGACTTGAAATTGATCCAGACAGAAACACTCCCGTTACGATAATTAATCAGGACATTTCGTAAGTAACCATACCGGATGAACTGACCAGAATACCGAAACTGCCAGTGGGTTTCGATTACAATTAAACCCTTGTCCAGTGGTGTTTGTTGTAATGCGATGTTATGCTATACAATACTATCATGCCGATATGTGACAATAATAATTATACAGAACAAATACCCACCTCATAAGGCCTATACAACCAAGGAGTTAAAGTTGAAAATTGAAATTGAAAATTAGAATAATTGCATACCGGTATATAAATAAACCGATTAGTGTTCATGAACAATAGATTATCGGGATCCCCAAAAAATCAGCCGCAAAAAACAACTTTTAATGAATAATTTCACATCATCCTACCACAAAGAGTAATCCCGGAAGAGCTTTGGGGATTGAATCCAATCAAATATATCAACACAATACCAGAACACGTACTGAGTGGGCACGCATATATATAAGGTGAGATTTAGCCTTTCAATCGAAGATGACTATTTGCAAATTTACGTACGGTTGCGGTAACATTTGAAAAGGTCGATCAAGCTACATTGAAATGCATCCTGAAGAAAATATCCTGATATCATATAGGCACTAAAACTAAAAGACAACGTGCTTATTCACTCCACTCCACGTTATTTGCTATCTATGAAAAAATAAACAGTTGAATAAGCTCAGATTTTATTTTAATTGAATTTCGGATCAAACCATTTCATGTGACCGCAAAAGTACCGTACCCTGATTGGACTGACTATAATATAACACAGCATACTCCATTAACTTACCTATAAAACTATTGAGGGTCTCTATAAAAATCGATGTCACAATAAGAATTACATTCATTAATTAATATATATCAACTCATATTTGAACGTATTGACCTCCGATAGATAACGATGTTTGACCTTTGATGCGTGGGTACCGTTTAACGACCATTTGATCTACGGGCAGTGCCTCTATAGCACTGTAAATAAGAAACAGGCACGGCACGGCTGTGAAATCCAACAAGTGTAATTAAACGGAATATCATAGAGCGAGGATATAGCATGACCTCCTACATTCCACTCCATTAACATGTTTTATATTAACAAGCTGGTAAGGGTTCGAATTGAATGCTTCAAAGTTCGTGCAATTTGGCACTACAGACTCAACAGCCAAACGCACGCAGTGTTTTACACGAAGACATGTATATGATGATGCCAAAACTGTGATCCAACCCGTAAGAAAAATATGAATGATATTTATTA
Source organism: Brachyptera risi (assembly GCA_964007535.1). Taxonomy (NCBI): domain Eukaryota; kingdom Metazoa; phylum Arthropoda; class Insecta; order Plecoptera; family Taeniopterygidae; genus Brachyptera; species Brachyptera risi. The sequence continues at coordinate 12,434,766 of OZ023330.1, read as the reverse complement.
TATGTGACGATTTAGCTGAACAATAGAACACATTTTCAAGGCTTTGAAATGTATTTTTTTGATACTCTCCATTTTAATGAAGAGAATACATTAAACGAATGGGTTTGAGGGTACTCAATAAATCACGGAATTCAACGAGAATAATGTACTTGTTGAATGAAATTGAAATGAGAGGATCTTCAGAACATTTCCATCTCATATGAAATCATAAATAGGACGTCTGAACAGAATTCCTTGCATAAAAGTTCGCCAAACAAGAGTCACGCGACAACAAAAATTACATACGATCTTATACCAAGATACAAAGAACAGAATAATAAAAAATGTATCTTTGTAAAAGTGGAAGAAAGTGTCTCTATACTGGCCACACTCACTACACACATACCCTACATATACTGTATACCCTACTACGCGTGCGCATATATGGCATAATTGTTAATTTGAGGCTACATCAAATTAGTATGTAGACTAAATGGCGATTAGGTCGAGTTAGATTAATTTGGGTTGCGCGCAACAACAACATCGCTTACGTAGATTACAAAATTAAGATGCAAAATACACAGGTCCGACTTTACAAAATAGCTTTTGCCGAATTCAAGTAGAGAGTAACCCCCCCCCCCCCCCCCGCCCCTTACCGCACCCAATTATAGCAAAATGAAATACTATTGTTACTTCAAAATTACGTCCACTTGCCTGGCGGTGGCTGGACTGAATACTATCAAACATGCCAGATGGCAAATTCAAAGCGCTAGCGTCGCACAAACAAAGAAGCGAAGGCATATTATTAATTCTTTGGGATATTATCATTGTGTGATACACGCCAGTCTGACAATCAAATCTCTGAACAGGTTATGATATGATTAGAATTTGACTTTAAAACCATTTCGGCAATACTCCCTTTCTTTCAGCCTGCATTTTAGTTGAGAATGTTTTTCTTCAAAGTGCTCGACCCAAGTTCGATTTGCGATCAAAAGTTTGGTTGTGGGCTGAAAGTGAAAAGGGGATGATATTGAAAGAGTTCCAGTAACCACCGCTAGATGGAGGAGTTTTTCATTCCATAATTTGGACCAAATCTAGTTACATTACACATTTTGGCCAAGGAAATTGGGAAAATTGTACAATTACAAGCAAATCAGAATTTCAAATATTGATAAGCAAAGTTGAACTTAAGGATGTGCGTTTGTAATTTATTCCCAGTATTATTTTTTAACCGGGAATTAAACAATGCAAACCATCAAATTAGGCACATCTTGAGTCAATCATTGCTCCATAATGAAATTATTCTTCAATGTTTGAGTAGGCATATCTAATTGTGAGAGTATTACTTATCCATTGCATTTTACCGCAAGTCCGTAGTGTTTGTAGTTCTTGAGATATATGTGGCGAAAGTGCACTTCGGTTTCTTATGAGTGTATAATAGACCTAAATAGCCTTCTTTCGTGAGCGTGAATACCTATTCGAATATTATGTTATTAATTCAATACAATACATTTACAAATCATCAGAGGTTATTACAATGTATACTTGTGGTGGCGCAAAATGAGCTCGATCTCGACGCGCCGTAAAACGCGAAAATTCATTCATTCATCCATTCTGGATACAAGTATAGCTCTTGAACAGTGATTACGTCCTCATTGAGATTAGGAAAATTTTGTTCTCGATATATATATATATATATATATATATATATATATATATATATATATATATATATATATATATATATATACATATATATATATATATATATATATATATATATATATATATATATATATATATATATATATATATATATATGTGTGTGTGTGTGTGTGTGTATAACGTTATTATAACGTTATAGGCCTATAAAGTTCTAACGTTATTATCCAATATAAACTCCAGTCATTCGATATATATTTTCACAGTTGGCCTACCTGCGGTTGTGCAAAAATACTCGAAAAATTCAATTGAGAATAAAACATAATACTAGGGAAACCTACATGAGTGTCATTTCTAGATCAGGGGCAGAGATAATGATACAATGTCACAAATACGTAAATACTGACAGCATTCAAACCAATAATATGTTAGTAGGGGCCTATCCACAAAAACGTTATAATTTTATTAAAGCAAATTCATTTTATTATCCTCGTTGGATTATTCAGCAGACCTACGATCTACCGTCAAAGTAAATGTTTTCATCAAAGTATCGCTCAAAAGAGGTTGAACATATTCCACCATAGTGTTCTTCTATTCTCGAAAGCGATCAAACAGGCACATGTAGCTGAATGGTTAGCGCACTTGCTTCAAGTGATCCGGGAGGTGAAGGGACATATCGGACTCGGTTCGATCCCCGCCACCGACCATCTGTACAGGGGTTTTTCGTGGTTTTTCTCCGTAGTCTGGGCTAATGCCGGGATGGTTTCTACAATATAGGCCACGACCGCTTCCTTCCAACTATACTTCCCAAATACCTCAGAAACCTTCATCTCACTATCCCATCATCTCATTAATCATTCATTCGACGCCAATATATCTTAGTTATCATTACAGCGCGTCGTTAAAACCTAATATTAAAATAAAAGAAAATGGTCAAACTACTCAAAATACTCATATCTGCCAAATACTGCCTTCGATCTGATCCGTGCTGATACAGGTGGATCAGTCGCTGGCACCGAGTCGCCATCCAGGAGACCAAGGTTCGATGCCAATCATGATTGATCATATATATAAGAAGGTTTCACATAGTTTCCCTCAGTCGTTGAAGTGATAACTTGTGCTGAAGTGATAGATATTAGGCCACAAAAGTCTTCTCCCCGCCATACCAGCCTATTAGAAGAGGCATATTCACTATAAACAGATCAGCCCAACACTATACAGTCTATAAACTAGGCTCCAATAGAATGATAAAATACAAAACCTATGCATAACTAGTCGAACTAGAACTATTTAATACACAGTGTGTATGATGGTACGATACATAATAGAGTGAAATTATGACATAGATATACGGTAATATATCTATACTTAGTGTGTGGTAGAATCTTCAACGGAAAATACGCAAATTTATGTAGACCCATAGTCTATAGGGATCTACTTAATTGCCTATTACATCATTCTCTCTAATAGAATTTGAAATGTTTGTGATTATAAACGGTGAACTGTGCTTCGTTCCAGCATGTAATACCACGCCTATTTGACTCACAAACTTTCAACTTTGCTTCAAATAATCATCTTTTAACGTTAATATTAAATTCATTATGAACTTTCCAGTTATTCGGCTACACATGGTACCTTTGTCGACAAATTCATCAAACTTTAACGAAAAGAGTCGACAAACTTCATTATCAGACCCAACAGAGTACTTGTTTGAATACATTTTTACCGAGTATAAGTACACTCGGTTTTCTCAGTTTTCAGTTCACTCAGCTTGTCGTCCAATCTGACTGAGTTTTCCCTTAGTCATCATTGAAGTGGAAATTATGAAACTTCCATCTCTTTCCGACATGTTCACACTGAAAATTGTGAGCATCCTTCCCAAGTGACGTAGAAACGAAATTATCATATACCGTAGGATCAGAGATCACTGCATGAATGTTTTTTTTAAGAATTGTTTTTTTCAGAATCCGTTTCCGATTCTGGATCCACCTACAAAACCAAATGGTTTCGGTCTTAAGATCAGTATTAAAAATCCAAATCCAAATCAGAATCCAAATCAGTATCAAGATGCATGAAATGTTCCCAGTGTATTATGTAGACTTACGTATTGGGCCTACATATCCAAGTTGTGTGCATACCGGTACGGTAAAGCCTAGTTGAAAGCTACCATTTCTCACCACTTTTCACCATTTCGAATTACGCCGCATAGTTTTATAACGGAAATAATATTTGGGATTTGGGATTGGGAAGATGAAAAGTTGAAAAAAATATTCTCATTCTTTTGGCATGAATAGGGACATTTGAAAAATCGTTTGCAAGATGAGATTGTGAGATGTGACTGTACTGGTACTTTATAAAATAGTGACTAAGCTAAGTGATGTTCAAAAAAAAAATGAAATAAAAATAGAGGTTTCAATTCCAGAAAAAAACGCCGCTTCTATTTGGTTCCAGATCTCGGTTCGGGTCGTCCCCGCATAAAATAATCACACCGGCCCACGTTTACGATATTGAATAATGCCGATTTTTTCATCACACATCTGAATGCCTATCTGATCAGAGTGTGACTTTTGATTTAATATCATGAGATCCCCAGACTCGACGCCTTCCTAAACGTTGAAAACAACTAGAGGCTTGCCCATGCCGATAGGAAGGGTGCATAACACAGTGTAGTGAGCAGATGTTTCAGATTCGACCAATAGACAGCGAGCTACAAATTCCAAACCATCAGACAAGGGTGGTCGAACAGCTGATGTTTTGGTGGAGTAAAAAAATCAAAGCAGTGAAAGCTATATTACGTATACTATAATTTGCATTAAGGGTCCATACCGGAAGTGGATGTCGATCGATGGATATTTAATTGAATTTAGCACTCAGGATATAACCAACGATAGGTATGTATGATCGAATAAAATATAACTATATAATGATGTATCAGGGCTATATTTTTTATCGTGGCGAAAATTTGACTATAACAGATCAACAGCTGTGATGCTCGCGGATTTGTTTAATGAATTTAGTGAAATTTCTTCAGTCGAACGGAATGGAAGCGCTTCTTTCATTTATCTTTCATTCTTTCATTCATTTATCAAAGGAAACTTTTTAAAATTGTTGATGTGATCGTCCAAATTGGATCTGCATAGTCTTTGCCAGAGAAATCATCATCACACAGCCTGAAGAGCGTATACCGGAATAAAGTCGACTCGGTTGGTGTAAGCTTTCCAGCGGACCCCATGCAGTAGGCCATGGTCGTGATGACATCGACATATCATATGTAGCACATAGCATATCATAGCACATGATATTTCTTCGATTTTCATTATTTCGAACATTGGTTAAAATCTCTAAATATGGTTTTCTTGAATTTTGTATAATTAGGATGAAGAATTGATGAATATATGGATCTGTTTACGCCTTAGGCCTACAATATTTCGAGTTTTCAGAGTATATGAGCAACATCTCCAGAGACTCCCCTATTCTTTCATTCCATCAACGCAATAAAAATGAGAATCGTTTCCATGGTGAATATATCTTCATCCTACGAGTGAGTGTTGGCGGATTCGATCGTATGTCTCTCCTCCCCCCACTCACCCTTCTATCAGCACTAAATAACTGACTGCCAAATAGCCAAGAACGTAACGTGGTGAATAATCAATGGGACGCAAGTAGGCCTACAGCATATAAGCCTATAACTATCGATTAGGCCAACTCTGCAGCTGATGTAACAACTGACTGGTACTATTTGTTCAACTATCTCAGTAATTTGGGAGTCACTCTAGGTACCGTATATATACTGGTGCGTATACGTTTAGACACTTATGTCTATAAGTGAAATGTACAAATTCATTCATCATTTTTTATTATAGTCAAAAACGATTTAGTATGAATACGCATTTTTCAAGACTTAAAAAAAAAGATTCACTGGATCAGTTAACCAGATATAGGAAAACCGTTCGTTCTGATATTTGTGGGTCTACCTACTGAGATGAGTGGCTGAGTGCTCAACACACTGAACAGGAGACCTGGGTTCGAATCCCACCGTGGTCGACCATCCTGACAAAGGTTTTTCGTGGTTTCTCTCTGTCGTTCATGTCAATACTGGGATGGTCCCTTAACAACGGCTAAGACCGACTCCCCATCCAAAAACACCTAAACAATAACCATTCATCTTATCATCCCATCACCTCATATATCATTGACCGACGCCAATGGATCGTAGTCATCAGTAGAGTACGTCGTTGAAGCCAATTTATAAATGAGAATGAATCAATATATATTCATTATGATGGGAGATAGAATGAGTTAATTATGTTAATCACTTACACAGAGAAGTAACCAAAGAACTACAAAATATCTTCAACTAGAACTGAGAATGTTGCAAGAATAGGCCCAGCCCGCCCAGCTTATCACGCTACTATTCCACGTTATCGATATTATGGTGATAAATCGATGTTGATACACAAACATTTATCAATTCAGCCGTGATCCGAGTACATTTAGAAAAAAAAACACCATACTGGATAACACGATTCATTCAATTGAGATAAAATTATGAAGCATACGACACTGGAAGGAAAATACAAGAATATACTACCCTGTATATGATTATGAGTTCACACTTGAAAACTCAATTGGCCAAACACTACACCAATTAGGATAGGAGGGTGGCCTAGTAAAGGACCTAGGTGGAGTTGAAACAAATTAAGACTTTCGAGTTAATTAAGACATTAACTTCTAGGACGTACTGCAGAGTGCGCATGTACGCTGAGCCACGTAGTGCATGGAGGAAACAAAATTAAACTAACCCTTCAAAAATGTACATACACTAAGAAACTCATTGAAACCCTTGGGCAAGAAATCATTTCGGAATGGAAATGGGCGAGTGATAGGGTTAGCCCTCTAATCTGGACACACAAAATCCGCAGTCGCTTATTCGAATGAAACGTGACAAGGAAATTCGAAATCATTAGCCTCAGCGACCGGTTTTAGATGATATATAGGCCCAATCGAAATAATTAAAATTCATAAAATATATACCGGTAATTTTTCACATTTATCAAGTCGAATGAGACTTTCAACCAATTGGATTACTTGAAATAAGGTATGAATACATTACACAGCTGAACTTTGCCATTTAATACATTGAAACTTCCTAAAATTCCCTTCAGAAGGGAATTCAAAGAACCTTGAATCGCATTCGAAGAAATCATATAATTTTGCTCGGAAATATTTTCCGCCCGACACATTGTATTCATTACAGTTAAGTGCGTGAGAAAATACAATGCAGAGCAGAGTTGAGTGCAGAGTTGAAAATAGAATAAAGAAAGGACCAAGGACTTCCTAAAATAATTGAAAATTATATGAGCCAACATCTATCAGCTTGTTCCAGCCACGGTATCTCTATCTCTACGAATGCCATATCTGTATTAGGCCTACATATCAAACTAAATCATTCCTATTGATTGATGTTCATTTGATTATATTGGGTGTATGACTCGGCTTAGATCTATTGGCATCGGAGAATGATGAATAGGCCTAATGAATGTGATGAAAGACTGTCCCATAAAAAGGGAGAATGAGTCGGTCGTAGCCTGTTGTAAGATACCATCCCAGAATCAAACTAAATTACAGTGGAACCACGAAAAACTTCTGTCAGGATAGTCGACCACGGCGGGCATCAAACCCCGGTCTCGTGAATGACGATTCAGCGTGCTAGCCACTGGTCCACCCATCTACTTCGATACTATTCATACTACATCAAGTTCAGTATAGTGCATAATGTGAGGTGCATATATTGTAACCTACCCCAAGGTTCTGAAATGTATCAATTATGTGCATTACCTGCCCACTATAGGTCATAACTTTTATAGTCTGGACTTGGCATTAAGAACCTAAGAACCATTCTGAAGTTTGAACATTCTTGGTATATATCCATAGACTAAATTCTTCAGTCTATGGTATATCGTAAACATGAACCACACAGATAGGCTTGTTGAAAAAAAAACACCCTACTGAATACACATTTGTGTTATATATAGAATCTTCAGAGTCTTACAAGTTCGAACTTGTACTATCCAGACTTCCCAACAAACATGAAATACGAACATCCTAATAGTTGAGAATGATGCTACGAAATAATTACACGAGGTGAAATATAAAGCATCCAGAAGATAATGAAAACCAAGATCAAGTTATTATAATGCTTCTTCTGTAACCTGCATTGTATTATTTGCTAATAAAAAGTGGCTCACTGTAAAGGGCCAAAAGAACAACACGAAATGGTTACTCATACTTATAGGTACAACCTATTCTTAGAACTTAAGTAACATGCACGACAGTTTCAAAAACATCGTATGCAATTAGGTGTCGTCAGGTAGTTTCACAAAAGTCAATGGTTTCCAGACGACTTGTACACACATGGGCACCATGGAACACACTATATGCAGCATGCTACATTATTTATATTAACCTAACTTATCAACGTAAAGAATCACACAAATACTCCAACGTGTATTTTCATACAGTTATATGGTTGTACGTTACAAGCTTCAAAGTACATGCATGCACTTAACATAATTCTGGCTGAATGATGACGTATTTTGTACATGCATCGATTACGGAATGTACTGAGTGATGACTGAAATCAGCAACACCACAGGTAAATCGTAGATCTGGCAATAGGGCTTACGACTTACCGGTGCCTCTCGGCACTTTATCACGTGTTGCTACTTGCTGGACGTTGTCAATAAGGAAGTATTCTCATCATTAATGCATTTCATCATCAAGTACTGAATTCAAAAGTTGAAAAGAATGAATGAATAATGTATAATAAAGTATTAACAACGTACCTTAAACCAGACCTGGAAGACAGATCTTTCCCTGTTTTTATGATAATCCTTTTATGGCAAAATTGTTTATTCCTATTATATTTCAATGAGTTTGAAAATCGTTGACACAGCACTAAAGATGCTTTTTACGAATAACCACAATTGCTAAACAATTGTATAAGTCTAGGTTGTATTGTCAAACGACAAGATTAGAATGTGAACGAATCCACACCTAGATTTTATTTCATCACACACTTGCCTAAATGTACTTAAAATGCAGATGGCGTACGTATATATAAACACTTAAATAAGACCTAATAAATTCACAACAGATTAATTGTTCACACACTAATTAGGGTAGGAATAATACAATTTCAATCAAACATGACGCCTCGACGTCGGCGTTCGGATCTGTTTATTAAACTTGAGACCGACAGCACCTTCTCTCATTGCCTGTATAACGCTGACTAAAATGAAGCACGACGCAGCGACCGACCGGCGAACGAAACTATTTACAAAGTACGAACTCACGAGGTCTCTTGCCGAAGCGAGTCGACAATAACCGAAGTACTCAAGCTGTTGAGAACGACCGATCGTAGGTAGGATTAGCAAACGGGGGAGAAGAGCAGTTTCTAATATTTTACTAATAATAATTTACTTTGTTAAAGGTCAATTATGGGTGTGAAAGAGGGCGATGAATTTAAATGAGGGGGTCGGAACCAGAGTGAAGCGATACACTAAATGAAGGCAAATTGAAATAATCGATATCGAAAAGTATTGCTGAAGTAATTGAGCGTGAAATCTTGTGTTAGACCTACAGACTGTAACAATAAGATCAGAATACAAATGAGAAATCATTGTGACCTTATTGTTACTTAAATCAGTCACAATCAGAGTAAGAAGATATCCTTATTTCAATCCTCGACATAGGATGAACGAGTACGGGAAAAATCTCATTGTTGCTTATATAAGAATGTATAGATTTTTAATTGTAGAAATCACACAAAACACATTTCAAAAATGTAGTTGGTAGTTCCTAGATGTACAAATATACATGACATATTAGAAATTTAAAATTAAAATAAATTCAATTCAATTTGAATTCAAGTATTGAATGGTATGGTTCAAATAATGTATATTCTCCGAAGAGGCCGCAGGGCGCTCGTATTTCACGCCGCAAACTCTCACGGCCGTAATTTTTTAGATATCAATATGATTGTTTTTGCATTCTGTTGATAATTGAAAGAGGGAGGTTATCGCATTTACAGAATTTTGAACAACAAATTTGTAATTTTTCAAATTCTTCAAATGGAAAATGAAAAAATTTCTAGTTTACGGAAACCTAGATATATATTTTTAAATACCGAAAAATAATATGGACTGTGAAATATATCAAAAGTGTGAGTAAGGGAATTAACGGCGTTTACGAGAATCTGAGTTCGGCGGGCTAGTCTAAGGGCTGCGCCTAGCACACGATGCATGTTAAACTCGAGTCTGAAGCGAGCGAACAACGAGCGCGTGTAGCGCGCCTGCGGCCTCTTAAGATTCATTTTTGAACTCTTATGAAATGTTTTCAAAAATAACAATCTTTAATTGAAACATTCAAATAGATAATTGAAATATAACAAAACATTATCAATAATTCGAATATAGTTAACAATGATAGTATTTCTTGCATTTCTTGTTGGAAGTTACCCATTATAGTGATGTATAAATGATATTATAATTATTATATATGTATAATTCGTTGATTTTCCCATCTCCAATACGATTCACATTTCAGTTTGTTTTATTCCAACAATTTTTCTATTCATTGAATGTTCACACGTTGAAAACAATAATTATAATTTCAATCAATAGGCTATAATACACGTAGAAAGAATAGGATGCAGCAATATATTGATTTTTTTTCATAAGTAAAGAAAGTGAGAAATATGTTCACCCGAATAAACAATAACCACAAATATATCAATACCAATTATACCGATATACCAATATACCCAACCGCGTTCTTGCAGTGTGTGTGTGTGTGTGTGTGTGTGTGTGTGTGTGTGTGTGTGTGTGTGTGTGTGTGTGTGATGGGCAAGGAAGAATGCGTTAATGAAACCTACACGAGTTTTCTATACACGGGGTATATGAATTGTGAAACCTAAAATTGAGGAAAGTATTGATGGATTGATAGTCCCAAACTTCTACACTATTTTATTTTATAGCTATTATATTATTTCCATTATTTACTTATTATTGCCCTTTTATTATCTCACCAAATCATGTTTCTTTTTTCTCATCAACCTTAAATTTGTCAACATATAGAATAATCTAGACCTAATGAGCGATACTGTAAAGAGTTGTGATTTCTCATTGTATCTAAGCTTCATAAATCAATAAATAAATTGATTAATTAATTAATTAATCGATTCAAAATTGATTTACCGAATTCGTACCATGAGTGATTCAGAATTCGGATAAATCAATTAATTAAAAGGGGACAGGAGTCAGGGTATATTGAGATAACGTTTGTGAACTATACACACTTGTTGTATGGTATGATCAAATATTATTTTGTGAAAAATATGGGCTGAAAGGCATTTAGTTTCAGCGTGAGTGAGTGAAAGAAGTTCTTGAATTTTCATCAGAAATAGTTTATAACAGATTATCATGATGATTCAATTTTTTGAAGATTTTTTTTAAAATGTAGGTGTCACTATAACCTATACGGCTACTATAGGTCATCATAACCTATCTATAGACGAAAAAGTGAAATTTCAACCAATTTCGCACCTTAGGTTTATACGATTGAAACTATATATTAGAACTGATCAAATGAATTGAATGAACTTATTCATTATTATTATTATTATTATTTACATCGAAACTTGATACGAAATCATTGATCCTCAATTGACGACTCGCAGTCTCCGCCCCCATGACGTCAGAAGTCATACCGTCCAATCAAGAGGGCTGTTAGAGCTGTGGTCAAATTTAAATATCCAATCGGGGTATCTTCAAATGACTACAAACGATATGATCCAACTGGCTGACTGGTAAAGCCAAGCCTATTTCGAGTGGTTAATTAAGATTTAAGGCTATATCCACGGTAGTCCATATCATACCCTTGAACCATGGAATTATTCGAGAGATATGTTTTTACATTTTATCAACTGAATATTCTCTGTTTTCTTCTCGCCATCAACCTGGATTTGTATTTGCTATATTTCTTTCACTCATTACAAAATAATTATTGTATCATTCATTGTGTACCAATCAATATAGTTTCTTCAATGGCTCCACCATCTTCTGCTTGACTTTGTTTTCCGTATACACTTCACAATTCCCGGAACTAAACATGGAAATAATTACTTCTATAACTGAGGTACCAATTTGAATATTGCATCATTGGAAAGCCTACAAAATTGTGCACATAATGATCTACAATGGTGGAGACAATTGACTGATGAATTTTCAAGGCATATTTTGGTGAGTGTTTCCATTCAAAAAAATTAGAATTGAAAAAAAAATATTCGTGGAAATCATAGTTTTTCATGAAGATGATTATTCATAGATCATAATGAAGAATGGATCCATAAGAACAAACTGAATTATTCATAAGTTTCCTAGAACACTTATATTTGATGAGTTATCATGATTGGAATCAATGCGCATTTTTGCCCATTTACGCGCATTGTCATAAATTCTCAAAAAATGGAGAGAATTGCAATATTTGTATTTTCCTAATCAGATCGTCAAGTGGTTACATCAAAAAATATGTGTTATATCTCTAACATTACGAGATTATCATGACTATAGTGTAGGGTATGGTATACCATGATGACAGTAGGAACGTGTGGACGGGGCACCACAAGGGAACGGCATATGAATATTTAACGAAAATTCAATTTCACTTCATACCGGCAAAAATCTGGCTCTGCAATCTCAATGTGTTATGTTTTGTTGTGTATATAATATGTTTTATTTTCTGTGTCTTCGTTTTGGAAGTTTTTTGTTGTGCTCGGTAATGATCAATCGACTTGAAACTGTGTTAGGATATTGATATCATCATCATATCAGGATATAGAATTTTTTATATATATTGGGGTTTAACGACGCACTATACTGATGGCTACGATCTATTGGCGTCGGTAGATGATGAACGAGATGATGGGATGGTGAGATGAATGGTTATTTTATCAGGTATTTTGGATGGTGGGAATGAGTCGGTCGTGGATGGTTGTTAAGAAACGCGCATCCCAGTATCAACCTGAACGAGTGAGGAAAACCACGAAAATTCCCTGTCAGGAAGGTCGATCATGGCGGGAATCGAACCCCCTTCTCCTGAATAACGGTTCAGTGTGTTACCACTCGACCACGCGTCTTGGTGGATATATTATTCTCTTTTGGATTTCAGTAAAATTGACCCAACACCTTTTTCGGAAAGAAATTGGAAAGTTTGATACATCCTTATGAGAATGACCCTAGAAGAGATATTCAAAAACGAAATTTCTTCAGGAAATCGAAATATATTGGATTTAAAAGCCATTAGTATATAACTATAGTCTTGATTATTTTCACATCAATCGGATGAGAAATATCGAAGAAAACGCATAAAAAACATATTTTTGTTAAATAAATTGAGCTCAACAGGTGGTGCGAGTAGAATGATCAACAGGTAGCATTATAAAGATAACAGGTACCAAGTAAAGGGTTTTTGAACTTTTGATGTGATTCGAGGACTGTGGATGTATAGAGTGGTTGACACAATATTTTCCTCCCAGGTTTTTACAATCCCAAGCTCATCTCAAAACGCTTATATTGCGTTTTCCCAGGACATCGTTGATATGAAAAGGTTTCAATTCATTCACACAGCCACCTAAATATTCAATATTTCTAACTATTGTTAAAAACGTTTTCAATTTAGTATAGACGCTCAACCTTCTGTTTGTGGTTGAATGATATTGTGGTTCCACAGCCTGCTATAGAATTCTATATATCATTTTATGAAAAAACAATAACAAATGATAAGTATACTCTCTCTGTTTCCAACGAAACGTGAAAATTATGCGAACATTGGAGCGCATTGTAATTACATTCCCAGAATCGACAATAATATATTCAGCGTTTGAAATTGATAGCTTATTTGAAATTATCTTAGTTTCATCCAAACATAGAATTGGATATTTGAATCTATTCATTTCGATGAATTCGACCAGAAACACACAATATCATAAAAATGAGCATCTCCGGCTAAATACATTGGCTCTCACCACCGTATAGGTAACGCGGTTAAAATGAATGTTGGCGAAACATAATACAAGTATGAGATTGAAGATGGTACATTTCAAATAATAGTGAAATACTGGCTCTAGGTCTAATTTGATCGGAAGAAGAAGTTAGAACAATATAAATATGAAAATATAAATTGAATAAAAATAAATTGAAAAATAAAAATATGAATATAAATTAAAAATGAATCATGCAAAAAGTATATGAATAATTATATAATTATATAAATTGAAGAATGACCGAACGCCTGAACGTACGAGTAGACATAACGCTCTCTTTCAATATTTGCAAAAATTGGGTATTGCATATAGTACATTTCTGACATGAGAAGAGGAATACACGAATAATGATAAAAATGCAAACGAGTATGAAATGAAATATAAATGGAATACTATTCACATATTATGTTCAGCATGACTATATAGGATTTTTGTATTTAACGCTGATTGAACTTATTTTCATAAGAAAGCATGTCAGTGTCGTATACAGCATGGAGCTCTGTGTCTGTCAGCCATGGTAAATCATCGCATATCAGCGAGAGACGTAAAAAAAAAAAAAAATATATATATATATATATATATATATATATATATATATATATATATTTGAACAGGAAAATTGTAATCGTGACGTACGTCATATCACGCTTCTCACGTTTTTCTATCACAAACCACCCCCTCTCCACATTGCACAGTCATTTCCACCGAACCAAGGTGCAGTGAAATAGCAGGTTGGCCCATGGTAATCCCATACGTGAGACCCATGAGAAAAATAATTTGGTGTCACAATAAGCTTATTTTATTATTCAAATTGTATTAAAATAATTTCACTCTAATTACCGTACTCCTGAGTTTCTCAATATACTCATACCCATGAGAGAAGAAGACATTTCGTACAACTTTTAGCGGATAGTTATAGTTCTAAAACACGCGCCTGGCAAATTGTCCTTCCTCTTTGCAATATATCGAACTGTGCCTGGCAAATTGTCGTTCCTCTTTGCAATATATCGAACTGTGCCTGGCAAATTGTCTCCCCCCCCCAAACTCCGACTGGCAAATTGTCCTCCACACACAGTTAAGCCTGGTAAATTGACCTCCCCACCAAACTTTGGCTGGCAAATTGTCCTCCCCCATCATCTAGCCTGACAAATGGTCCTCCCCTTCTAAAACAGGTGCCTGACAAAATGTCCGCTGGCAAATTGTCCTCCCCACACAGTCAAGCCTGGTAAACTGACCTCCCCCCCAAACTTTGGCTGGCAAATTGTCTCCCCCCCCCCCCCAAACTCCGACTGGCAAATTGTCCTCCCCACACAGTCAAGCCTGGTAAATTGACCTCCCCCCAAACTTTGGCTCGCAAATTGTCCTCCCCCATCATCTAGCCTGACAAATGGTCCTCCCCCCCTGAAACAGGTGCCTGACAAATTGTCCGCTGGCAAATTGTCCGTCCACCAGGGAATCCGCTAAACCGTGACAGGTATTCGGGACCTTTGGCTCTGAACTGACCGCAATAAACCACAAATGTAATTAGTAGTATGTAATTAGTGTAATTAGTATGAAAGTTGGGTCACCTTCTTTATACTATTATAAAATTGGTTGGTAACACTAAATTGTGGTCAAACAGTACAGACAGTAGGCCTACAGTCACAATGTAGTGATATCAACCTATTTTATCATGATATAAAGAAGGTGACCTAACTCCCATACTGATAACATGGAAGACGTTTGTGGTTTCTTGCGGTCAGTTCAGAGCCAAAGATCCTGATTGCATGTCGCGATTTAGTGATTTAGTATTCTCATGTGAACTAGATTTAAATAAGAGTGGTTACGGTAGGCCTACCGGTGGCATTGTTGAACCAACAAAATCTATAGTTCTCGTAAATAAACAAATGCACAACTGCTAACATTATAATTTTCTACTGGGCCATGTAGGCCTATAGCGTTGTTGAGCATTGTTGTTTTGAATGGTTCGATAAAAAGCACTAGTTGCGCTACAGGCAATCGGGACCCTGAACTCGGGAACTGAGCCCGGAAATATTTCACTTTCAAGAACCGATTTGGAGCACCTCCTTCATATTATGATAAAATGGGTTGGTATCACTACATCGTGGTACAGTCAACAGTTGCCTCTTTTATATATATATATATATATATATATATATATATATATATATATATATATATATATATATAAATATATATATATAATTATATATATATATATATATATATATATATATATATATATATATATATATATATATATATATATATATATATATATATATATATATATAATAATAATAATAATAATAATAATAATAATAATAATAATAATAATAATAGAGTCGATTGTTGACAACCCAGAAGTCATACAAATATCGCTCTCACTAGAATGTTCATTACGACCATAATTTGACATCAAAGTACTGTTTATAGTTACATTTATTGAAGAATAGAAGTCCGGAGTCATCAGGAGCTGAAAAGTATGAAAATCTGTTGGATTTTGAGTGAATTAGAGTAAGTACAATCTTTCATTTCGAAAAGAAATCCAAATATTTTGAGGCTAAAATAAACTTGATCCGACAAAATACATTCAGAAGACAGTGTGCACATCAAGGTGTGAAATCAGTTGAAGATTTCCACCCCAGTGGCAGTGAAATTTGAAGCAAGGTTGATTGAACATGAGTGCGAGGAACACCAACACCCGTGTCGTTTCGAGTGGGGTTAATCGAGAAACGCGACTCTCAGTGAGGAACCAGACTGAAGCCGAGAAGTTATTGGAAGCTGGAACAAACATGATCGAGGGGGTGCCTATTAGGGCCAACGATTTGAGTGTTTCGAATGCAAGTCAATCGACCACCAAAGCGGGGGAACCTCGGCGGCGTGTTAAGTGGACAAATGAAATGAATATTTTCATAATGCGCCAATATTATAAGATTACAGTTTTAGAAACTAGTAAGACAGCATATCGATACGAATTACATCGAGCCTTCAGGATAAAATTTCCAGAAATAATTGTTACAGAACAACGTATTGCCGACCAAAGGCGAATTATAGTCAAGAATAACATGATACCAGTTGTTAGATTACATTCACTGAGACAAGAAGTTGCAGACGAACTGGAACAAGAACGAAGAATAGAGGAAGGTACTGACGATGTAAGAGTAATTCTGGAGGAGGTAGAACAAACTAACAATAGCCAGCTAATGATAGAAGGAAATGATGATATAGATATTGGAAGCCAACCAGATGAGCAAGGTACACGAGCGTTTAAGGACAAAGTTAGAAATGAATTCTACACAGCAGTAGCTCAGTTCAATGGTACTGACCCAACAAAAAGACCAATAATACCGAAGGTAAATACATCACGGAAAACCTCATCAATAGTGTGTATTTTAAATAACGACATCTTTCCATCATACTTGAACGATGACAGTTCTTTTGAAGAGATTCATACAGCAGTGTATTGCGGAGCTGTTACTGTGGTTAGGTGTCTTGGATTGAAGATTAAGGAAAATTGTGGAAACAAATTAGCTAAAATTGCAAGCAAACCGGCGTGGGAGAAGAGATTGCAGAATCGAATAGAAAATCTAAGAAAAGATATTGGCCGATTGTTACAGTATGTTAGTGGTGTTAGGTCAGTGAGACTTGAGAGATTGGTACACAAGATATGTAAACGAGTGAAAATACACACGATTCATGAAAAACCTAATCAAGAGTTAATAGAATATGCAGATACTCTCAAACAAAAATTGAGAGCACTAGTGAAGAGACTAAGCCGTTACAAGGAGTTGTCAAAACGTAAGCAGCAGAATAAATTGTTTGAGAATGATGAGAAGTTATTCTACAGAAAATTGAGTGAAACGAACAACACGATTGATACCCCCAGAGGTATACCATCATGTGACGAAGTGACGCACTTTTGGTCAAATATATGGAGCCGTCCTGTTCAACATGATGAAAGTGCTCCATGGGTTGGGTATGAAGAAAGAAGGATGGATAACATTGAGAGGATGCAATTTCATGTCATTTCAAGAGCAGACATAGGTTTAACAATAAAAGCTACTCAAAATTGGAAAGTACCTGGAGTGGATAAAGTTCAGAACTTTTGGTACAAAAGATTTGATTATCTGTTTGAGCTATTAGCTAAAAATGTGACAGACATGATCCAGAATCCAGAAAAGATTCCTGCATTTTTGACTGAAGGGAGAACTACACTGTTAGCTAAAGATCAAGAGACGAATAATCCAGCTAAGTATCGGCCAATAACGTGTTTGCCCACATTCTATAAGATAATCACTTCGTGCATCACCAACAAGATATATGCGCATTGTTCTGCTAACAATATCCTTGCTGAAGAACAAAAGGGTTGCAGACGCCAATCTCAGGGCTGTAAAGAGCAATTGATTATCGATGAGACTGTAATGGGACAAGCAATGAAGAGCAAAAGAAATATCCATACTGCTTATATTGATTATAAAAAAGCGTATGACTCTGTGCCTCATTCGTGGCTTATCAAAGTTCTCGAGATATATAAAATTCATCCAACTATTGTACAGTTTCTTCAGAAGTTGATGGCGATGTGGAAGACAACTATCCACCTCAAAGTAGATGGTGAAGTGATAAATACGGAATTTTTGAAAATAAAAAGGGGTATATTCCAGGGTGACTCACTTAGTCCATTGTGGTTCTGCATGGCATTAAATCCACTCTCAAATTTACTGAATGAAACAAAGTACGGATTCAAAATAAGATCCGATCGACGAGAAGTGCATACATTGTCTCACTTGATCTATATGGATGACTTGAAATTGTATGCAGCCACAGACTCTCAGATGAAGAGTTTACTAGGTATCACACTTGCATTTAGCAAAAGTATTCACATGGAGTTTGGTATCGACAAGTGCAAAGTACTGAACATAACGAAGGGTAAGATTCATGACGAGGAGCAGTTTCACGTTGGAAATGATGAGAATATTGAAAATATGACTGAAGGCGAATGTTATAAATATTTGGGATTCGTTCAATCACGACAGATAGATAATAAAACTATCAGGAAAAATCTCACATCCAAATTTGTAAGCAGAGTAAAAGAAATATTGAAAACAAGCCTCAATGGAAGAAATATGATTAAAGCTATAAACACATACGCTATACCCATACTGACTTATTCTTTTGGAGTAATAAACTGGTCTCACACGGAAATACAGTCTTTGGAAACTAAAGTGAGAGTGTTGATGACAAAATTTAGAAAACATCATCCCAAATCTGCGGTGGAAAGGATATCACTTCCGCGCATTGAAGGAGGTAGATGACTCGTTGATCTTTCCAACATGAGATACAAACAAATAGATACGCTACGAAAATATTTCTACTCCAAGGAGACAGTTTTACATACAGCGATTGTTGCTGCTGATAAGAATATCACACCACTCAATCTCAATGACAGGGAGATCAAACCGAGTGAAAAAATAATCGGCACCGGCCAGAAAAATGAAGATTGGGGTGGAAAAGTACTGCATGGGCGACATCTCTACCAGTTGAATCAACAACACGTCGATAAGACTGCATCGAACAAGTGGCTGACAGTTGGTGGGTTGTTTGGGGAAACAGAAGGATTTATGTGTGCCATTCAGGACCAAGTTATCAATACCAGAAATTACAACAAATTCATCATTAAGAACAAAGATATTATAGATGACACATGCAGACAATGTCACATCACAGCAGAAACTATAGACCACATTATTGGAGGCTGCAAAATGTTATGTCAGACTGATTATTTGCATAGGCATAATCAGGTAGCAAATATTGTTCACCAGAAAATTGCATATAAGTATCACTTTACTGACGCTCTCACACCATATTATAAATATAATCCGAGCTCTATATTGGAAAACGAACGCTGTAAGTTGTATTATGACCGAGCTATCATCACGGACAAAACTATACACTACAATAGACCTGATATCGTCCACATCGACAAAATGGCAAAAGTTGGTTGTGTGATTGATATAGCTGTACCACTAAGTCAGAACCTAATGAAAACTCATGAAGAAAAAATTGCTAAATATGTTGAGCTTTCTCAAGAATTGAAAAAACTGTATGGGCTGAAGAGAGTGACCATAGTTCATGTAATAATCTCGGCAACTGGAGTGATACCAACCGGAATCCATAAAAGTCTAAAAACTCTTGATATTTTAGATAATACATTCATCGAAATGCAGAAAGCGGTCATATTGAACTCTTGTCGCATTGTAAGAAAATTTTTGAATATCCATTGAAGTAATTCATTGTATTTATAATTGTAATTGAATATAAGTTCAGTGGCAGTTTGGTACGCATGTGTACCCGCTCCATTGAACCTTCCACCGGGAAACCGAGAATTGATTAAATAAAAATAATAATAATATTTATTGACAGTATACATGTTACATGTTATCTTTCGTCATTTTCATTTTCATGGTACAATTTTCAGAATTAAGTCGTGTTACCGAATCTTACATAAAAATCTGTTATATAATAAAATTCTTTCTCAATGAGATGACTTTTTACTTTAGATTTAAAAGTATGTATGTTGTTGATGCTCCGCAAGTCTTTTGGTAAATTATTGTAAAATCCAACACCATTATGGTTGAGTCCAGTTTCATAAAGAACAGTTCGATGATAATCAATTTGGGGGTCATTTTTCCCACGAGTGTTATGCGAGTGGCATATATATATATATATATATATATATATATATATATATATATATATATATATATATATATATATATAAATATGTATATATATATATATATATATATATATATATATATATATATATATATATATATATATATATATATATATATATATATTGAGTTTTAACGACGCACTATACTGAAGGCTACTATCTATTGGAGTCGGTGGAAGATGAATGAGATGATGGGATGATGAGATGAAAGGTTATTTTATTAGGTGTTTTGGATGGTGGGAAGGAGTCGGTCGTGGCCTGTTGTTAAAGAACCATCCCAGTATTGACCTGAACGACAGAGGGAAACCACGAAAAACCCCTGTCAGGATGGTCGACCATGGCGGGAATCGAACCCCGGTCTCCCGAATGACGGTTCAGTGTGTTACCACTCGGCCACGCGTCTCGGTGCCTCTTATCTACATCTTATTCACAAGGGAATCTGCTAAATCGTGACTGACAAATGGGACCGTTGGCTCTGATTTGTCCCCAAGAAACCACAAATGCCTGCATTAGTATGGGCTTGGTAGGCCTAGTAGGCCTACATTGAATATTGTTGATTGTGTTGCTTCAATTAATATGGTCGTTCAGATAACATACTGACGTTTGTTGTCTGGTCTAGACCTATATGTTCCATGGGCCATAACACATTATTTTGTAATATGCTTACTAAAGCTGTTATAATGCCACTATAACTGAATTAATGTGAGTTATGAACATTTGCTAGAATATTTATAATTCACAACACATATTTACAACACATGGGCCTAGGCCTATGCCTACTGTATCGTAGACCAACAATTATAGGTCCAGCATACGAATTAATAATATTCATCTATACCGGTACTTCGATTAGCCCAGCATGTGGGACGATTACCTTCCTTTTCTCTATCAGCTGTTTCTTCTTCTCTTCTTCAGTTTTTAATTAACCTTGGATTTTGTTTCTTTTCTTTTTGTTGATTGAATATGTCGATTATCAGGCAATAAGGTATCAACATGACGATTTATAAATATCAGCTGTTTCATTTGACATTCATTATCTCTCTGTTGTAAGCCTCTTTGGTGGCGATAATTCAGACGGATCGAGCGAAAAAAGAAGTACCCCAAGTTTTCGATGGTTCATTGGTGGCCGTGATTTAATCGTCGATGCGACTGTATTCTACATTTCTGAAAGTAATTTTTCCAATCTCTTCTGGTTAAAAATGATTGATTGAAAAATCTTGCACACACAATCGGTTTGGTATATCTGTACAAACACGTCTCTAAGATTGCATTGAAATCTGTCGTGAAATGATTTTTAAACATGATAAAAACTTGAAAAAATGAGTGTAAAATGACCTTACTTCCAGTTTTCAAAAGCAACTTCCGGTTAGAACATTTCAAAGTCACAATTCCATATGGGTTCACATAATCCCTTAAAAAAATGAGACGAATCGGAATATTCGTTTGGCCTGTAGCCGAGTTCACAGGTGACGACGGAAGGATGAGGAGGAGAAGGAGGAGAAGAAGAAAACGAAAAACTACTCTTTTCACGGTGCTATAACTTCCAGACGTTTGATCCGATATAGCTCAAATTTGATATGTCGTGTCGTGTATGGCGGCTCATTCAATTACAACAAACTCGAGGTATCTAAGTTTGTTAGTTTCGGGGATAAAGTATGCTCAAAACCGCCTGTAAGATCTTCGTGTAAACAGTGTATAAGCGTGTAGCTGAGACTTCGCACGGACTTGGCTCTTGTCAAGCTACCGCTCGACTAGAGGGCCGAATGCTAATTTTTCTACAGAGACAACTCGATTGTACGTCAATGAGGAGTGAAGGTGTAGAGACAACACATCTGTTCCAAAATAATTTGTCAATTGATGCTTTTTTCAACGTGTTTTCACTATTTTGTGTTTTTTTTCTTCCATCATATATGAGTGTAAACACGACGATGATACATCATTTGGTCAAGACGATGTCGCTATCGAAAATGTCAAATGTCGGCCAATATATAGTATGTATTTCTGATTTTGCTCTCTTTTGCTGTCTACTGACAAAGATATGATCGATCAAGCGACATCACATGTGACTGAATGTGTTATGTCTTCATGTCCTGGACAGATTCTTGAAAAATTCTGAAGATGGCATTTCCCACAATTTCCGATATTCCATTTTTCTGGAATGTGTGTTTGAAATTCCACGTCTCAGTTCGATATAATATAAAACCAATTTATATGAACTCCCTCAGTCAAATATGGATTTGATCGGATTTCACGAGAAATGAGAAGAGCAGTTTTCAAGCTATGCATGCCTATACGCAAAAAACAAAAATCATCAGACCAGCAATATTGTTGACATACCCATCACAATTCAGAATACATGTCACCTCTACCACCAAATCCACGTATGAAAAAGCACACAAATATATAGGATTAAACAAGTAACATTACTTAAATCTTCATATATTTGTTTATGTAATATACGTTTGTCTAGAATTGCATTTTGATTAGAATGAGACGTGTTTCTGTAAAACTCTGAATATATTGCATATATTTCCTAATGGGCCTTCTTCATCCTTTCCTCTTCATCCTCCCGATTCCAATGAATCATGGCAAATGATGAGTTAGTATCTAGATATAGGCAACGCCGTATGACAGAGCCTATGCTCACCAAGTGGTCATCAACAATGAAAAATGCCATCGGTTCCCTAGCTTCTCTGAGTAATCTACATCTAGTTCACGAGGGAATCTGCTGTATCGCGACAGGCAAAAGGGACCTAATAAGCTCTGATTTGACTGCAAAAAGAACTCATACCGGCCATGGTATTAGTATGAGAGTCGATACACCTTCTTTATATAATATATCTTATATTGTATACATTTTATATTTAATAGCAATTTAATGAAGTTTGGTATCAGTAGATCGTGCTTGGATGCAGATTTGATTAAACACGACTTCCAGTTAGTGGAGTCATAGGCCTAACTATACTTATTCAGGCCCATCACTCCATTTTTCCACCTTTCAATAAACGGTAAACTTTACATATGTTATTATTGGAAGAAGTGAATATTGCCTGAGAGGCTAGTTCAATGTGGAAGATATCAGCATTCGTATGTTCAATTTACTCGTAATAGCAATGTTGTTGATGTACGGGTATATCACAAGAACAGTTCGCATTTATGATCTGTTCCAGAATTTTGGAAACCATCCGCGGCGAAAAGTATGATTACAGAGTCAAAGACAGTGCAGTCCTGGTGTCAAAGCTGTTTATTGTCAATTTAATTTTCAATTCGAACTATTTTTTAAATTCTTTCTTAAATTTAAAATTTTTAAAATTTAAAATTTAAAATTTTAAATTTTTTTCAAGTCATTTTTAAATAACTAAAATTGTGTGCTGAAATCGCCCCTGTGGTTCCTCGTTCAAGCAATCCTACTTTCATCTATATAGCCTTGGAAAATAATGATTTCGTATCAAGTTTCGATGTTATTGAAAAAAAAATCATTCACTTTCCCAAGCCTTCACAAATTGAGGCAATAATGATTATTATAAATCTTTTTCTCTATACTGGGCCTACTGATATTGGTAGATTAGTGTTCAATCGTCATTCAGAAGACAGGGGCTCGATTCCTGTCATGGTGCATCTTCCTGACTGATACATTTTGTGATCTCCCTCGTGTAGAATTCAGGACTTCTCGCTGTCCAGAATACCTATAATTCTCACATCTCATTTCACATCTCTTCACATCTACTCGACTTCATATCTCATTTTCCCATAATCTCATTCCTATAATTCTGACATCTCATTTCACATCTCTTCACATCCACTTGACTTCACTTCACATCTCATTTTCCATCATCTCATTCCTATAATTCGTACATCTCATTTTACATCTCTTCACATCTACTCGACTTCACATATCATTTTCCCATAATCTCATTCCTATAATTCTTTCATCTCATTTCACATCTCTTCACATCTACTCGACTACACGTCTAATTTTCCCATTATCTCATTCCCATAATTCTTACATCTCATTTTACATCTCTTCACATCTACTCGACTTCACATCTCATTTTCCCATCATCTCATTCCTATAATTCTTATACATCTCATTTCACATCTCTTCACATCTACTCGACTTCACATCTCATTTTCACATAATCTCATTCCTATCATTCTAACATCTCATTTTACATCTCTTTATATTTATTCGACTTCACATCTCATTTTCCCACCATCTCATTCCTATCATTCTAACATCTCATTTTACATCTCTTTATATTTATTCGACTTCACATCTCATTTTCCCACCATCTCATTCCTATAATTCGTACATCTCATCTTACATCTCTTCACATCTACTCGACTTCACATCTCATTTTCCCATAATCTCATTCCTATATTTCTTACATCTCATTTTACATCTCTTTACATCTACTCAACTTCACATCTCATTTTCCCATCATCTCATTCCTATAATTCTTACATCTCATTTTACATCTCTTTACATCTACTCGACTTCACATCTCATTTTCCCATCATCTCATTGATCATGAAACAAGCACTGATTAATCAATTTCCATATCATCTGATCATCATCAGAGTGCGACGTGGAACCTTAAATAAATCGAAGACTTTTCCCCGACATTATTGATCAACAGTTGACACAACAAGGGACCATAAAATTCTAAAATCAGAGTGAATTGATTGATGATGAAGAAGATTATACGTTTTCTTAACGACCCCGCCAACAGCTGAATCACTTGGAAGTATAAGAATACCAAGATGCATTGACGGTTGCGTTTGCCCGTTCTCCCGGCGGCAAACCAACGCAACCCTCAATGCATCTTAAAGAATACATGAACGAGGATAGATGAATGATGCTCACAAAAATACGTTTCTTATGTAAAATCAAAACTTACGTCAGAATTGACGTTTTTTTTCGTTTTTTTCGTCCCGTCAATTGTTACATGTACAGGGACGTCGTTAGGATTTGTGTATTGGTGGGGCGCAGGTTACATAAATATAATGATCGCCCAGCTGGACATGCTGTCGCGATAATGAGGTCTGGGGGGCGGGAGGGGGAGGGGGAAATATGAACTTTTCTAAAGTGATTTTTGCGATTCACAAGCAGTAATGGAGCTTGATAATTGAATCAATATGGACATTTTTGAAAACAAAAATTATTATCGAATCATTATGAACATTCTCAAATTTATTTTTCGTGTTTTCCCTTAACAAAGCCCCGCAGGAAACATTTTGAAATATGGTCATTTTTCAAGTGCTTCTTGCGACTTACAAGTAGTTTTGGAGTCCAATAATTGAATCAGACTAGGCATTTTCCTACTTATTTTCGTGATTTCTCCCAGCAAAATTCCCAGCAGGTTTTTTTTCGAAATAGAGTCACTTTTAAAGTGATTAAAAAAAATCATTATTGAAAAGAAATTATGCACACAATGAGGAGAGGAAAGGGGTTTCAGCCCCGTTTGGAATTGAATTACGGTATTTGGAGTGTCCTTGCGTATCCTGGAATTAATTTCTCAATTTCAATTTTTTTTTCATCATGTTTGGGGTATGTCAGCATCTTATATACTTCAAATAGGCATAGAAGTAAAACGTGCCATGTTTTTGTTTTTGAAACGCCGTAAAACTAATTGTGGATCACACACACGCTCTTTAAATAATGCATTTGTATGATTATTTATGCTTTTTTTTATAATGATGAACGTATATTATATAGAACGTATTTCCTCCACCCCACTTTTACGGGGGTTTCTCTTCATTAGGCAGTTTTTGAGAATCAGCCGTTGATCAATGGTCATTGAAATATTTATACCTTTTGAGCACCGAAAAAAAAAATTCATTGAAAACTTGTTCAATCAGATGTGCTACGAGAAGGTTATTTAAAAAATCCAAATGTAAACTCTATCGCGTGAGCAGCTATCTCAAAATCGAAAAGACAGCGTTTTCTTTGTTTGATGAACCAATTGATTTCTATATTAGATACCATCCTACTAGAATTATATGTAGATTGTAGTTACTGGGCATATTTGGCGAGTTATGGGACGGATGGTCGTTTCGCCGAAAAAACTCAATATTGAAGTTGTTGTGGGTCTGTGACATATTTTAAATGATCCTGATTCCCAAAACCCGATTCGTATTCGTCAATGCACTGAACTGAGCTCTAGTAATTCTGAGTTTGAATGAGCTTTATTTTGTTGATGAACAAACAATACCTAGAAGAGGCTGGAATAAAGATTTGGAAATGTCAGCAAGCAATAACGTTGAATATTTGTTGGTAAGGGCAAGGGCAAGCTAGATAAATCATGTTTTGAAGTAATTAAAGTGATCAAATTATATTTTCGGTGATGTCAACATGATCTTCGAGCAACATACTACAAGTGAACATGAAGGGAAGTATTAGTTTTAGTTATTCTGTGAAATACTTACGATTCAAGATTTTGCCTTCTGGTCTAGCCAGAAGGAAGGCTGACATCCAGCTAATATGACATTTAGTGATCATACGGAGTTCTTATGACTTAGAGCTGTAGTTCTGACTTCTTTTGTTCAATTATATTGTATTTTGGCATAGATTTACGCAGATTTATGTAAGCACATTTCTTATTTTTAGGATTTTCAAGATACTTGAGTCCTAGAAGTCTGAAAATCACTCAATAGAATGCAAGAACCTTGGAAGAAAAATTTGTGTGCACGGCCATCAGGATGTCGTCAACATCAAGAGGGCTGGAGCAACAAGTCTTTTCACTGCCACTGGTGTTTCTTGCATGCATGCCATAACAACTATCAAGGTTTCAAGAAAAGAAGGAATGATTTTTTGAACAGTGAACTTGTATAATTTACGATTAGGGTCTAATAATAATTTCAAGAAAATCAAATATCACAAGAAAAGAAGAAGAGAAGAGAAGAAGTTGAAAGAAAAAAAAGACAAACAAACATTTGTGTATCCATCCTGACTTGGTTTTTCGTGGTTTCCCACAGTCCTCGAAGCAAATGCTCGGATGAAGTACTAATTGGCCACGACCTTTAATTAGTAGAGTGATAGGCCAAATTATAACATTATAGGCCTATCACTCATTTTTTTTTTCCATTTTGTACAATGACAAACTTTACATTTGCTGTTAATGAGAAGAAGTGATCATTGCCCAAGAGACTTAGTTCAAAGTGGAAGATATCAACATTCGTGTGTTTTGTTTACTCTTAATACCAATGCTGATAATGTCCGGATATATATCACAGAAACGGTTTTTACTTATAATGTGTTCCGGACTTTCGGAAACTGGAAGACTTTTATCTGCGGCGAAAAGTTATGGTCACCAACAGCGCAGCCCTGGTGTTGAAGTTCATTAGTTTTAAATATTTAAAATGGGGTGGTAAGATCGCCCTCGTGGTGCCCCGTCCAAACGATCCTACTTTTCATCCTTAGCCTTAATTGGGGAACAATGATTTTGTATCAAGTTTCGATGTTATTAAAAAAAAAAAAAAGTATGTAAAGCAAAGCATGCATTGTGTGAATTGATAATTCGGTATTATGAGTATAGTAATTCAATAGTCGTCTTGAAGGTCGAATGAATTCGAAGAAATGTGTCACTTGCTATCACCGAGTTTCAGATTTATTTTCGTAGGAACCAACCCTGTATTTGTT
>OZ023330.1:12376641-12401641 GCA_964007535.1 Brachyptera risi | reverse complement strand
TTGAGATGATGATTTCTAGTTTTATCTAAAATTGGTAAAATGAATAACGTAATTATTAGACGAGCTTTAGCGAGGATTCAATTTGACATACTGAAAAAAATTGGTGTTCGTTTTTAGTTTTTTTGTTGTTGTTGTTTTTTTGTTTTTATGTTTTTTTGTCGGTTCTCTACAGGTCAAACGGCTACAGCTATCAACTTCAAACTTTTTTTATCATGGTTCCTCATCTAGCTTAGATATGTATACTTTTGTGGTATTATCGGGTGGTAACTTTTATTTTTATGAATTTTAGAAATTTCAAAAATACCCGTTAGAATAATAACACGACGGAAAAAAAATTTAAAAATTTTATTTTCAAAAAAATTGAAATTTTGTGTGAAGTTGAATAACATTTTGATACACATTTCTGGAAATTCTCAGCTTGATCGGGTCAGCCATTTCGAAGAAAAAACATGTAATGTGCTAAATTGGTACCACTCGAAGCCGTTTTTACCCATTTATAACTCAAATGTTACCCAATTGGCGAATTTAGGCAAAAGTTTGGCAATGAACTCGACATTCTATTACTTTCCGCTCGTCTGACAACGCGTATATAGCGTTTTCCTAGTTAATTCAAATTTAGTTTCAGGGTTGGGATGTCTTTTAAACAAACCTTTGCCAACGAAAATTGCTCCTCTCTAATAGATAGTGGTTGCGCTTCCTATTGGTGTAATGATTAAGCTCCGTTCAATGGTTCGGTTGTTTCCCGTATAACAGCGCTGAGATTCTCTTTCGACGAGCAAGTGCTTGGATCTGTTAGCAGTCGTAGTGGTGTATGTTTCCGCTTTGAAGTTTCCGATCGACCATCTCTCCTAACCCACACCACATGCGCGTGGGTGGTTCGTATCTTCAACCATATAGAGCAATACTTCGTGAGACTCGTACCTTCATTTTTTTTTATCCCACATATTATAATAAAATATATTTAATATATAATATAATAGAATGTTCCTTAAATATATTTGGACTACAGAATGGTAATCTTAACGAGCGATAGCGAAGAC
Source organism: Brachyptera risi (assembly GCA_964007535.1). Lineage (NCBI taxonomy): Eukaryota > Metazoa > Arthropoda > Insecta > Plecoptera > Taeniopterygidae > Brachyptera > Brachyptera risi. Next base: position 12,400,601 of record OZ023330.1, on the reverse strand, counting down.
TTTCATCCTACTCTTACGGAGCTTCGATCAGTGTTTTTTTTCTTTTTGTTTGTTTGTTTGTTTGTTAGTATACACTGCACAGGTCACACGGTTTGACTGATCAATATGAAACTTTTTCTGGACACACCACAGACTCATCCAACTCAGCACTGACTGTAGAGTTAGTGGCCAAATCGGTTTGATTAGCACTTTTGAGAAACACCATCACAAAATTTGATAAACCCTATTCCGGGCGGAAAATTTTGAAAAATAGAATCTTTGGAATCAGAAAAATTAATTAATTTCATAAAAAAATTAATTTCATACGGGATTTTTATTCATTTATTTATGTATTTATTATTGTTTTCATACAGTGTTATACACTGTATACAGGTAGTGAGAATAGAGCAGGAGCCCCATAACAACATGTGCCTCACTACCTGTATAATGATATAAATTATAAATCATAAATTAGATCAGTAGAAAAAAAATGAAAAATTGATGATAGCAAACGAATCGAAAATTAAGATAACTAAATATGAAATACAAATGCCTAATATGAGGCCTAATCTAACATGTGTGAAGTTTTAAGTATCTAATCAAGTAAAAATGTTCTAAGGTCCGGTTGTACGAAATTGGATTAAGCAATGGTTAGCGGATTCACTTTTTATCACCATTGGTCACATCACGGTAGTTACATATGTTATTTTCGTACCTTTAATTAATAGTTAGTGGATTAGTACTTAACTAAGATTCGTCAAACCGGGCCTTAGTTGTCTACAAAATGTACCAAAAACATCATCTGTCCTCAAACTGACAGGGAAAGAGTTATAAAAAGCGACAGATCGAAAATTGAATTCTTTTTGATATTGTGTGGTCCTGGCGAATGGAGGTTTTAATGTGACCAATTGGTTGAACCGAGGCCATTGAAAACCACTCTCTCAGAAATATCCATGTCTAAGATCTTCAGAAGTTATTTCTTTAGAAATAGCACGTCTATTTCCTTGAGATGATTTTCAATGGTCATTATATGTTGTTAATCTTTTTTTCCTGCGATAAACTTCAATGCTCGACTTTGAATTTTTTCTTATTTCGAAATATTGCCTAGACTTGTTGGATGCCAAGCAGGACAACCATACGACATGATCGGCCTAACCAACCCCAAGTAAACTGTGTACTTTACTTTTGTATTAGCCCCATGCAATATTCTACCCACAAAACCTAGAGTTTTGGCAGCCTTGTTTCTTACAATCTCAAAAAAATATATCAATATTTTTATTTCATCAAAAATATATGAAAATAATAACACACTCATATTTTGCCGAGATTCACGGTCATACGAGTCAAGGTGTGTAGAGTTTTCGATCGAAAATCATAAAAATATCTCTCTCGTCTCACAACAAACATGGTGCATTTTGCCTTGTTATTAATAATATCACAGTCATATCAAAAGAATGATCGAAAAAATTATAACAGCAATATCAATGAAAATCGATGAATTTCAAAAATGAATATGAATGCATGAATTGATATTTTTCTGTTGCTAATACAGACTAAATCAATCAATCAATATGAACTAAATTGATAAAATAAAATGTACGTATGAGTTGACATCTATCAGGTAGGACACAGTCGTACAAGGTACTGTACAATGAATGACACATAATTATATTTCAAATTATTATATTTCTGATAGGGCAGGTTGCAGGTGGGGCAATTGATTTGAGTAGGAATGAATCATCTTATGCGATTCTAGCATAATTGAATCAAAGAGAAAGATTCGAGTCTTCTAGCAACTAAATATTTGTAATATTTTTTTGGTAATTGCATAATCTCGCTGCATCTTCGATGATTCAACTCATTTGAAAGATACAGAATTGCTTTTCTCACCGTGAATTCTGTTATGAAAAATCATCTCAACACAAGCTTTCTACACAGTTGAGAACTTTCTTGATTTCATCAAAAGTATACACAATACATTGATTAAGTTTTCAATGGTGTAACACATTTCTTCTCTTATTATTCAGATGAGCGTAGCGAAGTCTCCATTCCACTCTTATGGAGCTTTGACTGTGTTTTTTTTTTTTTTTGTAAGCACTGCACAGGTCGTATGGTTCGACTGATCAACATGAAACTTTTTTTGTACGGGCCAACTTTTACAACTTAGAACTGTACAGTTTTTGGAATGAATCGGTTGGATAGATTTTGAGAAATATCATGTCAAAGTTTCTAAAAACCCCATGAGATTAGGCAGGGTAAGAACATTTGAAAAAATGAAATATCTCCGAAAAGAATAAAATTTCCTCTGAATGTTACCACATGAGTGATACACATAACCATGATTTTGTAAGCAACTCGAACCAGCCATTTTGAAGAAAAAAATTCAAATGACTGTTGCTGAGATTCACTGCTTTCTAGATTCGAGATTTGCCTGACAAGAAAGTATTTTCATATGCACTAGTCAAACGCAACATATGCGTTGTAAGATTAGCGAGATATCCGAATAAGGTATAAAAGTCGTTGAAGTAGTTCTACCCTTGCTACTTTATCGACTCAGGTATTCTACACACCTTGATATCTGAATAAGCTATAAAAGTCGTTAAAGTAGTTCTACCCTTGCCGAGGGTTGCGATATATCTGATTAAGGTATAATAGTCGTAGAAGTAGTTTCACCCTTGCTACTTTATCGAATCTGGTATTCTACACACCTTGATATCTGGATAAGGTGCATAAGTCGTTGAAGTAGTTCTACCCTTGCTACTTTATCGACTCTGGTATTCTACATACCTTATATCTGAATAAGCTATAACAGTCGTTAAAGTAGTTCTACCCTTGCCGAGGGTTGCGATATATTTGATAAAGGTATAATAGTCGTAGAAGTAGTTTTACCCTTGCTACTTTATCGACTCTGGTATTCTACACACCTTGATAACTGAATAAGGTGCATAAGTCGTTAAAGAAGTTCTACCCTTGTCACTTCATCGACTCTGGCATTCTACACACCTTGATGCATATACAAATACTTCATTGTTGGGCAGATATTGAATCTAGAATGCAGTGAATCTATGCAACCTAATTCTGTCATTATTTTTTTCATGATATATTTGATGAAAAAAAACAGTTTCAATTTTTTTCTTCGAAACGGCTGGTTTGAATTGCATACAAAATGGTGATAATGGGTAAAATCTATGTGTATACATTCAGAGAAAATTTCATCTCGTTTGGAGAGATTTTATTGTTCAACATTTCCCGCCCAGCCAATTCTTATGGGGTTTTCAGAAACTTTGAGATGATTTTACTAAAAATCGGTCCGACCGATTAATTCCAAATACTATACAGTTCTAAGTTGAATGAGTTTGCGTGTACAAAAAAGTTTCATGTTGATCAGTTAACCCCTGCGACCTGTGGAGTGCTTACAAAAAAAAAAACACAGACAAAGCCCCAAAAGAGTGGGATGGAGACTTCGCTACGCTCATCTAATCAAGGTGTGTAGAACACCAGAGTCGATGAAGTAGCAAGGGTAGAACTACTTTAACGACCCTTATTCAGGTATCTCTCTCATCTTACAACGTATATGGTGCGTTTGACTAGCAGTAATATAATGACTGATGTAAAGTAATTACTACCCACTTTCTTATTTTTTTACTATTGACTATGTGTATTATTTCTACTGCTTCACCATTTTCAATTTCAATCTCAATGTACTTATTGATGTGATGAATAAACTTTATTTATTTATTTATTCATCATCATGAAAATACCAATGGTAGACGCATATAACGGAGATATTTATAGGGCCTATCTGTTTTGTTATTGTTAGTTGTTCGTTCTTCTTTCATGGCTACATATATTGGGCAGTTTACCGATATGTAAACGCAGTACTCCCACTCGGACGTGTGAAGAATATAGCAATATGTACGTGTTTCTTCTTTATCAACATCGAATACTTGACACAAATGCATTGTTCCATTCTCATATATAAAGGCAAAGGATGAAAGTTTAGAATCTCAAAATGTGACCTCTGCTACTATTCACCCATCTGTACATTTGTACATTAGTATATTATAATCGATACAGTCTGGAACCTTGGCGAATGTTCTCCAGACATAAAACTAAACTGATGAGAATAAATGTGAAGGCATGCTTTCTGAAATACTGCAAGAAAATAGTAGGATGTCCGTTTCATTTTAATTCCTTTCCGATTCTACAGATAACCGAGACGAGTGGTCGAGTGGCCAGCACACTGAACCGTCATTCACGAGAACGGGGTTCAATTCCCGCCATGGTCGACCATCCTGACAGGTGTGTTACGTGGTTTCCCTCTCGTTTAGGTAAATACAGAGATGGTTCCTTAACAACAGGCTACGACCGACTACTTCCAACTATCCAAAAACACATTCGATAAAATACCCTTTTATCTTATCATCCCATCATCTCATATCATTTTACGACGCCAATAGGTTGTAGTCATCAGCACAGTGCGTCGTTAATCCCAACATAAATGAATGAAGATTCATACTGCGACTTCCGGTCTAGATTTTTAATGATCCACTCAATATCTGAATGATTAATGTAGGTTGATGATTAATGTATGCCTTTAACGACCACACCATGCAGTTGCATGATACTGTTTCAAATCCGTGCAGGTGCACTGTTAATCGCTTTGCATAACCTGCTCGTTTATTTATATTTGTTCAACGGCACGGTCTCTTGGTGACAACGTCGTGTTCTAAAAAGATGTACGGTATCACCTGAAATATTGAAACATCGGTTGTCATTCATTAAAAAATGAATACATACCGTATGGAGATGATTAATGTCTGCTTTACGACTTCATGAAATAAAACTAGATTATTCGGTGGTGAGAATGAGCGGGAAAGAGATGAATGATGTTCCTATCTCTATTTAAATGCTCTTACTACGCCATTGTGTCATAGATAAACTTATTTGGAGCAAAGCAGTGCTCCTGACAACATGCTGCGGTGGTCGTTATGCGACATGCGACATTCGCAATGCTACTTCGGTAAACACTATACGTATAAGGCCTGCAGCCAGAGATGGGCAGTAACTTAGATACTTGTATCTGTTGATGTATTTTAAGATACTGATACTATCTTGTATCTTGTATCTCAGATCCGATTATTTGAATGCATCTTGTATCTTGTATCAAGATACAATACAATAATTTCAATGTATCTGTATCTTTTTTCATCATAAATGATACAAGATACATTTTTATGTAAAAATCAAAATTTTTCCTCTTTATTTATTCAAGATTTATATTCAGCCTATTAATATCGTTTTTTTTTATAATAATGTGCATTGTTTGGTAGTGGACTGTAGCTTGCCAGCTTATTCCTAGCCGTGGTTTCCAGCAATCACCAATCAAACTGTCACTAACTAGTAACTACCCTTGTCAGTGACACTTGCCAGTAGCTCTCACTCAGCATGGCTGGAAATACCTGCACCTGTAGCTGCAGCCCTGTTGGCACAGTGTCAAATAATATCCCTTATCCCTCATTGGCTAATGACTTTGGGCTTTAAAATTACCGTAAAAGTATCTTGCATCTTAAGAAACTTTACTAAAAGTATCTTTTATCTTGTATCTTTTAGGCTTTTGGGAATGTTTTTTTTATATTGGGTTTTAACGACGCACTACACTGATGGCTACGATCTATTGGCGTCGGTGGATGATGAATGAGATGAAATGTTATTTTATTATGTGTTTTGTATGGTGGGAAGGAGTCGGTCGTGGCCTGCTGTTAAAGAACCATCCCAGTATTGACCTGAACGACAGAGGGAAACTACGAAAAACCCCTGTCAGGATGGTCGACCATGGCGGGAATCGAACCCCGGTTCCCCGAATGACGGTTCAGTGTGTTATCACTCGGCCACGTGTCTCGGTTTTTGAAAATGTATCTTGTATATTTTAGACTTTCAGACAAGTATCTTGTATTTTGTATCTATGATACATGTGTAAAGTATCTTTGCCCATCTCTTGCCACAGCTAGATATTGGTACGATGTCACAAATGTTGTTGTTGTTTTAGTTGATAGCGATATTGCGCGCAGCCTGAATTAATACGATTCGATATAAATCAAGTGAATCTACTATAATCTTTCACGAATCTTATTATTATGACTACTCTATATTACCGTACCATGAAAGATGACCAAACCTAACCTAATTCAACTAAAAGTTATAAACTTATCTAAACTTAAATTAACCAAACTTATTCTATCCTCATCTAACTCTACTATAAGATGTATAATTGTATGACAGGTATAGATCTGAATAGTCTATAATGCGTATACTTCCTTCCACAATATTCACTTTTATCGGCACAGTCGACCGTCAATCCTGTTGGATAATGATCGATACTAGGTCGATATCTCGAATTCTCGTGCTCCGATTACCACAAAGACTCGTGCATACAGCTATGTTCATTGTTAGCCTGAGCTACGTGATTTGTTGATTTATTTCATTGCCCGCTCACATACTCTTATATCATAATACGCAAGCCAGCCTTTTAATCGACATGTATATACAACCTCAAAAGATCACAGGGTTTTTTGCACACCACGTCTATGAAGAAAGTTCTTTTGTGGTTAGTTTATTGAAGTATGAAAGTTTCAGAATCTTTCAGAAATAATTATTGTTATGCAATTCGATCGGGTACATTCACTCAAACATCACTGTTCCACTCAATTGGATTGAATTAATTAATGCAAGTGTCAATAACCCAATGAATTGATTGAATAAAATTGGGAATATTCTCACTGATTATATATATATATCATTTCAATTCTAGACATACACTAGGAAATCAAGAAAAGCAAGCCTCCAAATAGTGAATTGTCACAGTCATTAACAGAGACGAGTTACATAATAGGGACGTATTTTTACTTATACATTATTCGAACTGCTGAACCAAAATTAATGAAAGTTACCTAATACCAACTATTAGATCATATATTTTAATTTTCACCGTGTAATTCATTGGCCAGCCAGCTGACTATACCACCCATCCGCTTTGTTTTCTTATTCAAATTGAAGCCGCGTCCAATTCTATCTGACCATTATAAAAGCAAAGATTGACTGATTATTTTTCATTTCCCACAAGTACTCAACACAAGAAGCATCTTATATTTACAGTTCGACGAATCTCAACGCTTCATACGAAAGAAACAAAACGTTGCAACGTTCAATCTCGAAAGGTAACGAGTATTTTAATATTCTATCTATATTATTCACCATAATGAAGTAATACACAAATTTCATGATTCTCCTTCTGACTAAATGAAGCTGAGGATGAAATAATTCGTATCTTATGAATTGTTTTTTAATGAACATTCATATTGAATTGATATAGTGATTGATATTTTTTTAAATAAATTTGTAAACATCTGTTAGCGTCGAGTCATGTTCTATATCAAGTGGATATTGTTTCACGAACTATTTAGCTTGTAATTATAAATTATATTTATAATTGCTACGAACAATTTGTTATCATTATTTGATTCTTTAGTTTCCGATATTTATGTATACTTCATCAATAGTTCCAACCATCCAGTTCTCTAATTTCTGTTTCAATACTTCTTGTGTATAATTAAACGAAGGAGAGTCTGATTGCTTTGCTTTCATCGCATAAGAAGTTGAATAATTTATTATTTTCTATTCAACAATGTTTTTTGGATTGAGAATGGTTGAATTCATTTTGATATGAGAAACAATATGGGAACCATGGACGGAAGTGAAGTGAGATGAATGTATAGAGACTGGACGAGTTTTTAAATGGGAAAAACAATGAATTCAGTGAAACAGAATCGAAAGAAATTAGTGGCAGTAATCACTTTGCATGAAGGCTGCCTGGTTATTATCTTTTTTCAATTCGATTTTCAATTGCTTTACAGTAGTTGATTCATGTATTTGTGGCAGAGATCCTGAAACTAGACTACATTGAGAAAATTGATCATATGGGAATATCCAAATGTTAATAATACTCACCAATTTGAATAATACGTCATATTTTTCCACGTCAAATCTCCTCTCTCTTGCTGTATTGAAGTTTTGAATAATTTCGAATCAAAATTCTCTAATCTCACAAATATACAGTCGAGAGAAAAACGACGATTATTCTGTTATTTTTTCTGTATTATTCAGTATATAATCTGGTGATTCCCCAATTTCACAATTCTTTTCCTGACCAAAGTGAATTGCTATGATTCAAATAACTCATAGCTTATGAATAATTGTAATGTAATGCATTTTTTCATTACATTAATTCTACGGATTGAACAAATACAAATATCACCGTTACATTCATTCAACCGTGGTATTTTTAGAGCCGATGTTCTTTGGGGCTGGATTCACTATAAGAAAACACAATTACATCTCTCAAAAACATCAAATGTTTCTATAGCTTACATGGATTTCTCTACAATTGGAGTGTCGACCGTTATTTAGTTGGTGGACTACATTTTTGATAGGCCTACTCTATTGGAACAAGTATAGATTGCTATAATAGTAGAACCATGTGAGAATTAAGATCTTCAGGGAACGTATTAAGAGAAATCAGAAAAGTTGATAGAAATTATTTAACCTCGTTATTGTAATAATAACCGCATATTTCTCCCTCACCAGGACCATGGCAACCGGGTACGGCAAATTAGTGTCGTTCCTTCTACTATTAGGATGCGCACTGAGCTATCCGATCAACGAAGGCATTGGTGAAGACTCAGCATTCGTCGAGTCCACAATCCAAGAGGTCCGCGTTGTCGCTCCTGCTGACGCCGATTTGGAGGGCGCCGCGACGAACGGAGGTGGTCACTACGGCGCCGGAGGTGACCATCACGGAGACGTCGGTTATCTGAGAACAAAAGCTAGCAAGGGTAACAACGGATACCAACATTTTGACAGTTTCCACAAGAAAGATGGTGATAAATATGGTACAGAACATCATTCGTCATACGGAAAGGCTACCGACGGTAAATCGGGAGGATCTCACCACGATGGTGGTTCTTATTCAGATCACTCCCAGGGAGGGCACAGTGATGGAGGTGGTCACAGCGGAGAAGGTGGAAGTTACAGTGGAGGTGGTGGACATGGTGATCATTATGTTGCGGCGTCGACGGATAACAGAAAGGTCGCTGACAACGATAAAGCTGGTATGTAGATGCACAATGGGTATAATAAATGATCGAAAGGTATCAATTGACAGAATACGAGAGACGAAACTAGGAAAGTGCATTTAGATTTGACTCACGAGGGTGGCTTTTGACTGTATTATGTAATGAGTCAATGAATCATTATAAAGTTTTTCCTTCAACATATTGAAGGTATATTACGTCATCTGTTCTCACGTTTTTGTTGATAGTGGCGTATCATACCGTCTGAAAAGGAAATTAAATAATATATAAGTTTTGAAATAGTAAATTACATGCAGATGTATCCCGTGTGATGACGCTTCCTGTGTGAGCCAAATATTGAAGTCTTCAAAATTGAAAACTTACAAGCAGTATTTTATGAAATAAAATAGGACACAATAACGGTAACCATCGTGGTGCAATATTTCCAAAAATATAGTCCAAAGATTTTTCACAGATTATATACTTTTATGAAGCAGGGTACCTGCTCTAGTCCTGAGTGTCTGCACTGTCACTTTTTTCTCTATTGGGGAAAAAAAAAGTTAGAAACATTACAATTAACAAAATTCACATGCCCTCATTATAAGAGTGTATTGTAGTAGATTCACCAGAATATCAGTGTCTTTATAGTGATAAATTTTGAACGGTACGAGGTTTAACAAATAATACAGAAGGAACACCATTAAATTTGATATCTTCAGAATGATGTGAATGAAGTTATCATCCTCAGATTCTAACAATGTCAGAGGTATGAAGCTGAGAATGTTTTTTGTTGCATACCTGTGGAAATTATGCGATAGAAGTTGAAAATACGAACGAATAAAATAATATCTGTATTTTTCCCGTATTGGAAGTTTGAAAACGAAAACCATTCAAAACGTATCAACAAAAAAATGTTATTACGTTAAATTTACTCCCATGTGATTTTAGATCATTATTGGTGCACTGAATATACTTCAGTGAGTCTCTTCTGATACTTTAAAATGTATATATGAATTGATTTAAATTATAGAGTATGCAAAATTGTGATGAGGGAATTCCCCTAGTATAAAGAACGAATGAAGGAGGTGAAATCCATTCATGCGAGATTTTTTTTTTGTTGCTTACCCACATATTCCAAAAATAGAAGCTTACTTCACAACATGATTTTGTTTTTTACATATTGATTCATGCCAATTATATCTGAAGGTATTTCAGTGTACAATTGGTTTTCCAGCTTCCAAGAACTGAATGGAATTAATAAAAAACATTGACTCAGGTGGCGAGTATTGGTATATAGGTAGGCCTACACATTGATTTCTTTGTGCCATGAATGTGCCAGACATAACAGGGAGTTGCTTTGCCGTTATGTACCGGAATATACGTGCTCTGTGGATCTGTCGTAAAACCAAGACCAGAACTATAGTAAATACTTTAGTGACATCAAAATAATCAAATATTGAGAACAAAATGTCGCTCATGTTACTTTCCAGCAGAAAACGTCATGTACTTCCATATTTGATTTGAAATACAACGAAAAAGAAATTGAGAGTAATATATATATATATATATATATATATATATATATATATATATATATATATATATATATATATATATATATATATATATATATATATATATATATATGTTTGATAAGGATCCTGTATCACATCAGATTGTATGATGAACAGAATAAATAATCAAGCATTCGAGAAAATGAAAATGAACGATAAAAACATAATTGAGGGAATACAAATATTGAAATAGAACTAGAAAAAAACAATTGCTTGAATCTAGAAATTGTGATGCGAATGGAATGATTGAGTCAACTTTGATGAAAAATGATGGAATAAAAAATGCGTATAATGTGTGGATAAGAAAACGAAGAAATGATGAATAGTTATAATAAAGAAGAATAGTGCGAACTGAAGTAGGCCTGAACATCAACGCTGAAAAGTGCGTAGATTATGTCTTAAAATTTGTGAAGACCTCAAAGAGCGCGTAATACATACAATGTTTTATTTATGTATGTTATTGAGTCTATTTTTGTTACAAAACTGTATGAAGAAATTTTGAATCGTGCCTCTAGTACTCCACACTAACCCTCTCTTCTTTCTAGATGGTAGGCTTGGAAGTTATACAGTAGGTTAGTATATTTTTTCTCGCATCGACTTCTTCAGGGTCCAGTATATAGGGTCCACTTGAGTAATTGGTCTATATTGAGTCAAGTAAATGTTATTTGCAATTTATTCGTTATTGTGTCTATTTATTTTTTATTGATTTTCTCTTCCGGATTGTATGACTTTTGATTGAAAACAAAATGTCGTATCTATATTCTGAATAAATGTATATAATCGGGTTTTCTCATGATTTTCCGTGTATAGCAATTCGAATTGATTCTCAAGCAATCAGCGTCACTGAAGGAATACGTCTTTTGAGGTTTCACAACTGAAGATGTTGTATAATGCATAGATCGACCCTACTGATGATATACTAGCTGGCTCAACATATTGATATTTAATGAAACCTCTTCTATATTTATTTATTATCTATTATTTATCTATATATATGGCTTCATTTCCAGCAATGCATTCAATTGACCATTGTAGATCGTCCACCCTCGTGATGTCACAAAATATGAAAACCAATCAAGTGGACAGTGAAGTAGGGGAAATAGGGAAATAACCAATCAAGGTATTTAAAATTTCCCCTGCTTCGTATAAGTCGCACGCTCATCTACAATGGTCAATTGATAACTGAGATGAATAATATCATGTAGATGGCTATGGGTTCAAAGGCTTCATGTCCATCGGTTTATATTATTTGAAACACTTTATAATTTCACGTCATTCATCAGTATTTTTTCTTACCAAACGAATGGAAAGTATGGATGGTTTTCATTTCCCACCAGTGAATGGTCGGTCCTCACGTTGAACATCGATTGAAGATTATTTAAGCATGTTCGCCCATCAATCAACTTGCCTGATAGGCGAAGCTTTAGTCGGTAAACAGACCAACCAAAACTCTGGAACACCAAAATAATTAATTATACTAATAGTTACCCAGTTCTGTGTGTGTGTGTGTGTGTGTGTCACGAACGCCAACGCGCGCACACTCCTATTTACATAACAAATGAACGGCTTGACATCGCCCAATCATGTCTAAATCTACTTATTCTGCCTTCGCTGAGTAAAGAGATGACCGAAAGTCACATAAGACGCACTTTCTTATTCTTTTGTATTTGTGACACAACTATTGAAACACAGAGATACTGTCCATCATACGTAAAATTACGGAAGGAAAACAAAAATCAAACATCACATTTTATATTTTGTTCGTGCAATCCATTTTCCAGCTAGCTGTAAAATCGTCAAACTGAGAGACTTTTTCATTTTTCATGCATATACAATTACAAGCACTCAGTAAGAAGCCGCGGTGAAACAAAAAAGTCAAATATGTCGGTTAGTTTTTCCCGAAGTTGTACATTCGAAGCAATGTGTTGAAGTTTATTATTAATTAAAATCAGAAATCGGCTATTTGTTACAGTAATATTACGTAATTGTGTTTATTAACTCTTTTCCATCAGATATTCAGTCATATTCTACATGATGGGTCGCCACATATATGATAGAGATCAATAACTTGATGTTTAACAGGTACTGGAGAATACGACGGTGGCAGTCACCACGACGGAGGCAGCTCGGAACACAGTTCAGGCGGAGGCGGGGAGCATTACAGTGGAGGCGGAGGTTCTGAAAGTGGAGGATCGTACCATGGGAGTGGTGGTGGCTACCATGGCGGCGGTGGCGGAGGATCACACCACGGAGGAGGTGGCGGAGGATCACACCACGGAGGAGGTGGTGGAGGATCACACCATGGCGGAGGTGTTGGAGAATCTCACCACGGAGGATCATACCACGGAGGTGGAGGTGAATCTGGGGGTGGAGGATCGTATCATGGGGGCGGCGAAGGTAGCTCACATGACGAGAGCGGTGGCGGTGAAGGCGGCGATGATGGCAAGTCTCATTTCACTGAATATAAAACAGGCGATAAAGACAACGGCAGCTATGGTAGTTCCTACAAAACAGGGGATAGCTATGGTGAAGAGCATCATGACGGTAATTAATTTTCCAATTAAAATTAAACCTGATCGTTATTAAAATTAATTGGTACATTAACATATCAGTGACATAAGTTCAGAGTTGTTATACGATTTAATTATTACATGTTGTTTTTGGTTAATTTACTGTTCGAATATTGTACGTACTAGTCTGTTATTATAGGAAGTGTTTGAAACTTTGTAACACCAATAATTGAAACAATGTTATTATTTAGTAATGTGAGCTGAATACAACACAAATGTACATAAATAATTAAAAGTTTGTTGTGAATATAATGACGAAGTTGGTAATTGTTGTTTTAGCCATATCTGAACTGAATTATACTTGTTTTCACAACTTCCCGACCTTGTATCCTACTCATATAGTGCGAACGGTCGCGAGTGTTGAGCCGCCAATTTCCATGGAATGGATTATATATAATTCAAGCTAACATCCTCTTGAATGATGTATTAGTGTCAGGTATTCTGCATCAAACAACCGTAATGTATTGAAATATTCCTAAACCTTAATCTAGAAGAAATCATTTTTTAATCTTCACACAGCGTAGCATGACAGCGTGGTTGATTGAGATGATTTCATTATTTGAATTTAAGAAGTTCAACTTGGGAATTGAATATTACTTACTATATGGTTTTGAAATATCTTGATAGTGAAAACCTTTGTCACCACGAAAGAATAATCAAAGATGGTCAAAAATCAATCTGAAAGAATGATTCACGAATAAATTTTATCTTTGCTAAAATTAATCATGTCATGGTTTTGGAATTTCAGTATGATTGGTTATCTATATTATCGACTCTAAAATAATAAGGACGCTTCCATACCCAATCAAACTTTCAAAACGCCATCAATGACGTTGTCCTGTTGTCCATAGTCTCGAGGTCATTTACAAATGCTTGATCCTAATTCTTTGATTCAAAACGTTGGAATTGTTTGCAATCAGTCTTCATCATGAGACGAACAAATACAAACACCCAATTCAGAAATGTTCTTGGTGTGAAGTGACTTGGAAGGCAGAAGCATACAAATTGTTAATACTCTTGATGTTCCAATTTGTTTTTTCAAAATGTCAAATTAAATGTTATTTTTTGACATAAAAATGTGATTTCAGACTCTTGTAGGAAACTTTTTTTCTCATAACCAATTTTCATCAGACTATATTAAATTGAAATATCGAATATAAAATATCAGAATGAATGACAATATCTTTGAGATATGGGGAGATTCAATGATAACATGAAGTTCCATCTAATTTCAGTAATACTTTTTGAAAATGATGCTGGATCAATTTGGTTTATGAGAGACGACTGACACACATCTTAAATGAAAGCTACTCATATCGTCATCTATTCAGTGAAACGCGTGATATTATATAGAATCTTTTACAGGCTCAGACATATCCTCAACTGAAAGTCACTCCTTATTGTTTATAAATCTTCCGCGATGGCCTAATTCGATATATAATTATTAATTACCTTATGAGGCTTAGCATATTACTCTGCCAATGGACAGATTATTTTGATGCGAAAATTGTATCTATTCTAGTTCCAATTCATTCTGATTTCATATTAACGTACTTTGATGTATAGCCAATATTGAAATACTTTCCAATTCATTTCCATATTCATTAAAAAAAAATCATATATACCGAAATAAACATCAGATAATTATATCAATATACAACAATCAAGGAGCATGAATGAACTCATTATGGCTTCACCTATGAAAAAGAAACCGATTGGTCAGCAAAGCGTTGATTTCATTGGTTTCCACACATATTAAACAGGATTTCGTTACATATACAAACTATGACAAGCATTAAGGCCTATATCTACAAAAAAAAGTACATGATTCTTTGAAATTGTCTGGTAGACAATATCGTTATGAACTGATTATATAGAAATCAATTTTCAGTTGTAATCACACAATGTTTTCACTCCATGTATTCTTTGAAGTATATCAAATTTGTATCCTCCCAAGTATGTCATATTCTGATATCAAATTGATATTTTGATATGTATTCTTAGTCAAGTATGAATATGACATCTAGTTCTAGTTTTCTCTTATTTTAACATGATTAATTCGAGATGTTTTTGCTCTACTGGTACCGTGTACAATCTTATACTATGACATAACATTCAGCATTCTTTCATTTTTTATTTCATTTTTCCATTTATGTTGGGTTTAACGATGCTCTGTACTGATGACTTGGATCTATTGGCGTCGGTTAATAATATATGAGATGGTGAGATGATGCGACTAAAGGTTATTTTAATATTAGTTTTTGGATGTTGGGAAGGAGTCGATTGTTAACGAACTATCCCAGTATTGACCCGAACGACAGAGGGCAACCACGAAAAACCTCTGTCAGGATGGTCGACCATGGCAGAAATAGAACCTCGGTCTACTGAATAACGGTCCAGTGTACGAATCACTCGACTACACGTCTCAGTAGCACGTATTCATCAAAATCTTTATTTTCCTCCAATTCATCCATGAAAGGGTATTATTTTGATTGAAATCACCGTCAGCCCGCACGCAAGAGTAATATACTGTTGAACGGACTTTTGTTCTTCAAATCGATTTTTTTTCTCAACAATATGTGAATGTCCATTTTGAATAGCCATTTCTAACTACCGATTATTGTTTGAATACTATCATTTATTTCAGCGTATTCATTTCCTCTTTGTAGTGATGTTATATATCGCTCGAATCTATTTGGAATGTATGCCAATCATTTTATGAATGATGTATTTCGAGCATTTATTGTAACTGTCTTTTTTTTGTCTTTGTCTTTCACGTATACCAGTCATGTTTTGTACACATTGAGGTATCGGTACTGAAACGGAATAGAATGAATCTGAAAATTAAGCGAAATGAAATAAAAAATGACGAGCAATATAAGAGGTAGATGATTTGGAGGAAAGTGCTCAAGGATGAGGAAGGCAATGATTGTTGAGTGACTAACAATGAATGATGATATGCAATCAACGACAGATAAAATAATGTGAAAGTACAAGCAATGCAGTTTACAGTGATTGATTTTACATTTCATTATCACTCTATCAGTAAGATTTTTTCTCAACCTTCCAAATGGTGGAATATACAAAGTAATAAGTGTTTGTTTTTCCAGTTCTAGATATGATTGTAAAATCAATCAATCGTTAAATACAATAATGATTTTAACTCCATAATGTTATGAGAAACCTTCACTTTCATCAATGGATTATGCAAATTGTATACCTCTTCCTATACATGTTGTTATGAACATTCTAAGAACAGCTGATCAGAATATTTAGGGGTCGATCTCATCAATAAACAAATAATTCCAAATACTTGAAAATTATCGTTAAAATTACTGTACATAATCATATATGAAACCAAAAATTTGAACACGGAAATGTACTGGGAATATAATGAGCATTCTTTCTTTTCCTAACTTTTCAATTACATTATCTACTCATCAGAAGAGAACAAAGAAATCTACGATGTTGAATAATTTAAACACTCTCATATGATAGTAGTCCCCTGTACTGATTACACGTAGCATGCTAGATGTCGGGCTGGCTGATCTATCGGGCTGTTTGGACATAGGAAGTGTGGAAACAAGTTACTCCCAGGTGACCCTGTTCTTATTTGCTTCAGGAAATTGTGTTTGTGGGAGTAATCGAACAGGTAGGTCGGTAATAATGTTACACGTCTTTCGGCGAAGATTCAACCAGAAGATGCAACCCTTCAGTACAAGAGAGACTAGTTCACACAGGGCAATGTAATATCAAATTGGTTTTCTAATTATCATTGTTTTGGAAATAAATTGTGAATATAGATGAGTGATTGCCATGAGTGATGAGTGTGAAAATATCAATTTTATTTGATTCATGGAACGAATCACAACTGAAATGATAATAGTGATGATTATTGATAAGATCTATGTCGGGGCGCCTGAAGAGCGCATACTGAAATACGGATACTACCATGCAAGAGTGAACGTGGGCTTGGCGTGTCAACTCAAAAAGAGAATGTGAAGTAAATGGAGAGGTTGTACTCATTTGAGGAAACGATCAAAATCTGCCCCAATAACTTCAACCAATTCCCCTAAATAGTAGCTCGCACGGCATCATTACATCATGCCAAGCCCACGTTCACTCTTGGTAGTAACCGTATTTTAGTATGCAATCTTCAGCGTCCCCTCCACCTTGGAATTGTTTTTGTACCAGAGCAACTTTTGTACCAGCAACTCTTTCATTGTTGAAAGCGATAATATTCGATTCTGTATATAGTAAATGATTATCTCAGATGGGCTTTGTGAGGATAGGTCAACATTAAACATTTTTTATGCGGCAAATATCAGGAGAGATTACTGGGGCCCAATTCCTGTATTTTGTGACAGTTTTGCGACAGTTTTGACCTAACCCAATTTTTTCACCCCCAATTTCCTATTCATAAACCTACATATGAGTTTAATTTATATGATAATATGAATAATTATATGATATATTAATTGATATGAGTCCATATGATCAACTTATAAATGTTCCATTTCAAATTGCAATCCACTTGGACGAAAAATAAAATGAATGAGTAAATAAATAAATAGTGGTGATTCAAGTAAGTAATTTCACCAACTATGAAATACATACACCTGAAAATGTTACTGTCATATATATTTATGATAAAACAGTTAGGTTGGATGATCACTTACAGTCACATTGAATTTAATATCATTCTATCACGTGAAAAATTTGAAATTGATTTGAATAATCCAAAATATTCAGCTGATGGTATCATTCTGAAGAATGCACACATACATGCATGTACAGCCGGGCCTGACAGCTATTCTTTATATAAAGTCAAGTTTATTTTCACAGCTAGCAAGTAGATTTTTTTTACCTTGGCTCCACTTTGAACAGCCGAGGACAAACAAGACATTCCGATTTATTCTACGGACTTTGCTCTTCCAATACAAGAGCAATTGACAGTTTTACTGCTAAGTAAAAACCAGTGTACACGAAATTGGTTGAACCTTCAGTGTAAAGATTGAAAATAATTGTCAACTATTTTCTGAACGAATTCGATTCTTGCCTCGTCTGATCGTTCTTTCAGTGAGTTGGAAAAAGATTAGAATGCAGCTAATTTTCTCTGTTGATTTTCTTGATAATTTACTTATGAAGTTGACGTAATTTAAATTTCAGTTTAGTATTCGAACACATTATATTTTAATCTCAAGTGGTCGGAGATTCTGATTTTTAAAATTTGTATTCTGACACTTTTCAACAATTTTGATCGAAAGCAAACATTTTCACAAGTAGGAAACATGATTGAGTGAAATTAATAATAATAATAATGGTAATACTAATAATTACGGAGTAACTGTTTCGAACCACTTTTAATAACCTATTTTGAACCAGGAGAAGCATCATAATCTAAATAACTGTACATGAATATATCTAGTTACTTCTTTCAAGTAAGATTGATATAGCTGGTAAACCGGAAAAGCTGATTATGAATTATTATGGTTGTCAACTGGAACTAAGTTACAAGCAAGATGAATTTGAGATCAATTTCACGTCGTTCCTAGGAGATCAAGATGAATATCATTGAAGTTTGTTCACTTAAACTTGAGAAATGTGTAACTAAGCTACTTTTAACACAATAATCCACTTTCCAGAAAAGCTCCTTCACAGCCCACGTGATACGGAGCCTTCTACTTACATCGACAAAATTACAACAAAACAAACACACTTCGACGAAACTTACATTACTGAAAGGATATAAGTTTCCCAAAATGGATCATAAGTTTCAAATGTTGTATTAATATACCGTTTATACTTAATGGATTGGATAATGTATGAAATAACTTGGTAAATACGTGAGAGTCGTTACAGTAGAGTAGTTTCGTCACTTGGTTCGAAGATTTATATTATTATTGTTATTTACTGTTGAGATATCCTAGTGTGTGTATTAGTGTATATGAAAGTTGGGAAGTTTAGAAGTTTAGCAAAACGTCCCGTTTAACTTTCTGTATAGTGTATGAAACCACGCAGACTAAACTGTGAAGTTAGATTGGTATATATACAATCGTAATAGATGAGTAATTTTGTGAAGATTTGGTGAGTACATTTGCACTTACCGGGGAATTTGATAGCACTATCTGAATAAGTTGTAGAGAAGATATGACCGTCTGATGACGACAAACTATAGTGAGGGTACGTAGAAGTTATATGAGCATACATTATTATCATGTTTATAGTACAGGTTGCCGGGAAGACATCGAATACGGGAATATTATGATATTTGTGGACTATGAGACGAGTAAACGAGTGGCTAGCCTACTGAACCGTCATTTAGGAGACCGTGGTTCGATTTTCGCCATGGCGGATGATCCTGAAAGTTTTTCTTAGGTTTCCCTCTGTCGTTCAGGTCAATACTGAGATGGTTCCTCAACAACAGGCCACAACCGAATTCATCCCACTACTCAAAAAGCATGTAATAGAATAACATTTCCTATCATCCCATCCCATCAAGATAGCATATCGATCCATATTCATTCATAGCCTTAATTGGGAAACAATGATTTTGTATCAAGTTTCGATGTTATTGAAAAAAAAAAAAAACATATCATCCTATATATCATTCATCGACGCCAACAGAACGTAGCCATCATTGGAGTGCGTCGTTGAACTCAATATAAATGAAGTTATTTGAGAGCGGAAATAAATTCAAATGAATGCACAAAGAAAAATCATAAATCGATGAACAATATAATAGACATCAATTATACTTTCAATTCTATATGAACGAAATAATTTCCAAAATGAATTTCATTTATCAATCAATGCATCTTTTTGAATTATAATCCTCACCTTGCAAGATATCACTGAGATGATGACCTTGGGACTATTTAAATGTAACTATGATAAGGTAGGGGCTCCCTCCGTTCCTCACTCAGCTAAGGCACCGCTTTAGAGACTGAAGTCACGTTGGGCGTGAGTTCGAGTCCCGCATAAGGCATGCATTTTCAAAAAGTTATTTCACCAATCATGACCTCATCGTTTCTTCATCACTCGTATAACCTGACTGCTGGTGGGGTCGTTAAGCAGTATATATATATATATATATATATATATATATATATATATATATATATATATATATATATATATATATATATATCTATATATGAATATATATATATATATATAAATATAGATATAGATATGGATATGAATATTTATATATATATATATATATATATATATATATATATATATATATATATATATATATATATGTATATATATATATATATATATATATATATATATATATATATATATACATATATATATATATATATATATATATATATATATATATATATATATATATCTATATATATATATATATATATATATATATATATATAAGTATATGGTATGTTTAAAATATATCAATATTTTATTCGGGAAAGTCTCTCACCTATATGTCATCGACGAAAATTAATGAAAATGCGATGTACGGATGAAAACATGACACCATGTAACAGTGGAATAGAAGTTATCGGACTTCTTGTGGGAGCCAGGCGAACAATTTGTACTTTTTCAGTGACTTTTGTAAACGTTTTTTTATAAGTAACTTTTTAAAATATCGAATCGGAGTGTCAGCACTTAAAGACTCCGTAAGAATTTCAAGAAATCATTTGTATAATTAACGTTTCCATATATCACTTCTAATTTTGTAATCACTAAATCTCCTTGTTATTTTATTCAATCCTATTTTGTTTTTACATTTTTTCTATTCGATCAGTTCCCTTTTCATGTATCAATATATAATATTTTCAATCTATTTCTCTATATTTTTCTATGTATTTTTTATACTGTTCGCTATCCTGTTTTATAATTTAGTCAGGGACCAATAAAGGTTATTTCTACTCTAACAATACAGTATTGCAATAATACCTGAGACGACTCATATGATATGACTCATGGTCTCTGGAGGACGAAATAATTGATTAGGATTCACGAAAATGTGATGACGATTCCCGGTTTTCTCCAAAATTTGAAAAATGAATATTGTCAACATCAATCAAATTCCAGTTTGGATTTTTTTTCTCTAGAAGTCTGAAAAAAAATTCGTATAATTTTGTAGGGAGTTTAATTTAAACAGTGATTTTATCAATTTGATAGGAATTGTATCCTTGGTAGGATCTATCGCCATTTTGAGAAATCATTTGTACTCACATTCATAGCATTATTCGTCATTTTTGTATTATTTTCATATCATTTTCATATCTCTGTTCACAGTGAAGTTTTTTAAATTGAGCTCCTTTTTAATACTGTCTCATCATTCTGTACAATCATTCTGTTTTCAATCATTCATGTGTGATTTATTATTATTAAGTGTTTTTTCCAATTTCATTGATTTTATATTTGATTATTATTATGTGTCGAGCGGCAATCATGTGTAACATGACATAGTCTCCAATGAAGATGTACGATATATATATATATATATATATATATATATATATATATATATATATATATATATATATATATATAGTGAATAATGAGAAAATGTGATGATATGATGATGTGACACTGATATCATTAGTGATACAAACATGTGGGCCTATAGTATTTTTCAGAGAGATTAATTTCATTCATATATTTGAATGTATGTATTTGAACACTTCGGATTCAGAGTGGGCCCATATCATGCAGAATTTACTCTCTTTGATGAATATATATACACATTGAACATGCTCACAGTATATCATTATTAGAGACCCTGCACATAACCAGTCATTCAGCCATTGGAGAGTGATTACTATTCTATAATGCCCGTTCCATCTCATTCGAACAAATGTTAAATTGAAAATACACGTCTGTATAGAGCTACATATGATACAGCATAATTATATGCAAATTATTAGCAATGAATAGCTGTTGATACTTCATTCATTCACCGTCCAAATTTGACATCAACCTCACCAACGCATAATTGCCTAGCTGTGATATATGTATTTGTATATATATATATATATATATATATATATATATATATATATATATATATATATATATATATATGTATACAAATATATATATATATATAAATATATATATATATATATATATATATATATATATATATATATATTTATTTATATATATATATATATATATATATATATATATATATATATATATATATATCCATATGTATATATGTATACATATATATATATATATATATATATATATATATATATATATATATATATATATATATATATATATATATATATATATATACATATATATAGGGTAGCGGGATACAATAATGCCATGGATGCAATAGCGCCATCAATTTTAATATTCAAATCAAGCTAGTAATGACATCTATTTTACAATGTTTCAATTCACGATCTATTAGTACACATTGTCGCCGATATCATATTGCTGTTCGATCGCGATGGCTGTGATTGACATCCACAGAAGACAAAAAAGAAGTGAGTAACCAGATTTTTGCCGCGAAAATATTGAGTAAACTTTTTTCCTGATTTTGTAAGAATATTCATACCTGATAGAAATGTTCTAGTTATATTATATTAGCTATCAATATTGAACAAGTGCAGACTTCTTATTCGTCTGAATGTATTTTTAAACTAATCGTACTTGAATTATACATAAAAAACTGTATCTGTATTTTTGTATGTGCATGGATGCAATAACGCCGTAGCATTTTAATTGATGCAATATTTGGTTCCATGAGGATTGTGGTGATGCCTTCTGCAAGGAATGTGTTGCCAACAATACTGACAGTGAATAAGTTAGTAATTAGGACTTTTATAGTTGGTTTAATTAGTTTTTAGAACAAAAAAAAATTTGTAATCTAAAATAAATTTTTCACCATGGTTTCCCTGGTTTGCATTACATTAACATAGGGGCGTTATTGTATCCACTATGTATAAAATAACGCCACATGACACATTTTTAGATTTAATATTCTGGCATGCTCAATTTTTATTTTTTTATATTTTTTTTTCTGTTTTCAGATTGAAAAACATTATTGACAATAAGAAGATAAGGAATGAATAACAATTTATGTTTACTCTTCCCAAAAAGTTAGTCTAATGAAAGTAGTGGCGTTATTGTATCCCTCTACCCTATATATATATATATATATATATATATATATATATATATATATATATATATATATATATATATATATATATATATATATATATATATATATTTATATATAAATGGGTGTATGACTTTCTGTTGAAACTTACAGCACGTGATGTTCATGATACGTATATTATCATTACTGAAAATTACCACATCGTCCGGGAATCGAACCCCGTACCTCTAGTTTGATACGCAACTGCTCTAAACCTCCCCTGTCTTCTCTGTGCAGCGAAGCTGCGCATGTGTCACCAGTGCCGGCCGAGTTAGGTCATGAAAGATTTTTCCTGACATTGCATGGTTCTGATTATTATTGAGTCTGTTTCCTGCAGTTTATTTTGATTTCGATATGCGCATGATGATCATTTGAATTATATAGGAACTCTCCATCCGACCATCTAAGCTAACGAGGTGGGTATCTGACAATGATATTAATGTGTGTGTAATGGTACAGATGGAAGTTAAGGGGTTGGATATAAATTCTACGCATTTAAGAACTCAGTTGCCATGTGACGCACTATGAGCTTTCACGACCA
>OZ023330.1:12334141-12374141 GCA_964007535.1 Brachyptera risi | reverse complement strand
CGAACGGATTGAACCGAATACCGATTCAGGAATTGATTCAGTTGGTCATTTCACAGAAAATGTGTAGAATTTGGAACCCCAAAACCTCATTGATGTTGAAACAGGTGAAATATTATATTCTGGTTTCAAACTCGATCTGCCTCTCCATCTTGGTGGCTATTCATTTTAATACCTCATTATATAGGCCTACCATGACAAAAATTATCGAAATAGCAAGATTCGTTGTATATACCGAGCTATAGATTGTATATAGATTGTTTAAATACTTATATACATGTTTTAAGAAGTACATGTTATACAACATATGCTGTACGTTATACAACGTACGTGTTAATTTCATAAAAATAACATTATCATGTCACTAGTATTTTATATTCATATTCATAAACAGCATATCATTCATCATTATATTTCAATTTCACTAGTTCTGAACAAAGATGTATCTGTTGGGAATTCATAAAAATAACACTTACTTCGCTATACTATTTAATATTTGATATATTTTTCACTTTCATATTATTCTCATCCTGTATCTGATGTTTGTATCATACTTTGCGTACTTTCTGAATGTTGACGAAATCTGGACAATTGATTGATGTGAAAAACGTTTGTTTTTATATCATAACTCTAAATATTTTTAAACATGACTTGCCATATATTGTCCACATAATCCTATGCTATGATTTTTTTGATTGATAAAAGAATCAAAATGAAATATGTATATATAATCATATATATATATATATATATATATATATATATATATATATATATATATATATATATATATATTTATATATATATATTTATATATATTATATATATATATATATATATATATATATATATATATATATATATTTATATATATATATATACTCATATATATATATATATATATATATATATATATATATATATATATTTATACATGTACATTTACATATACTTTTACATATATATTCATTCTTATTTGTATTATGTAGGTGTTGGTGGCTGTGTGCCTATATTCCCCATTAATTCCCTATATATAGAGTCGATTTAGCGGAATATCAGTTTTGTGGAGATAAATTTCCAACGGTATGATATTTCAAAATTTCAATACCGGAGAAGAATAGATAATTATAATAGCTTCAAGATGATTTAAGTTATGACTATTTAAGTCATTTGACATAATCTTCAAGCGTATACAGCTCAAAAAAACACATCTTTCAACTGTATACGATTGACAGTTATGCGACATGACTTGGATAGTTATAACTCACATCACTTTGAAGCCATTTCGATTATCTGTGTTTATCCCGCATAAGAATTGTGATATTCAACACCGTTCAAAAGTTATCACTAAAAAACTGATATTCCGCTGAATCGACTTCCATGGACTCTTTTAAGATTAATAATAGCAAAATCCAAGTTAACGATGATAACGTAACAAAAATGAATATACGGATGAAGTAATCCGAGAAAATATGAAGAGAAACTGCCATGCAAGAGAATGAAATAAGGTAATGAGAAGCACGCCTGAGAAAGCCAACATAACTAACGATCTTTTGTCCAAGTTGGCAATAAAGCATATGAATAAAATTGAATGAGACCATTCAAATTCTTTTCCGTTCACAAAATAACAGAACAATAACTTAGATCTATGAGAAATGTATGTGTAAATGACATTTGAGCAATCAATAAACAGTATGAATGATAATAAATAATATTCATGTAGCGCGAAATTCTATTAAACAATGACGATATCAAATGGAGTTTAAGTGATGTACGAGAATATTTCTTTAGTCACATTGCTTCCGATTCAATCCATTCTACTGACGAATACGTGAAACGATATCAAGAGATGATAAATACGGGATTCTATTGAATTGGAATTCAATATCTCTTCTCGAACGATTTGATACGTACATCAGCGCTTGCTCTAGTGATTCACAAACATAAATTTCTTGACTTTTTGTGTTTAGTTGGCACGAATGAGATTGTGAAAACCTTCACAAGTCTTTTCATCACAGTTTGTATCTCACAACTTTTCACACTTCTGGAATATATATATATATATATATATATATATATATATATATATATATATATATATTTGTAGTTAGTGCATACTTCAGTACCTTCATTCATTCATTCAATTTGATTATATAGTTATGAGAATTATGCATTTGATAGAATATTCCTAGGTGGAAACTATTTGGAATAAAGAAACAAAATCTGATATCTGCTCAAATGAATCTGTGATTTGTAATGTTGAATGGTTGGAATACCTCAATATATTGATGGAGCACGCAGTATATAGCATCAACCTCCGCATTGTTAGTACAGCACATGATGAAGATGAATATAGGATTATTGAATACCAACATTTAATATATATATATTTTTTTCATTTCCATGCTGAGAGAATCACAAGTCCAATTGTTGATATCTGGAGTATTTTTGATGAGTGATTATATATGAGATATCCACTTATAGCAATATTTTATGGAATGAGCGAAAAAGCGAAGACTCAATTTCACAGTATACTCTTTTCTTTTCGCGCTCCACAGGTCAAACGGAAGTAGCCTCCACATTTAGTTGAAACGTGTCGAACACAAGGTGACATCGTTTAATTTGATACTGTCTAGGTTCAAAGAGCAATTGGATGCACCACTTATGAGAAAACTCGTTTCGAAATTTGAAGAAAAAACATTAGAATAGCACAGAGAAGACAATTTTGGTAAAATATATCCTTCGAATGAATTCAAATTCAGCATACATTCAGTGTGATGAAGTTATACATCATTCTGGAGTTGAATTGGATATGAATTGGATCAGCCGTTTCGATGAAAAAAAAAAAATATATTTTTCTTACATCTATCCATGCTATTAAAAACCTTCAAAACTTTAAGCAACAAGTGAAACCAATTGATTCGTGGAACGATGAAACAAACAAGCAGTCACATGATTGCTATGAACTCAAGGGACATATATATATATATATATATATATATATATATATATATATATATATATATATATACATATATATATTACATTCCATATGAATATGCCTATATTGTTCATCCAACAACGTATCGGTTGCGTTTTCTTACTTTTTGAGAAATTTATTTCAATATCTGAGTTGAATTAAATTGTCAGTGTGAATAGAATTCAGTTCAATCGAACCACATCATAAACATAGTTGAATTATTGATGTTATTTTACAATGAAAATGATTCGAATATACATAAATAACCACAATTTCATGAACTTAATCGTTTTCGGAAATGTGAAATGTCTGATCGTAACACTCAGTTGATGAGTACAAAATATCTTGAGTGCCATTGTGTGCTGTTCATGTTCGATATTACCACGTCTAGCGCTAGATCTCAATATAGTATGATAATGAACAAGACAAAAGCTCTGAACCAAGCTAGATGAGTGAGTTCACATAGGAAAATGGCATTAACCAAATGAGTTTTCACCACAGCAGTTCTAATGCAACGCTCACGAACACCGTAATACTTAAAGACAGTCAAAAGTTTCCATTCCATAGAATGCATCCAATGTAACCCAATGTTTCGTTTAGTAGATCGACTGCACATCAAGTCACGTATATCAAAAACACTTCCTTGTTCTAGGTAAGCCAATAGTTTAGGAAGACTAAAAGATTCTAAAAAGAGAACCGCATCTGAAGATGAATTTTATGGAGCATGCAATTCAATTGCTATGATTTAAATGCTTTGTTTCGTTGATTTAGCTACGGTTCGATTGAAGTGACAATGTGATATGGCGTCTATATGGACATAGCGCCGTGTTTGAGTCTGTCTAGAAAGCGTGACCACAATAATCAAACTATTGTGCAAGTATTGGTATAAATAAAATGACGTAGTTGACAACATAGAACGTACCAGGTTCCGAAAACGATTGATTACCACTGAGTCACAGTGTAATACCATTCGAGATGTCTTCTCAGGTGAAAACAATACTAAATAAAAGCCGGTGAAAACGCACCGTGCGAAAAAGTATATAAGTGAATGTGAATTGATTCTGATCTCAGTTCATTGTGTACGTTATTTGAACGAACACGTCTATTCGGAGAGACAACCAAAATGACGTGCATTTTGCGCTTAGCGTTGATGTTCGGTTCTTTGTGCCTAGTGCAAGTGACAATCAGTAGAGAGTTCAGTACTTTCGATTTGATATCAGGAGCTGTTTTGGATCAGGATACGGATTTAGAAGTTGCAGGATCGGAATACTACGAGGCTCGCCCCGTTAAAGAGGAGATCTACGATTCAGAACCGGCCGCTTCTGGACATCACGGTCATCACAGTGAGAAGGGAGGTGGTGAATCGCACCATGGCGATCATCACTCGTCGAAAGGGTCAAAAGGTGATAAGGGATATAAGTCTTCTCATCACAGTGATAAGGGGAGCGCTGGCAAACACGGCAAAGAACACGATAGCGGTCACCATGGGGAGAGCGGAGGCAAGAAGGGAGGTCACCACGACGAGGCTGGACATTACGGAGACCACCATAAGGGAGAGAAAGGACACAAGGGAGGAAAATTCCATAAAGGAGGTGGTCATAAAAAAGGACACAAAACTAAAGGATATCACAATAAATTCCATAAGGACGAGTATCATAAAGAGCACAAATTCTACGATGATCATCACAAGGGTGGACATCATAGTAAACATGGGGACTTCCACGGACATCATGCCAGTAAAGGAGGTGGCCACAAGAAGGGATCTCACCATAAGTCTGGACACGATGGCAGTGATTACGGGAAGAAAGGACACCATGATAAGGGACACTATAACGATGATCATAAAGGGTACAAGGGAGCGAGTGGTCATGAGAGCCATCATGGACACAAAGAGGATTACGGGAAGAAGGGGGGTAAATCTGGGGGTTCTCAACATGGGTTCAGCAGTGGGCATGGTGGAGGAGGCGGAGGGGGTGGACACCACTGAATTATTTGACAACCTAATTTCTTTGCAGTTTCCAAGTATTGTTTTTTTATATTTGTTAATTGTTAATGGAAGAATTGCGGCAGCATGATTAATTACAGGTTAATGACTTCGTTATCAAATACTGAGGCTGGTTGTGTCAAATTTTATGATTGTATTGTTTCCTCTTTCGTCATTTTTGTATCACCAAATTGTGTTTTGTATATATTTGACATAATCGATCTCAGTTTTCACACTGCACAAGAATTATAGACAATGTTTAATCATTATTTGTTCTGTTAGTTGTATATTCATTTATCAATAATACTGTCGAATTTTGTTGAAAAAAGTATCCAATGAATATGTTAGGTACGAAGACAATCCTGTAGTACTATTCGAATGATGTGCGAATAAAACCATCAATATGTGATAAAATGTTGTGTTCTGTGAAAATTATTTCCTTCACACTGTTTCCAATTTAATCAGTTTCTTTCACATGAACAAGATGAGACAGATATTACCATCAGCCAATATCAATTGGATTAAGGGCCTCTTCATGAGATTTCCCCAATTCCCAATGCATTTCCGAGTCAGAGAAATATATTACTCAGGCCCGGTTTTACCAATCTTAGTTCGGGTGCTAATCCATTAACTATTAATTAAAGGTACGAAAATAACATATGAAACCAATGGTGATAACAAGTTAATCCACTAACTATTGCTTAATCCAGTTTCATATAACCGGGCCTTAGAGATACTGATTCATCTATTGAACCGAATTACGATAAAGAATGTGGTTCTTATCATGAGCATATAATAGGAAATTGAAGGATATATTACAGTAGGATATCCTGTTGATACACGTTTATATGATCACCGATCATATCTAATGGCTCTCTTCATAATCATCTAATCCAGTACGATAGTTCACATGAACATATATTTGTTCTATTAGGACAATTCTTGAATCAACATTTTTATTATATTGGAAATCACTTGCATTTTCATGAACAGAAAATAAAAATAGACTTTTGAAACAGAGAACGGATTCATTTATGAGTTCTGTATCATATTCTCCACTATATCTCCGCTTTGTCAGAAGCATATCATATATATATATATATATATATATATATATATATATATATATATATATATATATATATATATATATATATATATATATATGTATATAAATCAATATATATATATATATATATATATATATATATATATGAATATGTATATATATATATATATATATATATATTTATATATATATATATATATATATATATATATATATATATATATATATATATATATACATGAATATGTATATATATATATATATATATATATATATATATATATATATATATATATATATATATATATATATATATATATATAATCATCGTATTATCACAACATATTATTCTGTAGCATTCTGAACATGGGCCTATTCAATCATCAGAGCCAGGTTATATTCTGGATGCACATCACTTCGTTCTTTGAATTTCACGTCATTATTTGAATATAATACACAACCGAGACCGTGAAGTGGTTGATCAAGCTGCACTAAAATTGCATTGTGATGAAATACTTATGAGACAATGCGCAAATGCACTCTCAGTACACTCCAATCTTTGAAAGAATAAGCTGTCCAATTTCCTCAGATTCTATTTGAATTCAAATTTCGGATTGAATAATTTCGTATTATCGCAACCATGCAAGTAAATGTGATAGAATGAACATCCAATTCAGAATGGACACAAATCATAAATATCACATATCGGTATTTTAGATTCGTTCAATTCCGATAAAACGAGAAGAAACTGAATGAAATTGGTGATACATTTTGAGTATTGTGACTTGATGAATATTTCTTCTCAGGATTCTCACTGCGACTGTCACTTTGGAATAACGCACCAGGTCTGGCTAGTTTCAAGAAACTAAGGATATTGATTGGATTGTATCCACTTTCAGAGCTAAGTACTATGACAACATGTCCAGTATTTGTATATTTCCATTGCTGTTAGCACGAAATCCTACACTGCTCTTGAGGTGGACTAGAAATAGGTCACATTTTGCGTTCCAAGAGACCGTGACTATTATTTCGTTTTGTCATGGTATTTTAGCTCTCCTGGAGAACAGTATTCAATCAAAGTCCTAGGTTTTGGAGCTGGCCAGACTTATATATGACTTTATTTCGAGTGATAGTCGCGGTATGGGTCCAGAATTCCATAATATTCTAACATGCAAAACGGTATTTAGTTACCGCATCCAATAGTTTCTGTATATGGCCCCTAAACGTATCCATGCAAAGTATTCAACCAGTAGTGATCGAGTCTGAGAAAAACTGGAGAACAAGATTTGATGAATCTAATTGTGTATTTGCATGTTTCAGACATATCAAAACATTATTTGTTTGTACTTTTTTTGTGAGTTTGGTAGTACAGTCTGTTCGAAAGTTGAAATTATCACCAGCGTTCTTATATATCATACTAATACAAGTTGACTCCCACATTCTTAAATGACCGATATACAAAAATCATATTTCACAAGAAAGAATGGGTAAGTAATTGAAATGACTGTATTTTACAATACAATAGTCGATCGAATCCAATTCAATTCTACTAGTACAGATCGCACAAAGCATTTAATCACATTGATTGTAACTCAGAATTACAATAGTCATCAGTCTGGACTGTTTCTGTTCGTACAATTCACAACCACTCCAATTCCCTTAAATCAAACTTCATCCAGTATTCTATTTAAAAATAAGTGAGATGAAGTTTATTTATCGAATCTTTGCTCAATTTAGCTTTTGCTTCTGCTAGCAACCTTTTGCTTATTTTGGAGATGTAAAGTTCTGATTCTGCACATCTGTTTGTTCCTAAATTTCAATTTTGATGCCCTTAAACGACACCAACAGCTAGGTTATGAGAGTATGAATGAGCAGGTTATAAGGAAACGATAGAGACAATGTAGGAGAATGGACATTCACTGAAACCCATGCCTTTTTGCGGGACTCGTATCTCAAGACCCTAATTTCAATTCCTAGCGCAGTAAAATAATCGATCGAGCCACGGAAGTGATGAACCAATTGTATAGTCGAAAGTTGGCCTATATAACTCATAAAAATATATATATATATATAAATATATATGGTGGGAGCTCGCGGCACCATTCCTCAATTTTTATGCACTTTTCTTGATAATCAAAAAATCCCAAAGAAGGTATTATTAAGAAATATTGTAAATCCAGTTTTGATAGATTCGGTAGGTCTTTTACAGCACCATTTATATTCTTTCAAATAATTTCAATCATTTTAATAATATTAATAATACCTTCTTTTTCTATTACCTTGTTCCATTTTCATATTTTTTTCATACTTTTGTTATCTACCCTCAATTAAGTTAGTTTTATAATATTTCAGGATTTTTCTGTATTCAATTTTTTATCACTTTTGTAAATAACCATTGTACTATATTGTATTGACTATTACGCTGTACCATCTTGGTATCCCGCTATGCGGACAGCCGTCAATAAATTGTCATTCTCTCTCTTATATATATATAGATAAAGATATATATATATATATATATATATATATATATATATATATATATATATATATATATATATAAACATATACATGAATATATATATATATATATATATATATATATATATATATAAATATATATATATATATATATATATATATATATATATATATATATATATATATTCATATATAATGTGTGATTTTTGTATGAATATCAAATTTCAATTCATTCGAACATTAGAATTACAAAAATGCTTACACTTGTCACTATAGTTCTGTATTCAGACATTCTCGTATCTAATTATGACAATTGAATTCAATGATGGTTTTTTACTCAACGTTTCCTAGAATTAAACGTGTGGATACTCTCATTGATCAAATGTCATCATAAGAGTAACTATTCTTCACTTCGTATACACAATAAATTGTGATCAATCCGAGAGGAAACAAGTAGTGAAATCATGTTTTTTCTCACATACCCTCAAGGGGAAAACCCTATATACTGACAATGTTATATGTGCACTATTTCGGTAGCCGTTTCTCACAAATTGTGAAAGTTACATGTACGTACAAAATGTTCACAGTAATTACCCAAGACCTTTGTTCACTTGCACTGGAAATAATAAAAAAAGAATACAAATTTATATTCTATCTCTTTTGAAAAATGACCAAAAAATACCACATTTTTAATCTTACAACAATTTTTACTTTTGATGTTATCTCGCATGGATGATGAAAAAAACTCGACACACCTATCGAGTACTAATATCTACAATTGATAAAAATTTGGGATGATTATTTCAAACAGTTTTAGAGATCCAGGTACCGAAAATCGAAAAAATAATTAGAATGACCGCATTTGAAAATATCAGCAAACAATTAGGTTAAAAGTCCATGGGAGTCGATCTAGCGAAATATCAGTTTTTTGGTGATAACTTTTGAACGGTATAATATACCAGAATTCTAATACGCGAGAAACATAGATAATTTCATTGGTTGCAAGATGATATAAGTTGAAATTATTCAAGTCATGTCGCATAAATGTCATTAGTGTCGACAGTTAAAAAATTTTTTTTAGCTGTCGACGTTTCACAGTTATGCAACGTGACTTAAATAGTCATAACTTATATCATCTTGAAGCTATTATAATTATCTGTGTTTTTCGCGGATTAGAATTTTGATATCTCATACCGTTCAAAAGTTATCACCAAGAAACTGATATTTCGCTAAATCGACTACCGTGGACTCTTAATTGCATTGAAAGATGAAATGTGGGCCTATACAAAGTGCCAAATGAAAAATAAAATACAATTATAACCACATCAAATGATTCAATATTTCTTGCAGCATTCAATTGATAGAGCTGTACACAACAAATCTAAATACAAAAATAAATAAAAAAAGTTCCCAATGTTCCCCAAAAAGTTCCCCACTTTATGAAGATTATTAATTCACGAACGATAGTGTGAGAATGACTTGATGATAATAGATGATAATGAGAGATTGGTATGACAATCGTAGTTGATGTAATTAACACTATGTATCGCTCGATATATCTGTCGAAAAGATAGACCCAACGTTTTTATGTGCTTCTCTTCATGTGATAATTTCAACCAGCGTGATATAGTTGAATTCGGCTCGAATCTATTCTCTATACAAGTTTAAGTAATGAACTGAATAAGGAAAAGTCATATCCATGGTTTATATAGAAAAGAGTTCTAACAAAAGAAGTATTTTTATTCCATCTGGATATGGTTTCCCTCAAGTAATTTGTCGCGTCATGCACGTTATTTGACTGTAGAGATATTATATAAGTTAAAAATCGATTATATAATTATAATGATCGATGTTTCTGAGTATATACATATTTTGAAGTCAACTTTACGTACTATTCAGTATTCAATTTTTTGTATGAAGAACCATTTTTATGTATCATTTTTATAGCTCAATTGAAAACGTCTTCTGAATATTCGAGTTCTATTTCTGATATTAAGTTGTCGATAAATTGCAATCGAAGACGAATTAAACCCGCCACTGGGCTTTTTGGGACTGAATATAATTATACATATTTTATTCAGATTCATTGAAAATACTGATAATTTTACTGTTCAGACTAGCTTCGAACCTGCTTCATGTCATCGATTTCAGTTCCAAAACTTGAAGTCCCAGCTACTCGAAAATATGAAAATAATCATTAATAATCACTCTACTTGGTAATAGGCCTACTGTTTTAGGCCCACAGATTTTAGGATCCGATTCACTTCAAAGATACTCGAACCAATCATAAATATTCCACCCTCATATTCAGCATCAGAAACTGTGGTACAGAGATTGAAATATATGCTCTGAGAAATAAGACATATAATTCTACCTCGTGACAGTTTACGCAGATATCAGAGGAAATGTAGATTCATCAATGATAGATTTAAATTAATCACAATCAGGCTGAAAGATAACAATATTCATCTGGTTTGTGATCAAACTAGTTCAGTTCAGTTCATGATGATATATCATGCACTGATTTCATGATAATTCATTCACATAAAAACTTGTACAACGAAATGTAATTAGGTACCAAATTGTCTTGTTATACAGTCTTTACGCCTCAACAGCGAAGCGCATTGCCTATAAGAGAAAGGTGGTCGGGACTTCCAATAAAAAGTGTTGACCAAAACTAATGTTTCTACCATTAGTCCATACAATAGCTAGGATTATAAATACTGAACGTATCACTCAGTAGGGTATCAGTTCAGTCTCAGTCTTCAATAGACCAACATATCCAATACAAATAACAACTTCTCAAAATGTCAGGAACATTGTGGCGTCCATGGCGTCTACTCTTCCTTCTTGGAGCCTTGTGCCTTCTGCAAGCCACATTAGCTCGTCAAGTTCGTGTCAACGACGAGGACCAAGAGGTGGAAGCATCGGAAGTAGCTGACCTACTCACAGCCGCAACCGGCGGACATTCTAGTCACAGTGAGAAGGGAGGCGGTGAATCTCATCATGGCGACAGTCACTCCAGCCACGGGTCGAAGGGCAGCAAAGGATACAAATCAGGGCATCACAGTGATAAGGGGAGTGCTGGCAAACACGGTAAAGAACACGATAGCGGTCACCATGGGGAGAGCGGAGGCAAGAAGGGAGGTCACCACGACGAAGCCGGACATTACGGAGACCACCATAAGGGAGAGAAAGGACACAAGGGAGGCAAGTTCAGCGAGGGTGGTGGACACAAAAAGGGAAGTAAGACACACGGATATCACAACAAAGCCAACAAAGACGAATACTCAAAGGAACACAAGTTCTACGACGACTATCACAAGGGAGGACATCACAGCAAGCATGGAGACTTCGGTGGACACCATTCTAGCAAAGGAGGCGGCCACAAGAAGGGATCTCACCATAAGTCTGGACACGATGGCAGTGATTACGGCAAGAAAGGACACAATGATAAGGGACACTACAACGATGACCACAAAGGATACAAAGGAGCAAGTGGTCATGAGAGCCATGGAGGTCACAGTGAAGATTACGGTAAGAAGGGAGGCAGCTCCGGCGGTTCCCAACACGGATACAGCAGTGGTCATGGAGGCGGCGGCGGCGGTGGAGGACATGGAGGCGGAGGACACCATTAAACCTCATTCATTATTGTTGATTGTTAAAAATATTGATTCGTATATCTATCTCCACATTTTTGTTGAATTGTTAAACATGTTGGCTTCTACAATGTTACTTAATATTAAAACATCTGTTAATTATTGTTATTGGAACAAATGAATATAATAAAAATTATAAACTAATTTGAAACAGTTGTATTATCATTGTGTATTATTTTCGAGATCAATAGTACTATTGATTGAAACTACTTCATCAAGTAATGGGCTACATGCACATCGAGCTGTAGATAATATGAACAGTAACAGTGAACAGTATCATGTAACAGTGAAAAGATACTATAGTACCCACATCAACAGTCTGTTGTCTACCACTCTTTGCTATATAGCAATGAATTGGGGGCAACCTACTGTATAAAAAATGGGTACAGAAAACAAACTATAAACCAGTAGTATAAAGGTACGATGTGATGGTATAATAACTCATTTTCATTTCAATAAATCAAAATTTAGGAATTCAACTTTCATCAAATGGTAAGTAAAAATGAAATGATAAGATGAAATGATTCATTCGATGAAATATCTCAGTTTGTCAAATATTCATTTTTTCTTTTTGATAGTAAATATGATTTATTCAATTGATTCCACATGAGTTAATTAAACGTCATATTGACGATAACATTTCGATGGATAATAATCAGATGATTCGTTCAATCTGTCTGCTGAAACGGAATATTCGAGATTATTTCAATCATTTCATCAAGTCAATGATGACTCCCATGCTATTATTTTGCTGATATATCTTTTCTTTTATTCTATGTTTTACAAAGATTACTTAAAGCTTCAAGTTAATAATATTACTAAATCTAGTTTAAAAAAATCTGAATTGAATTGATCACTAAATTACTACATTGAGCTCAGTTTCACACACTAGAAAAAAATAATCGGTAATGACTTTCCGAAATTACTAAAATCTAGCAAGTATAGGCCTATTGGTAGATAAATTGGCTTGGGAAGTGAGCATCAAAATTAACCCCAACCTTAGATCCAGTGCATCGTTTCATAGTATTCTTTCCTTTTTTTTTCACTGCATCAGTGAAATTGACTGATCGATTTGTAAGTTTCTGAAAAAACTTGGATTGACATGAACATGGATTTATACATTGGAATATTCAATTTCATGAACCTACGTGATGTTTGTAGATAATTCTCGCATATATGCCTTATACACATCACCAATGTATCGGTTTATTGATTATTCAATATAATTGGATAATTGAACTCGAAACTTTGAAAAAATTAAATTAAAAGATTACAATGACGCTATAGAATATATGTATATATTATATATTTTTTTAATAACATTAAAACTTGATACAAAATCATTGTTCCCCAATTAAGACTATGGATTAAGATAGGATCGTTTGGACGTATAAAATATGATCCAGTGAGAAATTTTTCAACAAATTGTCAATATGCTCTTTTGCCACCTCAATTTGATGTTGGATTGATTACAAGATGCATGTTTACACTTACGAAATGTGCGACTTAATCCAAAGACATATTCGAAATTATTTTAAACTCACAACTTATTTACGGTCACATAGTGACATGATTTCATTGTTACATATTGGTCATTCTTCATTGGCCCATTTCATAGCCCACAGCAAACAATTAAGGTCGATTTCGCTAGGAAACACTCTTACTTTTTTCTCACTTCATTTCCAAATTACGGATTGTTGATAATTCTTTATTGTACTGACAAGTATATGAGAGGATATAAAAGTTATTATGGCGAGTAGGTTGAAACAGTGTTAACCTTCCCATATAATCTCGGACTGTATTTTCTTATACAATCTAAGCTAAGCTCCTAAGCTTCGCTAAAACTAAAACTAAGCTTCTGAATGTGGCCACTAAAGTGCATACATGGACGAAAGATATACTATCAAGACAGTTGAATCTTGTGGCTCAACACGAATGAATCCCCGTGCACACTTCCATTCCCCTCGCTTACGTCTGCACTTGATTGGTACCTACGGTCGCCACTGAGGGAACGTCCCTGATGACTTCTCTGTAGTAGCACGATCCAGGATGCCATATGAGAGTTCCAGTGGAACCGTGATACTACAGGTGTTACAGGTGAAGAGGTTGGAATAGAGTGGTGACAAAGTAGTGAGGGTGAAAGTGGGGGTCAGTTTCATTTTATTTTATATTTGCCAATAATTCGAATCTTCCAACCGTCCCGAGCGTAGTTCAGAAAATGCCTATATTGGATAATTAGAGTTGAAGCTCACAAAAATATTCGAAAGAATATTGTATTATATAAGATTGTGAGAAGCTGTTCGTATTGTTCTCAGAATTCATTCCCCAATTAATTCTCAATACTAATCTCACTCCCACTCTGTTATGGGAACAAGAGATATCTCATTTTTCCCAGTTATATATAGATATACGGAGATAATATTATCAATATAGATCAAAATCCATTGGGAGTTCAACTACTGAAAAATTGTGCTCAATTTCATTATTTGTTTGAAGTAAGAATGGACATATTTCATACATACAAAACAAATTGAGTAATCACAAAGTGGACGGAGAAAATTAAAAAAGCCTCTAATTGAAAACTTTGTAACCATTATTCCATTACCATTATTCTCACCATTATTGTAACATGAACACGGTTGATTAGGTTACATACATCAAGTTGAAATTTGCCACTCTTTCATCTGACAATCATCATATATCACGATGATGAAATGGAACAAACATGTTTGTGTCTATAATCTGCTCTTTGAACACTGGAAACCGCAACAATATCTATTATTGTTTCTGTTTGCCTGGGGGTGCTTTGAATGTAACACTACACACACGTATGCTATAAAAAGGAATATTGGTCTATAGTGTTATACAATAATTACAACTCCCATTATAATTGAAATTAAAACTACTGTTATATGATTATGCTGTTAAATCTAGTGGTGAACTAGGATGATTGTAACTATTGTACAGCTTTGTTTTGTGATGTTCTGCAAACGCGCACATCGAACATAATATGCACTAAATGTACTGACAGCTCTTTGCCACTACTCTTGACCCCGAAGTGGATGGAACCGAGATAATACACTTCAGAGGAGCAAACTGCAATATGAATGAAGTGCAATATTGAATTACGAAAAGTTAGCTTATGTATTTTCTCGAAATTAAGCAGGATGGTAATAGTATTATTTCGTATTTTAACAAAGAACACTCAGAAATGGGTGCATTTAGAACAAACGAATTTGATGGACAAACAACATTCCGAAATTGAAATTGGATGAAACGATTTTCTATGAGAACAAACTTCAAGGGAAGATAATATTTCGTGATGGGAAATCATATACAATACGATGGGAAATAATACGAAACGATAATAATTCAATCCGTATAATAAATTGAAAGTTCTTCAATGAAATGAGATGAATGGAATATTCCATAGTCTATCCAACAAATACATCCATCTCAGACCCAGCTGTCTCATCAACACTGATATTTCCGGATCTTTAGTCATCTGTATCGAACGCTACAATAATTGTGTAGTAAACTTACAACATTACGTGGAAACAGGCGTGCGCACAGGGTATACGTAAAGACGGCCCGGGCCGTACCTAATTTGCAGCACAACTGAGGCCACACTTAATGTTTCATCTAAAATTATCTATAACAGATTAAAAATTACATTTCTTGCTCCAACATGATTCTCACAAACCAATCAAATCAGTATAAAATAAAAATGTACCTTAATTCAATACATTTTCCTGTGGGGTGAAATGGGCGCCTTTCCCATTATCAGGTCGTTATTTTGTACGTTATTGGCTTCATTTCCGTTGGGGGTGTGGCTGTTGCCAAGGATATTAGGCAGAGCAAAGAATTCAATCATATGCCAGTATTTAAACATGTACATATAATTCGGTTTATAGCTCAAAATTTTGTTTGTGTTCCAGCTGATGTAGTGATAATGGTGCGATAACACCTAACTATTTATGCTTATATACTGTTATACCTTTACTGAAAATCTATCTCTCAATTTCTCGTGACGTGCCGTACCTATTGAAAGGTTCTTCGCACGCCTATACCTGAAAATGATTCAATAAATCATCATTCGTAAAAACACTCAGTTCCCATCAGTTATGCCGAATGAAAGTTGCATTCTAAGCAAGCAACTGACTGCTCAATAACACACGACCCTTTTTAGGAAGTCTAATTTGAACTTCCACCTATACTGAATGATTCACTAGTCAGGTATATCACATGGGGA
This sequence comes from Brachyptera risi, assembly GCA_964007535.1. Lineage (NCBI taxonomy): Eukaryota > Metazoa > Arthropoda > Insecta > Plecoptera > Taeniopterygidae > Brachyptera > Brachyptera risi. The sequence goes on along the minus strand of OZ023330.1, from coordinate 12,357,719 downwards.
TGTGGAAAATATAAGCATATAACCACCATAGGATACTTGAGACCTATGAACGTTATACTAGTTACAAATATTGTATATCAATTTTCAGAATGTAATTGGCATAATATTGGTGTTATTGTAGAAAAAAGTCTCACTGTTACGCATGAAGAGATTAATGGTTGTGTCACTGTTTGGTTTAAACACTTTTTACGCTCAATCGAGAATGAAGTCAATGCACGTTACGCAGCTACCATGACCAATCGTCACACAAAACACATTGCATTCATTCCTATAGGTCGATAAAAATGCAATCAGCTCAGTTATTAGATTACAAACGTGGCTTACATCATTTTCGTCTCGCAAGACTTTTGGGCATTCACAAGATTTGTGTAAGACCTCTAATGCAACAGTGTTACACGAGTCGGGTCAGACATTATCATTGTTTTAAATTCCTTTTTTTATAATAATATTTTAATTTGTCCTCAGATTTTACTCTAGCATTTGACGGAGATGACGTAAACAGTGAAAGCTTTGCTACTTTTTCTTATTGATATTGTTTAGAAAACTGAGTAATAGAATTGCAGGCTACACTTGGTCAGTCATTGAATCATTGAGACATTTTTATAACGCCCCTCTCACAAAAAGTGTACGCTAGTGATAGTTGGTAAGATGTTAATTTCCCGCAGTGGTTTGTCTTAAAATCGTCGAGCATATAAATAGAACGGTAATGAGACGTTTGATATCATTCGATTGTATACCATTCAAGTGCAATGGTAGCACTTAAAATTTCTCTAGTGTTGTTTGGGACTTTGTGCCTGATCCAAGCATTGAGCTTGGCTCGGGAAATTCACCAAAGAAACCCGTACGGCTATGAAGTGACCGATCTAGAAGCCGCGGGTTCGGACCTTGAAGCCGCCGCGTCAGGACACAGCTACAAGAAGGGTGGCGGCAGCGACCACCATTCAGACCATCACTCCAGTCACGGGGAGAAAGGCGACAAGGGATACAAGGGTCACCATAGTAACGAGAAGGGAGAAAAGGGACACCATGACAAGGAAGGTCACAAAGGTTCTTACAGCGAGGGAGGCGGTCACAAGAAGGGTCACGAAGATGGAGGTGGCTATTATGGTGAACACCACAAGGGGGAGAAGGGCTCCAAGGGACATAAATACGGTGAGAAGGGCTCTTACAACAAGGGTCATAGCACTAAGGGACAACATGAAGTCCACAAACTTGACGAGTACAAGAAGAACAATGAGTTCTATGACGAGCATCACGATGAGGGTAAACATGGTAAACATGGGGGCTACGCCAGTGAGCATGGATCGAAGAAAGGAGGTCATCATAAGGGAGGTCACAAGAAGGGTGGACACCACGACAGCCACTACGGCAAGAAAGGAGGTCATGACAAGGGTAGCTACTATGATGAACATAAGGGACACAAAGGCGGCGGTGGTCACGATTCTCATCATGGACACAGTGAGGACTACGGCAAGAAGGGAGGCAGCTCTGGACACAAGTCCCACCAGCACAGCAGCGGTCATGGGGGCGGCGGTGGTGGCGGCGGTCATCACGGTTAAACCAATTGGTTCCCACCATCTCAGAATACTACTAATCAACCACCATGGCTACTCCGATTTTGGATATAATATTCTGTACTTTTATTTTGTTTCATACATACTAAACAAAAGTACATGAACGTTTTATTTATGTCACATTATTTTATGTCAGACTGTTTTTACTATTACATTCAGTGAAGTTTTACTGTATAATCCGTTTCGGAAGTGTTAAGTTTCGGAACTAGCTGAACGAATGTTTATATGGTTGAGTACGTTGTTATAATGATAATATTATTAGTCATATAATTATCATCCTTATTGTTGTGACCTGTTACGTTGTTCTCTTATTTCAATCAAAGTGAGTGATTAATAAAATATATCCATAACAAATTAGTTGTTGATAATATTGACCCCATCCTACAAATATCCGCTACAAGCTAGTATATAGTATCTTGGCTGACTTTAATAACAATGAAAATTTGAGACATTGAATTTTTGAATTGACCTGTTTAATCGTTTAGTCGGAATCAATCAGTTTTGAATTTAATCGTTCCAAAAAATCCGAGATTACTAACAGTCCATATGATGATCCATTTGCATTAATTCGCATTAGTTCGTGACATTCATATGTTACAGATCGGTCACAGATACCAAGAGATGTCATATATTTGATCAACGAACATTTGACTCAAACTAATAAGCATTTATACTGGTTAGCTCGTGAAACGAAATAGATTGGTTTCAAGTTCGCGTGGGTCAGTAGGGGTATAGAATATTTGTTCGTAAAGACGAGCAGTCTCGTAATTCGAGTAAACCTTAATTCGAGTAAGTATATATAAACCAGCTGACGTTCCTGTTCAATAAGCATTTCAGCAGTTCATTTGAGATAAAATTATCATTCAAGTTTATCTTTACTTTCATTATTTTTTTTCATTGCTTTGATGGAATTTACTTTTGACACGATAGCCGAGGATGACTTCATTAGTTCGCACTTGTGTCATGATATTGCTGTCATGACACGGAGATTTGTTAATCTCCAGGGTTGTTGTAATTATGATTTCAAAATAATTATGCTCTTCACGGAAATGTTCGAATTTTGTTGTTAATAATATGTGTTTAATGTTTGCTTTCCATCAGTGTTTTGGTTCATATAACTTGATTGTAATTTCACTTGGTATTTGCTATTGTTCATAATCTCTCATTCTATGCATTTTGTTATTATTATTATCATTATTATCATTATTACTATCATTATTATTATCATTGTTATCATCATAACTGTTTATTTTTCAATCAAGAGTAATTTTGCAAATATTCATTCCATTGGTTTCAAAATTTGTTTATGTCTCCTTCGTTGAAAAAATAGATGTATTTATTTCAATTTATTTCATTATTTGCTTTATAGCCAACTTTTGTTTAATAATCATAAGTTAATTGTTGCCCGCACACAAGAATTCGTTCTTATGCGAGCTTCTTATTATTAATTATTTCGCATTAATGGCAGTTCTTCTTTATTTTTTTTATATCACCTTTATATCGTATTGAATTTATTTTGTTATTATCCCCATGAGTTGTCATCATATTTCATATTTGTCATGTACCGGTAATTGTTTAACGAGAATAAAAAACATGTTGAAATTGAAAATTGAAATTGAATTTGATTATAGTTCACAAATAACATTTCACTTGTCAACAACGAAAAATCAATCAAAACTTATCGATATTCATCAACACATTTTTTCACAGATGTTTTGAGATCTCATAATAAAGCGTGTAAAATTTCATGAACTCGACTGATAGTTGCCTCAAAATGAATTAATGAATAATGGGCATATGAAAAGTTATTCATGCTCGAGCTAGTCAGGAATAATAAGATTTTATACTAAATTATGTCATTTCCTCGATTCATTTTTCAATTTTATACTCGTATCAAATCTATGAAACAGATCTGATGGGAGCCCCAGCCTCCAGTGCATGTGAAGTAATGGTGAACAAAGGTATTTCAATTTGATTAATTGGTTTACTACATGATCAGGAATTGTTACCAAGTAGTTCTACAACATCAGGGTCTGTTTTGATATTTTTTCTCCCCAAAGATCACATGCAGTGTCCCGATGGTAATAGGTATTGTTTTTGAACGTATTCACATCGCATTGTAACGATGCAGTAGGCCTATATTTAGCGTAGCTTTGCAATCTCCTTATATTGTGGTATGTCGCGACTTCCAATAGTGCAATACTTCATTTTATTCATTTTCATTTTCAAATCATTTTATTCTTGTTTTTGAACATCATTTACATACACTTTTCATTTTTTCCGAGGCTGATAATCATATTCTCAAGTAGTTTCATCAGAGTCTTATGATGAAGTAAAAAGTAGAACTATACCTTTTCGACTCTATAGTTTTATAGTTTTATAGCTTCATCAGTAGTGTTTTCGTTGATTTTTCAAGAGGAATACTTGAATCGTGGAAGTGTCTGATTCAAGACCAATATCTATTCAAAAAACTCAAACATTTCAAGAGAAGAAGAGTGAAAGAGAAGACGATTCAAATCGCGACATAATGTATCATTCAAGACAAACAAATACTCGTCTTCATCCTGACGAGGTTTCTCGTGGTACCCACAGTCTTCGAAGCAAATGCTAGGCCTAAATATACCAGTTCGGGCCTATCATTCATTTTTGTCATGGCACAATTATAACTATACATCTGCTGTTGAGGGAAAGAATTGAACATTGCCCTAGAGACAGGCCAAAGTGGACCGGCCCGGTCTCAAAACAATTCTGAGAGGTGCCGCTTCAAAACGTTATTACTAATAACGTAATTATGATTAATTAATAATTATAATAAGTCGACCTTGAATGAGAAATAACGATTTTACTCTAGATTTCAATGTTGATGGAGAAAAATTCCAATTGTAGATGCCATCACTTCTCTATGACTGGTTCAAAGTTGTTCGGAATATTGTAGCTAATCCAACCCAAATTACATTTACAATTGATTTTTCATTTTTTTTTTAAATATGTCAAACTTAGGATCATGATGGTGTGATGTCTGGACGATGTAAATGGTAGATATCTATATGGAAATACATGAACATATTGAAATATCATATTGATATTTGATGATTTGATATTGATTCATATTGGTATTGATGGCTTTTATTCCCATTGTTGAAACTGATGGTGTCAGGATGCTCAAATGGTTGTTATTTAACAATGATTTTATAACCATGAGAAAGAATCCGTATTACTATTTTTACCTCTATTTCCTCTCATTGACTTTCTGAATATAATTCTACAGCACAAGTGTTACTCACAATTTGTTGTCTTCATACAGCATCAAAGTTGTTAAATGCCAAGATACCAACCCAAATTTGGAGTTTTAATGATGATAATTCACTTAAAAATCGCACCCACAGTCAATTCATTTCGTAATACGATAGAGTGAATTATATAATTTGATATGAATGATTTTCACAAAAACCCTTGCTTTATGTACCTGATCCCACACTCGGCTTCACCTCGGTTTCTAAAGCAATGCCTCAGCTGAATGAGCCACAAGAAGCAAGTTCATAATATATCATGATGAGTATATATATATATATATATATATATATATATATATATATATATATATATACATATATATATATATATATATATATATATATATATATATATATATATATATATATATATATATATATATATATATATATATATATATGAATAATTTATCAGTGAAATAACTCTTTGCCTCACAGAAGGACTCACAAAAGAATAATATAAAAATGAAAATAACAGATTATTAAATAGAGCAGAATTACAATACAACAGTGTTTGATGAAGAAATTAATAATAATATCAGGCCATGGTCTAGAAAACTGAATGTTTTGATTGATTACTGGTATTCATTTAGAAAAAGATGAGAAAAATTGAGATATTAAAAAAGAGAGGAAAAAATATTTGAAAAAGTTACTCAAAAAAGAGAAAGACAATCTGTGTCTTGATAGTTCCTCAATATCATTTGACAAATGGAAGAAGTATAGCATCTTGACCACAATTTCTACTTTTTGTCATAATTTATATTTCAAAGGTAGAACTTTTTTCTCTCTGAATACATTACATTTGTACCCAGGTTAATGTTATCACAGTCTTATCGGCCTATGTCGTGGTATGCGTACCAGGCTAGGGTGTTGAGAACTTCCCTCTTGGTATTTATTCTTTCAAATGTAATTACTGTTACTCTCACATACAAGCTTTGGTTCATGTGGGTTCTATTTTTCAACAATATCATTATTAAAATGAATTCCCACTTTTCAAACAATTAATTTTAGTTATTATTTCTGTGAACCAATATCATCATTGAAATGAATGCTTATTTTCCAAGTATTTAATTTCAGTTATTACTATTGTGAGCTAATATCATTATGAAAATAAATTCAATTTTGATTCAACTTTAGTTATCACTATTGTGAGCTGATCAACCGATGTCATACCAATGTGTTATGTATTATGATCAGGACCTCTATGATTGGTGGGTAAATCATATTATTGCATTTATGTTCTGTATTTATTTGAGAAATATTGACTAATGAAACGAACGTAAAATGACAAAAATTTGAATCGAGTCTTCTGATTTGTCATTCCAGTCATGAATTGTCATACAAAATGTATTGACTCTGTCAGCCATCACGATGAATACATTGTAAGCATCGATACATTTTTCAATCATTTCTCATCAAATTCTGATCACAATCATGAGAATGTTCCCAATTCGAATATCTACAGTAAAACATGTGAAAATAACTAGTCTCTCATGCAGTCAATTCTATAGCGTGGAATCTGTTATCCACAGTCCACAGTATGGATGTTGAATGAGTGGCTAATACAGTGCATAGATGCATGAAATAGATTTTAGATCCAATTAGTATCATGTTCTATTTTGTATGGTGGACTAGTTGAAATAAAGCATAATCGATGAACTCAACAACCACATTGAAATTCATTTCGATTGATCTATGCTTTGATGAATGTTTTCACAAGAATAATTCTTACGCTCATCGGATTCAACTATGTAATCTCTTAACGAGTATTGAAGCAGTTGACTATCATTGAGCCTCATCAAGAACTAGTATCCTCTCCGTAATATATATATATATATATATATATATATATATATATATATATATATATATATATATATATACATATATATATATATATATATATACTATATATGGATTATAGATATAGATGATATGGATTATATATATATATATACATATATATATATATATATATATATATATATATATATATATATATATATATATATATATATATATATATATATAAATATGGAGAGAGAGAGAGATTATAAATGAAGATAATATAGATTATAGATGAGATGAGATAAGGGATGTGAAAAAAGTTCAAAGGATTGCAGTTAGAAGGGCTACAGGTAGAATTAGGAGGTGGAAATTGGGAAAGAATGAAAGAGGAGAGAGGTTGAGAATGTTGGAGAGTCTATCCGAGATGAAGCGAGTCTTGAGATGGCAAAAACTGGAATTACGGAGAAAGGAGGATGGTGTATATGTAATTTCTTCAGGGTAATGGAGGAAGAGGGGGATGGGGAGAGCTGTAGAGTTGATAGAAAGAAAGGAATCAGAGGAAAGATAGAAAGGAGTGGGTTAGGTATAGTTAGGGAACTTACCACCACGTATTTATGTGCAATATTGTAAGAGTCATAAATAAATGAATGAATATAACTTATATATGCACGACTGTGTATCACCAAACGTATTATACCATAGACCAAATAATCACACTTATGACTAGTACACAACGATTTGAACATTTTTCGAATGAACTCATAGAATATGTACAACAAACGCTTCAATCATAGTGAAAAAATATGATAGGCCTACATTAATGAATGTATGCATTATGTTGACGGACTTTTTTTTGAACTTTGGTTTCTGATTTGATTTCGAGAATTCAGAACTACATAAGAGATTTGACATTCACTCCTATATGATTGACCTTGTGCCTCGCTGCTCAATATTACGGAAAAGAACTGAGAATCGTTTCATTAGACTAGGAAAACGCGGGATGCGCGTTGTTAGACGAGCTTAGGGGTACAGAAATCTAGAATGAAAAATAATTTGTCAACCCAATCTACATCTACAGACCTTGGATCACTCCAAACGTTCAAAAACCTTACGAGAATCAGTTATGTCACGGCTTTCCTCTTCATTCATTTCAATCGTTTTGAATTAATTGGTGACACTTGTTGCTATAGATTTAATTGGTTCCCGTAATTGCCTAAATTGATGGGAAAATGCTTTATAAATGCGTTTTCTTCGTTATTTCTCATCCAATTGATGCGAAAAATCTCTCAAAATGTGCTTAATAGTTTCCTTTATATTCGGCGAAAATTTGAGAGGTCTAGAAAAATTTTGATTTTTCAAGTATTTTCCTCCGGGTTATTCTAATGGGGATTTTTGAAATTTCTAAAATTCATAAAAAAAAAGTTACCACCCGATAATGCCACAAAACTATACAGATCTAAGTAAGATGAGGAACCATGACAAAAAAAAGTTTGAAGTTGATAGCTGTAGCCGTTTGACCTGTGGAGAACCGACAAAAAAACATAAAAAAAACAAACAAACAAAAAAAAAAAAAAAAAAAACATAAAAACGAACACCAATTTGACATACTGAAAAAAATTGGTGTTCGTTTTTATGTTTTTTTTTTTTTTTTTTTTTTTTTTTTTTCATGTTTTTTTGTCGGTTCTCCACAGGTCAAACGGCTACAGCTATCAACTTCAAACTTTTTTTCGTCATGGTTCCTCATCTAACTTAGATCTGTATAGTTTTGTGGCATTATCGGGTGGTAACTTTTTTTTATGAATTTTAGAAATTTCAAAAATCCCCATTAGAATAACCCGGAGGAAAATACTTGAAAAATCAAAATTTTTCAAGACCTCTCAAATTTCCGCCGAATATAAAGGAAACTATTAAGCACATTTTGAGAGATTTTTCGCATCAATCGGATGAGAAATAACGAAGAAAACGCATTTATAAAGCATTTTCCCATCAATTTAGGCTATTACGGGAACCAATTAAATCTATAGCAACAAGTGTCACCAATTAATTCAAAACGATTGGAATGAATGAAGAGGAAGGCCGTGACATAACTGATTCTTGTAAGGTTTTTGAACGTTTGGAGTGATCCAAGGTCTGTAGATGTAGATTGGGTTGACAAATTATTTTTCATTCTAGATTTCTATACCCCTAAGCTCGTCTAACAACGCGCATCCCGCGTTTTCCTAGTTATAAGCCTCGATATACTACATGATTCCTTTTATTCCTAACTTATTCGAATAGGCTGATTTCAATGAATGAGGTGGTAAACGAGATAAGCAACCAACAATATACTGTTGATTGATATTTGTTAATGAAATATGAATAATTTACTGTAGGGCCTATAGATGACCGAGGATGAATTGGTTAAATTTGTAGTTGAACATATGTTGTATAGATTCTTTATTGGTGTAAAATAGAAACTAAGTGAATATAACGAATCAATGAAGAGTGTATGTGGACAAAAAAATATAGTGTTTGATACAAAAATCTATAGTTAGACGAGCTTTAGCGAGGATTCAATTTGACATACTGAAAAAAATTGGTGTTCGTTTTTATGTTTTTTTTATGTTTTTTTGTCGGTTCTCCACAGGTCAAACAGCTACAGCTATCAACTTCAAACTTTTTTTCGTCATGGTTCCTCATCTAACTTAGATCTGTATAGTTTTGTGGCATTATCGGGTGGTAACTTTTTTTTTTATGAATTTTAGAAATTTCAAAAATCCCCGTTAGAATAACCCGGAGGAAAATACTTGAAAAATCAAAATTTTTCAAGACCTCTCAAATTTTCGCCGAATATGAAGGAAACTATTGAGCACATTTTGAGAGATTTTTCGCATCAATCGGATGAGAAATAACGAAGAAAACGCATTTATAAAGCATTTTCCCATCAATTTAGGCTATTACGGGAACCAATTAAATCTATAGCAACAAGTGTCACCAATTAATTCAGAACGATTGAAATGAATGAAGAGGAAGGCCGTGACATAACTGATTCTCGTAAGGTTTTTGAACGTTTGGAGTGATCCAAGGTCTGTAGATGTAGATTGGGTTGACAAATTATTTTTCATTCTAGATTTCTATACCCCTAAGCTCGTCTAACAACGCGCATCCCGCGTTTTCCTAGTGATATTGAGCTATAGAAGAAATAATATTGTGATTGATTGCGTACTTGGAGAAAAACAAAAACAAAAATATATAAATATATATAAATATATATATATATATATATATATAAATATATATATATATATATATATATATATATATATATTTATATATATTTATATATTTTTGTTTTTGTTTTTCTCCAAGTACGCAATCAATCACAATATTATTCCTTTTTAGACGAGCTTTAGCGAGGATTCTATTTGACATACTGAAAAAAATTGGTGTTCGTTTTTATGTTTTTTTTTTTTTTTTTTTTTTTTTTTTTTATGTTTTTTTGTCGGTTCTCCACAGGTCAAACGGCTACAGCTATCAACTTCAAACTTTTTTCGTCATGGTTCCTCATCTAACTTAGATCTGTATAGTTTTGTGGCATTATCGGGTGGTAACTTTTTTTTTTATGAATTTTAGAAATTTCAAAAATCCCCATTAGAATAACCCGGAGGAAAATACTTGAAAAATCAAAATTTTTCAAGACCTCTCAAATTTCCGCCGAATATAAAGGAAACTATTAAGCACATTTTGAGAGATTTTTCGCATCAATCGGATGAGAAATAACGAAGAAAACGCATTTATAAAGCATTTTCCCATCAATTTAGGCTATTACGGGAACCAATTAAATCTATAGCAACAAGTGTCACCAATTAATTCAAAACGATTGGAATGAATGAAGAGGAAGGCCGTGACATAACTGATTCTTGTAAGGTTTTTGAACGTTTGGAGTGATCCAAGGTCTGTAGATGTAGATTGGGTTGACAAATTATTTTTCATTCTAGATTTCTATACCCCTAAGCTCGTCTAACAACGCGCATCCCGCGTTTTCCTAGTCTAGCTCAATATCACTATAGATTTTTGTATCAAACACTATATTGTTTTGTCCACATACACTCTTCATTGATTCGTTATATTCACTTAGTTTCTATTTTACACCAATAAAGAATCTATACAACATATGTTCAACTACAAAATTAACCAATTCATCCTCGGTCATCTATAGGCCCTACAGTAAATTATTCATATTTCATTAACAAATATCAATCAACAGTATATTGTTGGTTGCTTATCTCGTTACCACCTCATTCATTGAAATCAGCCTATTCGAATAAGTTAGGAATAAAAGAAATCATGTATGTATATATCATATATCATGTGTATATATATATATATATATATATATATATATATATATATATATATATATATATATATATATATATATATATATATATATATATATGTATATATATATATATATATATATATATATATATATATATATATATATATATATATATATATATATATAATAATGATAATAATGGTTTTTATTTCCTTTTGGATCATTACATGATTTAATGGAAAGTCATACAAAAAAGTTACATAACAAAAATTCAAAATATTCAATATAAAAATCTCAATATGAACACACTTTAACAAAACTCATCTAACCTATAAAAGCATTTCTCAATCAGATAACTAAGTAGTTTTGTTTTGAATACTATTTTAGAATCGAGTTTGCTGGCATCTTTTAGCACAATAGGTAAACAATTTAAAAATCTACACCCATCATAAACTGGACTTTTCTTGAAGAGCTCCAGCTTGTATATATATATATATATATATATATATATATATATATATATATATATATATATATATATATATATATATATATATATATATATATATATATAAATATATATATATATATATATATATGTATATATATATATATATATATATATATATATATATATATATATATATATATATATAAATATATATATATATATATATATATATATATATATATATATATATATATATATATATAAATATATGTATATATATATATATGTATATATGTATATATGTATATATGTATATATTTATGTATATATATATATGTATATATATTTATATATATATATATATGTATATATATATATATATATATATATATATATATATATATATATATATATATATATGTATCTATATATGTATATATATATATATTTATATATAAATATATATATACATAAATATATATATATATATATATATATATATATATATATATATATATATATATATATATATATGTATATTCATATATATTCATATATATATATATATATATATATATATATATATATATATATATATATATATATATATATATATATACACATATATGTATGTATATTTATATATATATATATATATATATATATATATATATATATATATATATATATATATATATATATATATATATATATATATATATATATGTTCATTTCCATGAATTTCCATCAGAAAACCATTTATACCAATATTGGAATTGATGAAGTTTTTGAGTTAGCATAATTTGTAAACATTTCCAAGTAACACAACACGACACGACTTTTCAAATACTGATACTATTCAAACATGAGACATAGCAATGCTCAATGGATTCAATTAATCAAAAGAATAAAACAAAACCATATATTTCCACACTTCGTTCAACCATCAGTGCGCAAGTGTATAAAATATATGGCCACAAAGTAAAGTGTTTCATATATAATATCATGGACCTCTGAGCATGACCTTGGTGTTTTATAATAAATGAAAAACAGTGACCTTTCCTCAGATACAGTAGCAAGACCCGAAAATTCTCAATGAAGAAATGGTAGAACAATTTGTCACATTTGAATGTAGTTATATGAAGCATTCATTTGCATGAAATTCAGGAAATAACTACAATATTGTCCTGATTTTGGACGAGCAAGGGTAGACTATGAACTCTGATACTTTTCTTATCCGCATGCTTATTTTTAAAGATATTATGTATAATATACCATTAATTATCTATGAATATCATATTTAGCGATATGAACCGATGAATCTGGATTCCGAATATATATCGTAATACACAATTTTGGTGAGAATTTGCACTTTAAGACGCGTTCACTCAAAATTGCCTCTTTTTTACATTTGACTTTATGACATTTGATCTTTTGACTTGGGGGCAAAAACCCTTAAAAACATGTCCTACTTCATGGTTTTGCAATCTGAATATTTTCACGCATCATATGACACCAATATCATGCATTCACCTTTTCACCCAAAGAAGATGCTCATTTTGGGTGAAAATGCGTCCCAATCTCTCAAAATTCAAATCGCCCACAGAATCGTGTTTTACGATATATATTCGGAATACGAGAAGTTTCACCAACACAATGACGTTTTGTCCATCCATGTATCTCACGAGATGAACCTGTGACATTTCGGGGCCCATTTTGGCAAAATACCCCTTGCCTTTACTCATTGATCCCTATCGATTCCATAGTCAGAATATATGTACCTCATGAGATAACAATTGGTCACTGGCTCTCCGTCTGAGTGTATATTTTTGTTTCACACTCCACTCCCGTATTCCACTCTCAGTATAATAGATCGACGGAATTATTTTCAAAATATTATGAGTGGGAAATGGATAACATTTTCAGTGAGTGAAATTTATGGTCACAGACAGTGCAGTCGCATCCAGGGTGTTGAGTTCATTGGTTTAGAATTATCAAAATGGGGTGGTAAGATCGCACTTGTGGTGCCCCGTCCAAACAATCCTATCTTTCATCCATAGCCTCAATCGGGGAACAGTGATTTTGAATCAAGTGTCGATGTTATTAAAAAAAAAAGTAAGTGATGTGTATGGGAAAAAAGTGGAATATCAAATATTGGTTCAAATCAAACTTTTTCTTCTAATCACATAGAAACTTGATACAAAATCTTTGTTTCCCAATTAATTGGCTGTGGATGAAAAGTAAGATCGTTTGGACGGGGCACCACAAGGGCGATCTTACCACCCCATTTTGATTATTTGAAACTAACACCAGGACTGCGCTGTCTAACTGGGCGAACAAGTCTCGAATTCAAATGTAACTTAGATTAAACGAAAATTCATATATCCATGGAAATGGCAATTAAAAAGAGATGATCGATATTTCAATTATTTCCGATGTTTTGTAAAAATAAGCCAAGAAATGTTGAGTTATGCTCACCTTCAACTCAAATAATTGTAACTTTCGCATATATAAGTTGGAAACTGTCCTTCATAATCCCTCTCCTAGGTTGGGTAACCATAGAATTCACTCTTAATTGAAATACCGACACGAGATGTAGGAATTGTTTACTTCTCAACAAATAAGAAGCAACGTAGAGAAAAAGCTACAAACTTGTGCCATTCCAGGTTCACTAATCAACGACAAATTAAAGTCTGGACATATGATTCATCATATGATATTCATCATGATATGTCAGAAATTTTTGATTTAAACGTCATCGATGGGAATGATCATTGACGCCGAAATGGGAGTAAACGGAGGATGGAACAAGGGTGAATTGAGAGTGAAATTTAAAACTGGCTATTGTCTTATGAAATGAATTTATAGTACTTAATATTAGGTTTTATTTCAATATTCACACTTTCAAGGTCTTCAGAGTCTGTTGACCTTCTCCACTCGTTGAGAGACATGACATTTACGATACAAAACAACCCCACAAACTATTGATGCATGGGTGGGTTTCGGTATTCGAATTCGAGTGGATAAACTGGAATTCAATCAACTTAAACACAGCAAATATAGAACAGATATAGTTTCATATAATATTCATACATATTTTTGACTCGGGATAACCATATTTGACTCATTATGGATCACCCATTTTTCAAATTTCCGAATACTTATTTCGATGGTATTGACATGAATACCGTAAATCATACAAATATGAATAAACTCCATGAAAGTCTACAATGTATATTCATATTATATATATATATATATATATATATATATATATATATATATATATATATATATATATATATATATATATATATACTGAAATTTATATATATATATATATAATTGAATATATATATATATATATATATATATATATATATATATATATATATATATATATATATATATATATATATATATATAAATCCAAGAATGAAATATATTTTTACGAAAAATAATGATATTGAAACTTTCGATCTGATGAATCCTCCAGTTGGTCTTATTCGAACTCATTGAAAATATTATGAAATAGAAATGAGTACCTATTCAAATCATACTGGATCAACCAGCGAGGAGAATGCTGCGTATCGAGAGCAATATTAATGAAATCGATAGAATGATTTACGCGTTGAAATGGTGATACAAGTAAAAAACATCCACATACAAAAAGTAGTCACATGATATTTTTTATGAATTTTCCAAAATTTTCTCTCAGAATCAAAACCCGCAGAAAATAAATCCGTATGATAACTCCCGCATGCTTATACTGAAAATGCTTCTCTCTATGAAATGAGCATAGAAACAACGTTCATTAAAACTGTCATTCTAGCTATATTGCTCTTGGCATTAATGATAATTAAGGTTCAACTTACGCGTACCTAATTAGCCACTCCATTATGCGTTCACAATCCATTACAATATACTGCGGGAGATTTCAATGCTATTATAGCACAATCATATACCATGAAGTACGAATAGAGACATATGACTGACATTGTGTGTCATTTATGTGTCGTAATTCTGACAGGTTACACGGTTCATTGCACTTTCAAATGGACGAAAAATTACAATCACATTACACTATAATCTAATTAAAATGAGTCAAACGCTTTACGGTCGCATGCACAACCAAGTCCAATCCTCCGGAATTACGTTATTATTAGTATGTGCCCTTTATTTAAGTGCCTTGTAATACCATTCAATGGGTGTAATTGATATGGTTACCACAGATATATTGCATAATTTATTGGGAAAATTTCAATGATTCTGTTTCGCTTATAATTGTCCTTGTTTTCAGGGTGATATGAGAACGAGCACGAAATGTTCAAGAATGTGGTCATTTAATTGCATTTAAAAAAAAATCACATCAAACCATACAGTTCAATGCAATATTTGTTTGTCGCCACGATTGATATATAAGGCAGGGTAAGATATTGCATGTTTATCAGTCTCTTGTCTTCTGTGGTCCATACAACTACCCACATCTAAATATCCATTACAATTATATACCAACAACATTAATTCATTTATAAGTGTAGACGATTCTCATAGTGATCATGAGTGCGATCAACTATCTCGCAGTGTTGTGCCTAGTCGTCGCAGTGACTGCGAAAGACGATGCCAGTGACTTGAAGAACAAAGTGCGCGGAAAGATGTTCATGAGTCGATCGGCGTCATCAGATTTAGAGTCCTCAGCTACGGGATACATGTACCGAAGTGATAACGGCGGTCCTCCTACTTACATCAAACTAGGAGATATATCTGCCGACGCGACGGGCTACCAAGGACGTGCACTAGGAGGACAGGGACTCGCGTATAACGGTTATGGCGGTGGCGTCGGCGCTGTTGCCGGTGGACAGATCTACGACAACGACGGTGACGATTATGGAGAAGATTCTTACAGTGTTAACGAATATGCCAATGGAGATATCGGCGCAGGTTTCCACAGCGGTATCGGAGCCGGAATCGGCGTTGGAGGTGGAAAGTATGGTGCAGTTGGAGGTGGATATGGAAGCGGATACGGAGGAGGATATGGAGGTGGCGTAGGGGGTGGAATTGCAGTTGGACATGGAGGTGGACAACACTATGGAAGTAATTATGGCGGAGGAGCTATTGGAGGTGCTATTGGAGGTGTTGTTGGGGGAGGTAAATATATCAACAGTGGATCGGGAGGAGTGCCGTACGGTGCATACGGAAGTGGTGCTGCTAGCCTGGGGGGTGCTAAATACATTGGTGGAGGTGGAGTTGGCGGCGGACAGTATAGTACCGGAGCAGGCCACAGTGCTGTAGGTGAGAACTATGGTGGAGAGAACTTCAAAAAGGGAGGCGGTGAGCAGTATGACGCTGGTCATCACAATGTTGAAGGACACAAAGGAGAAAAGGGGTACAAGGGTCAGGAATCTTTTGAAAAAGGAGAGAAAGGCAGTTCGGGAAAAGAAGTCGAAAGCGGACACTACAATGAGAATGGAGGTAAGGCAAAGGGTCACCACAACGAAGCAGGCCAGCACGGTGAGGCACATCAAGCCAAGAAAGGAGCACAGGGAGCAAGTTTCGGGGAATCTGGCGGCCACAAAAAGGGTAGCAAAACAACTGGATTCCACAACGTCTACCACAAAGACGAATTCAAGAAAGAACACTCATTCTATGACGAAGCCAACAAACAGGGTACTGAGAGCAAGTTTGGCGAGGAAGAAGAGAATCACGCATCAAAGAAGGGAGGTCATGTGAAGGGAGGACATATTGACGCCGCGCATCATCAGAGCGAATCCGGTAAAAAAGGCGAATTCGAAAAGGGGAATCATCACGATGAACAACAAGGATTCAAGGGACAAGAGGGTCAAGAAGGATATCATAGCAATCGTGAAGATTTTGGTAAGAAGGGGGGTCACTCGGAAGGGCAACAATTTGGGCATAGTAGTGGTTCAGGAAAAGGGGGTGAATTTGGCAGCTCAGCTAGCTATGGAGGAGGTCTCGGAGGTAAATACGGACGATTCCATTGAGAGAAAGCCAATACAAAAATGTCATAATCGATCAATAAATTCTCCTGAAAATGCTCCATTTCTATAGAATTCATGCATTTTCTGAATTTATAGTGTTTCTATTCATGCGGTATATAATAACTACTTTTGAATAAATGCTAGCCTCGCTGAATTTTGTTTGATGTTTCATGATATGATTCGATTGGAGTGTGATTTGCATCGAATGGATAGCCAGAACACGTTCTGTTTTGAAGATGTCAATTATTTCATCTATTGCGTCTGAAATACTATTTTTATTTTTTATTTCTATAAGTACATTCACGATCATTCAACCTCAGATACTTTTGTTAAGGAACATATAGTTGAGGCTTTCATGTGTAAAATGTTTAGCATTGATGTATTTTTATATTGAGAGTTATTAGTTATGATTATTCACTGATGTTTTTCGCATAGCACTGTGTTTGTAATGTGATATAAATATTGAAAATACAAATTACTGATTTTCTTAATCATTACGTTTTAGTGACGCGATATGTTATAATAATTTTATTTGAATTGCTCTATGTTTGCTATGTTTACAATTATTTTTATGATTTATGTCAATAAAATGGAAAATTGATTCAAACTGAAGGATACTCTTTTGTAATCATCCTTTCAAAATCCTACCGAATATTGTAACATATAACCATGGAATTGGAAGAGGCACGCATGATGTATATATATATATATATATATATACATATATATATATATATATATATATATATATATATATATTTAAATATATATATATATATATATATATATATATATTTTATATATATTATATATATATATATATATATATATATATATATATATATATATATATATATATATATATATATATTCATATTCATTCTATCAACATCGAATCGCGCACAGATTTTATGGTTTCCCGATGACCGCTAAGATGAAAGGTAGAATAGTTCGACGGGATACCACAAGGGCGATCGTTATCACCCAAAATGATTATGACTTCGTGATATATACATGTCAGAAAATATTATTTGAGATTGATACGGATTTTCCTCCTGGAAGAAAATGTTATAGGAATAGATTACCAGCCCTGTGTGTATGCGAATGAAAATTAGCTGTGATGTAATCGAATGATGATAGAAATGTAAATGTAATAGAATGAAAATAAATTAATTCCCGATTATTAATCTTAAGGACATGATTTTTTCAATCTTCTTGAAATTCAGAATGAGTCATTGTGAATACGCTGAGTACAGTAAGAAACCATATCCTTGTTTTGATGGGCGTTTTAATTGATATTTTTTAGTCTCTGGTATTTTGGGGAAGGCAGTCTTTACAACATCGTACATTAATCTTTGCTGTACCTCGAGACAGATTTGTTGAGCCATTCACGAACAATCCATCATTTGTCAGAGCTACTTCTGAGCTATTTGCAGTTTCATTTATCGACCGCGTAAATAATGTATAATGCTCAAGACGGCAGAAGACGTAAACAGAAAACGCGATGATAGATGATGTCGATACAACTCGAATGGAGTCTATGAACTGGATAATAAAGGAACACTTGTCATTATATAAATAACTGTACATTTAAGGGTAAGTTTTCGTACCAGAAGTCACAATTTAATACTTTTAATTTTGTATTTCATTATGTTTTGTTTGATCAACGCCTCCACAACGTCCGAGTTGTATGAGGGTACGACTGAGAGTGATGGTTGCAGGATGTTTATAAAAACCGAACCCACGCTACACTCGAGCTATACTCGAATCCACGCACGTTTTGACGTCAGGTTTGGAGGCAGTCATTGAGCTCGCCCACATTATAAGCATTGGGAGGACATCACTCTCATTGTGATATCGGTTTATCTCAAGTAACCAATTGGTGATTTGGAATAATTATTTAAGTATAGGTAAACGCACTGCGTTGTGAGATTAGAAAAAAATTAACGAAAATATGGCTTGAAATAAATCTACACGTCATTTTGGAACCGTTCGTTCGATTCTTGAAAACATAATAATCGCATTGTTGTCTTTTCCAGATGTCAAAATTAAAATTAGTCGAAAAAACATGTTTAAATTGATCACGTTTGTCGGATGTGCATTTTGGAAATTCCCTATTCCGAATCTTTGAATGAGTATAACCAAGTGACCGATTACTACCTAAGGCTGAACGATTATGAGTTGGAAGCAAAGTGATGATCACACAAATTTGTATGTGTATCAGTTCAGTCCAGCGACATATAGAGCAAAAATATCAATCAGAGAAAGTTCAATCTGGATTGAATGGACGCGTAACGCCATGTTTTTCTATTACTCATCCAATAATAATGAACCTAAACTGACACAAACATAATCTTAATCTGACTACTGATTCATAAAAGAATCATGCGAAGAGATTTCAATTAATACAATCATTGTAAGTGTGGTTGATTCATAGCCAATAAATATATCCAGCATTTTCTCAAACTCTAACACCTTATAATAAACTCATATTTTCCGAAAACCCCAACATTTCAGTATCTAGCTATGATGATATGATACAAAATGAAATAAATTCTTGATAAAAAGTGAATGTGAATGCATCTCGATATATACAATTCTCACTCGGATAGAAAATACATGAACTATAAATATCATTTTACTTGTTTCATTCAAGTTTTTAGATAGTTCAATCGGATAGAATTCATGTTTTATATTAGTTCAATATACAATTCGTGGTAATATTGATTTGTGAATTGATACCACGAGTGATACATACTCGATAAAAATCAGTCAACAGCACGTGAATGAAACAAACCTGTCCAATAATTTTATTGAGAGCAAAAACTTTGGAAAACTACGTTCTAGTTTTTGTATTGCTATAGTTTCAAACTAATTGTAAAAAGAGAATTTCAAACAATTGATTAAATCGAAGGATAAATCTATTTAAATTATTCCCAAGGACGATTTCCAAGGAGACGAGAACAAATTCAAAAGGGACTCATTACACATTAGTTATGTTCCGCCAATTAAAAACAATATCAACAAAATTCAATATGTTAAGATCTAGAACTTCAGTTCAATTGAATAACGTGGTTTGTGAAGTACATCGTGCTGTCAAAGCGAATCACAAACCTAGTTTCAAATTGTCATATTCAACAAAATATACGGCACAATCACCAGACAGTAGATGGAATACCAAGAGTCAGGTGAGATTGAATGATTTGTATTTCTATTTCTTGAAGAAAGTTCACGTTTCATATCTTGATGTGTCGTATGAGAAATGAAAATTTGCAAAATGATACGGTACTGGTATATTTATATTGCGGTTACAAAACTGATTCAGTGAATTTGAGAATAAGTTTCGTGAAATCGAACTCATTTTCAAAATGGAGGAAGAAATTGAAAAAAGTTACTGATTCCATAGCTTTCGAAGATATATAAATAAAAACAATTAATAATATTCCTGAGGCCTTCGGAGATGAAGGGAATAGAAGAGAGAGACATATAAATGAAATGAGAGGACAGGCAAGAGGGGGCTTGATTGAGCAACCGTCAACCAGCACTACTATAATAACCGGACATAAACCGTTCTTGTGTTATGTCTGAAGATATTTTCATTCCTCCACTCAATCACAGTTTGAGAAGAACTACATATGCCATATCACTCTTTCTTCAACAGTAGGACTAGAATAATCTTCCCGATCACAAGTGCTTGAAATGTGTATTTAAATGTAGTAACCTCTGGGAAAATGAACATTTCGTTATGGTAGCCCGCAGCTTATTCAGATAGCTCGGCAATAACCGATATAATGAATTCTGGAACATTCTTTTTCAGAAACTAAGGACTTTTGAAGGACCAAGGGTCACCGATACACATGTTTCGTAGAGCTTGTTCAAACTAGCAAATACTGAAAAATATGCTTTGAATCTCTCTCTCTCTCTCTCTCCATCTCTCTCTCTCTCTCTCTCTCTCTCTCTCTCTATATATATATATATATATATATATATATATATATATATATATATATATATATATGAATATATATATATATATATATATATATATATATATATATATATATATATATATATATATATATATATATATTTATATACAAGGTCTCCATTTTCACTCCTGTTATATGGATTCGATCCGTTAACATCGTATTTCATATTGGGAATTGATTTTGTCATCATGATATTTTGAGTTTGTGTTCATATTCTCTTGATAATGAATTTTGTACTTAATTCAAAACGTTGATATTGAACATTAATTAACATGGATTCCGCAGATAATATCATCAGAAATCCACTCATTGGGAGCTCACGAGAAACACACATACCGGAATATATATATATATATATATATATATATATATATATATATATATATATATATATATATATATATATATATGTATATATATATATATATATATATATATATATATATATATATATATATATATATATATGTATGGATATATATGTATATATTTATATATATATATATATATATATATATATATATATATATATATATATATATATATATATATACCTTGAGTTTGGGATAATCATATGACTGCATTCCTGTTTCAATTGTAGCTAATTTCATACGTTTCGCGATCGAATTGATCACACCTGTTGGTTCATCCCTCAATTAACTTTCTAATATCACCAATTGAAGTGAAAAATTACAATAACAATTGTTCGGAAAAAAATACAAATACAGATAAAAAAATCGTTCTTTCGAGTACAGTGAAATAGGATTACCGCTTCGCTCATCCAAGATGATAAGCCTGGTGGATTTAATTATTTTGTATGTCGTCTGTCTTTGAATTGTGTTTAATTTCGATGAAATCATTCATACCAATCTCATTTTTAATTTGATCACCATTCTAGAATATAGCTCCATATTTGATCCCCGCTCATCTACCCATAATCCATTATATTGTAATAACATTTGATATCATTGGATCACTTTCTTAGTAGCACGTCAGGCTTTGAAGAAAACTGATTTCGTATCTGAACAACAAAATCAAGAAGTATGACCTCGGTTTACCGATCTCACGCTAATTTAGATTTGTTACTGGCATATTCCCCCTAGTTGATTGAAGTTAGGAACTTCAAACTTGGACAAAAACCACTACCCATATCCCATTATATTTCAATAACATTTGATATCAGTGAATTATTTTCTTAGTAGCCCGTCAGGCCACACAGAGAGCAGATTTAATATCTCAACAATAAAATCTAGAAGTATGACCTAGATTTACCAATCTCACGCTAATTTAGATTTGTTACTGGCAATTTCCCCCTAGTTCATTGAAGTTAGAAACTTCGAACTTAGGAAAAAAACACTATACCCATATCCCATTATATTTCAATAACATTTGATATCAGTGAAATATAATCTAATCAGCACGTCAAGCTCCAAAGAGAGCAGATTTGGTATCACAACAACAAAATCAAGGAGTATGACTTCGGGTAACCGATTTGAAGTGAATTTGGAGCCCTGCCTGCCACATTTCGAATATCCACTCTACTCTACTCTCCAAATATGAACAATTATTGTATATATTAGACAAATAATATCATAAAATTGGATGCAATTCAGGTTCGGGCCCGTGGATTTCATATCACAACTGCAACAATGGAGGATCGTCCAAAGATATTGTCGTTGCTGAGGAAGACGTTTCTGCGTGATGAGCCACTCATTGTATCAGCCGGACTCGGTTCTGCAAAGTCTCGGGAACTGGAAGATCATTTACTACTATGTCTGAAAGAGAGCATTAGCATGGTGGCTTTGTCGTTCAAGGGTGATCTCCTGGGTGTATCCGTCAATGGTGAGACCAAAACACACTGAATTTGTCGTGACTTATCTATTTGTTTCATTCGTTTTTTCGAGTATATTTCTCAGGTGATAGTTTTTATTCGATCTCGTATATGTGCGTCATATAGTGCAATTGATATGGTGCTTTTTATATTCATGACATAGAATTAATTATTGGTAGCCAATAATGAAAAAAATCTTATTTGGCGAATAAATAATTGACGATATTGGTACTGACAATATTGAAGTCGATCGGACGTCATGATAGAGAGACAGAGATATAGACCGTCATATGTATATAAATATATATATATATATATATATATATATATAT
>OZ023330.1:12319141-12329141 GCA_964007535.1 Brachyptera risi | reverse complement strand
GGGCTGGGCTAATGTTGCTGGGATGGTTCCTTCAGTGTAGGCCACGAAACCTAAGAAACCTGAAGAAATATAGTCTCACCATCCCATAATCTCATCAATCATCCATTCATCCGACGCCAATAGATCTTAGTTGAAATAGATGAATGAATGAAATAGATGAATGTTTTCTCATGTTATTTGTTCTCACTGCTCAGAATGAGAGCTAGCTACAACTGAACTCTGTAATACCGTGTCTCATTCTTCATTTTCTATACTGCATGAATGTATATATATATATTGATCAATATTATTTACTGTTCACATTTCACTTATAAAATACATTCACAATAATGAATGCACATAAAAAAATTTATTTTCGATAATTCAAGCTTTCAATTCTACTTCATCGCAATATTTCAATATCTCTCCAGAAATCTCGAAATTATTTCTCAGAATTCAAATTATCAAGATTTCAAAGAGAATTTGAGATATTGTTTTCATAAAACAGTTCATAGCTACCATCAAAATTCATACATTGTTTCAAAATATTTCCAAATTCAAATTCATTCGAAATGACAAGAATGCGTCATTCTCATGATTAATCATGGAAATAAATTTCAAATCGAGCATTATATACGATCAAATAAGATAGTAATTCAAGAAATACTCCTCCATTGATTAGAAATATCCAACATGGGAAAGACTTGATAAATATATATATATTACAAAAATCACCAAACTTCATTATCTCCCATCATATTTATCAACAAACAAAGTAGATGAATCTGTTTCAAATGTTCGAAATAATGAGTGGAACTTGATGCAAACAAGCAACTAAAGATCTACAAAATATAACAAAACCAACGAATGTATTAAAAGAAAGGCTTACTGAAAGTATTAACTGCCTTTAGTCACGGCAATAACTAACTTTGTGTATTGCTTTGCGTTCCTCGTTAGCACAATGACAAAAAGTTACGAAACTTCTCAGACGTGAAGATGTTAATGTGGTGCCATTTTCAACTCTCCTCCCTTCTTTCCTCTTCGTATCTTTCTTTTCTTCCCCACGAATCAAATGACATCTGCAGAACATACATCAAATGGCGAGAAAAACGAATTCATTTCAGATGCCAAGAACACTGTCTTCCGACGTAGTGTATGGGTATACACACAGTCTTATTAGTAATTATTATTGAATTTGAAATGAGCAAAGCTCTCTACCTAATTGGATGCAAATCACACTTCAGACTTGTTTTGTTAAGGCACTTTGCCGCCATCTTGGCTTCTTTGCTCGATTGCTTTAGGCGCGATCTACGCATCGTTAGAAAGTACAATGAACATGCCCGCATGAAGTCAACGCACAGGTCTATATGCTGGTACCAAAATACGTACCGTCTAATTTGTGTGAAATGATGATTAAAGACGAACTACTATTTGAAGGGCTCCCTAGTGATGATATTATCACTGATAATTCTCTAAAAGAGAACAAGTCAGTACAGAAGTGAACAATTATTCAGGTATTTAGACAGAAGTTCTTGTTTTTCTCAAAATTATTTAATTGGATAATTATTAACTCAGTCGTGATATATTGAGATTGTATGGTTAAGCTTACTATCTGAGAATGAATTCTCAACAAGTTTTTCTGAATAAAACTTTAAATCACAATTCTATCTGACTGCTCACGTTGATCTTCAACTTATACGATGGTGACAATTGATGTCAACAATATATCTGTTACAGAAGTATTAATTGTGACGAATTAGACTTTCAAAGTCGAGAAACATTCTCACACTCAATATATTCCGACTTCAATATATGAATACATTATTTTTCAGAGTGATAAATCTAGAAGATTTCTAGAGTGAAATTGAAATATGATGTTGAATGAAATTGAATAATACTAGTCAAACGCGAAATATGCGTTGTAAGATGAGCGAGATATCTGAATAAGGTATAAAAGTCCTTGAAGTAGTTTCACCCTTGCTACTTTATCGACTCTGGTATTCTACACACCTTGATATCTGAATAAGCTATAAAAGTCGATAAAGTAGTTTTACTCTTGCCACTTAATTGACTCTGGTATTCTACACACCTTGACGCATATAAAAAATACTTCATTGTTGGTCAACTCTTGAATCTAGAAAGCAGTGAATCTCAACAACTTAATTCTGTCACAATTTGTATGATATATTTTATGAATATTATCAGTCATTTTATTTTTTTTCTTCCAAACGACTGATCAGAATTTCATACAGAATCGTAATAATGTGTAGAATCCATGTAAACACATTTAGAGGAAATTTCATCTCATTTGGAGAGATTTAATTTTTCAACATTTTCCGCCCAGCCAAATCTTATGGGGTTTATAGAAACTTTGAGATGATTTTTCTTAAAATCGGTCTGACCGATTCATTCCAAAAACTATACAGTTCTAAGTTGGATGAGTTTGCGTGTACAAAAAAAGTTTCATGTTGATCAGTTAACCCTTGCGACCTGTGGAGTGCTTACAAAAAAAAAAAAAAAAAAAAAAAAACACACAGACAAAGCCCTATAAGAGTGGGATGGAGACTTCGCTACGCTCATCAATTATAATACTAGTCAAACGCGAAATATGCGTTGTAAGATGAGCGAGATATCTCAATAAGGTATAAAAGTCCTTGAAATAGTTTTACCCTTGCTACTTTATCGACTTTGGTACTCTACACACCTTGATATCTGAATAAGCTATAAAAGTCGTTAAAGAAGTTCTACTCTTGCCACTTCATTGACTCTGGTATTCTACACACCTTGACGCATATAAAAAATACTTCATTGTTGGTCAACTCTTGAATCTAGAAAGCAGTGAATCTCGACAACTTAATTCTGTCATAATTTTTATGATATATTTTATGAATATTATCAGTCGTTTTATTTTTTTTCTCCAAAACGACTGATCAGAATTGCTTAAAAAATCGTAATAATGTGTAAAATCCATGTATACACATTTAGAGAAAATTTCATCCTATTTGGAGAGATTTTATTTTTCAACATTTTCCGCTCAGCCAAATCTTATGGGGTTTTTAGAAACTTTGAGATGATGATTCTCAAAATCGATCCGACCGATTCATCCCAAAAACTATACAGTTCTAAGTTGGATGAGTTTGCGTGTACAAAAAAAGTTTCATGTTGATCAGTCAACCCTTGCGACCTGTGGAGTGCTTACAAAAAAAAAAAAAAAAAAAAAAAAAAAAAAAAAAAAAAACACACAGACAAAGCCCTATAAGAGTGGGATGGAGACTTCGCTACGCTCATCAATAATATTTGTGTAATAATGTACACAAAACTCACATCATTGAATGATCTCTTATTATTCAGCGTACTTCGATCATTTCTCAATATTCAACATTATGAAATGATTTATTAGACTAGCTTCAGCGACTATTCAATTTGACATACTGAAAAACATTGGTGTTCGTTTTTATGTTTTTTTTATGTTTATTTGTCGGTTCTCCACAGGTCAAACGGCTACAGCTATTAACTTCACATTTTTTTTTTTCGTTATGGTTCCTTATCTAACTTAGATCTGTATAGTTTTGTGCCATTATCGGGTGGTAACTTTTATTTTTATGAATTTTAGAAATTTCAAAAATACTCATTAGAATAACACGGCGGAAAAAAAAACTCAATAAGAATGAAATTTTGTGTGAAGTTGAATTACATTCTGATACACATTCATGGAAATTCTCAGCTCGATCGGGTCAGCCATTCTGAAGAAAAAACATGAAATGTGCTAAATTTGTACCACTCTAAGCAGATTTTACCCATTTATAACTTAAATGTCACCCAATTGGCGAATTAAGGCAAAAGTTTGGCAAAGAAGTCGACATATTATTACTTTCCGCTCGTCCAACAACGCGCATATAGCGTTTTCCTAGTAAAGATATTTACTACTACTCCTACTTAACAAGAGGACACGACTGATCCCTACCCCGCTACCCCCCTACCCCTACGACTATTCCCGCTACCAAAAAACAATAACTTTCTATCTCATCATCCGATCGTTAGAAGAGCTTTAGCGAGGATTCAATTTGACATACTGAAAAAAATTGGTGTTCGTTTTTATGTTTTTTTTTTTATTTTCATGTTTTTTGTCGGTTCTCCACAGGTCAAACGGCTACATCTATCAACTGAAAAATTTTTTTCATTATGGTTCCTCATCTAACTCAGATCTGTATAGTTTTGTGGCATCATCGGGTGGTAACTTTTATTCTTATGAATTTTAGAAATTTCAAAAAAAAACATCAGAATAACACGGCGGAAAAAATATTATCTTTAAAAAAAATGAAATTTTGCGTGAAGTTGAATTACGTCTTGATACACATTTCTGGGAATTCTCAGCTTGATTGGGTCAGTCATTTTGAAGAAAAAACATGAAATGTGCTAAATTGGTACCACTCGATTTTTTTTCCCATCTGTAACTTATATGTCACCCAATTGGTGAATTTAGGCAAAAGTTTGGCAAAGAAGTCAACATACTTCCGCTCGTCTAACAACGCGTATATAGCGTTTTCCTAGTATTTCACAATCACACATCACAATTACATCAAAAAAATGAATAAGAATGTAATGTTTCCACAAGTAACATACTCACTTTGAGCGAACCTCATGGAAATATATACTATGTGCAAACCACAATACAACGTGTGGAATAGGAAAAAGTGACCAACTGTCACTAAAGATCTTCCTCTCAATCTGTGATTTGTACGTTCTCAAAAACGATGATATTTCTTTCAAAGAAATCACACAAGAAGTCATGCGGCTCTCTGTAAAACGGTCCACTTTCATTGATGAGTGTTGATAGAGGAAAGAATATAATTGGAATCGAACGGTTCTCCTATGTGAGAGCGGTACATTCCAGCGGCTAGGGTGCACGTAAGTTTAATGATAATATAATATTTCTTTTTTTTTTTTCAAATAATAATTTAGAGACGTGATTATCAACAATTTCGTGGGCAAATCACTCAAGATATGTTGTGCTCGCCAAGTACAACACCCCATCGTCATCTTCTAGTTTCTCAAAAGCTTCACTCTCTCCATAAGCTTCCTCCATACTTCCCTATCGTCCCACTACTCTTCATTCTTCACTCTTCCATCGATTCTCTTTTTTCTTCCATATCTCATCTCATCACTTTTTCTCATATTATCCGTGATGTTCCTCTTTTCCTAGTTCGAACTCACGCTCTGGTATTCTCTCACTACCCATCCTTCTCATGTGTCCATACCACCGTAGTCGCTCGTTTGCTATCCTGCAGTTCAATCCATTCCCTCTGAATTCCCTCCTGTCTTTTCACTCCTTACTTCATCTATTTTCTTCACGTCCGACACACTCCTCAAATATTTTATCTTCTATTCCCCCAATCGACCAAATCACACACAATCGGACAAATAGCTGGTGAGCAAGTGTTGACAGGAAGTATCTTTTGTACATTTTACACGTAAGTAGACTATATTATATGAGAATATATCATGAAGGCATATCATCTTGTGAGTTGTTCTCATCTACACAAAAATGAATTTGGAGCTAACTTTCTGAAGATTCCAATACAAACAAATAAAATCTTTCAGCTACAGACCTGATTAATCAAAATATACATAACCTGGAACGTATATGTTCAAATGATCGAACATGAATATGAACATCAAATACCACTGTTTCGCTCATGTCCTTATATAGTCTAGAATATCATCCATAAAATTGAAAAAAAAAATATATATCTTCTCAGAGGCAAACCAAAAGATTATCAATGCTTGTATGCTCAATGTCCGTTTTTCAATTTTCCGCTGCCATGAGTTTGATTGATATTATAATAATATGACAAAAGATAGAACAGATTTGAAAGTTAATCCATCATTCTCATTCCATTCTGTCAGTCTGTTTGCAAGTAATATGGCATGTCCAATATCACACTACGTCACTCGTCACCTAGATGTTGAAGCATGCGCATTAGCATAATGTCACTGAACCACGAATGATCATTATTATAAAACGCGTAGATTTTTCTGTAGGTAGATACTGGACCTAATTATGGCAGAAGAAGAATAATTGTGACGAGTGGACCCATGAACAGCACGCTGAACCTTCAATCAGGTGCTCGGTGTTCGATTCCCGTCATGATCGACAACCCTGGCAGAGGTGTCTCGTGATTTCCCTCTCTCGTTCAGGTACATCGTGGTATATGGTTCTTTGGATAATATTACAACCGATTCCTCCTCACTTTCCAAAATTCATGTCAAATTTACCTCTCATGTCATCTTCCCATCGCTTTTTTCGTCATTCACAAACGTCAATCAACAACACACTGAGTCTTATAAACCCCAAATAAATACATGAGGAAGTATATACACTATTCGAGTCATGTCGCATATCGGTCGGAAATTGGAAGATTAAAAAGATGTGTTGTCAACATACAAAAGACTGGTTGATTGATAACTGTGATTATTGAGACTTATCTTTCAATTTCGATGAGTTATCCAATTTGTGTGGAGCATTTTCGAAACATCAGATGGCGACAATGATCACGTATTAATTCTATTCAATTTGAATTCAAGACGAAATATTCCGATACTGAACTTGAATAACATTGGAATAATTCAGTATTGATATACTCATACTTTTCTTGACTGGTTGTTGAAATTTGTTGATTCTCCTTACGGATTCTCTAATCCAAGTTACCGTGGCCGAGAGGTGTCGAAACTGAACCATTTTAACTCATACTCCAAGTTTTCACGTCTGTTTCAGTAACAACAGCCTGATGATGATCCGCGACATGAATTAACTCTCAATGAATCCTATAATGACTTGAAAGAAAATAAAGTTCATCATTGAATTTCTTCTCATCATTTCAGTGATTCATTCACGAGTTCATAGTTTTGCTTTCACAATGATTTCATTCAATACATCACGGAAATTCACGAAGATTAGGGGGGGGGTTCAATATTTTATCAAAAGAACATGAAGTTTCATCTGTGCTTTG
Source organism: Brachyptera risi (assembly GCA_964007535.1). NCBI lineage: Eukaryota > Metazoa > Arthropoda > Insecta > Plecoptera > Taeniopterygidae > Brachyptera > Brachyptera risi. The sequence continues at coordinate 12,322,152 of OZ023330.1, read as the reverse complement.
CTTGATACTACTTTTTCTCCTATCCCGTTCAAAGTCACTATAATTAGTTTGAGATTGTGTTAGAAGAAAAACAACAAAATTATGTGATTACTTATGTAGTACATGGCATAGTGGTTTCTAAGTGGTTTCAAGCGCAACTTAACCTACTAAGTTCAAAACAGATTCAGAAGATTACGACGCTTTTTTGTGACTTGGTTCAAAGATGAGATAGTTCATAGAGGAGGTCTGGTATACCGAAGTGAACTCCAATTATAAAATATAAAATTTCCAGTGTTGATCGAAACTATTTTTTTTTTTATAAACTTTGTTCGTTGTTGATTTTGTTCGTTGTTGAAGGGTGGCACATATATCAAAAAATTATCTATAATTATTTTTCTCTCATCATAGTTTTCTTCTCTCAGTATTTGATGATATTCTGAATTATGCAATTTACTTCATATATAGGTTCTACTCCTTTCATTATGCATGCATATTGTCTGATTCTAGATTCCAAGTTCCTTGTTTTCATTTCACCAACTCATTTCAATATCAAATACTCATTCTCATGATTCAAACTGATCATTATTTGAATCACATCATATTTTCATCAACATTGAAAACTTCAATATCATTGCTTTCCAATGAAGACAGAAATGAAAAAACATCGATTGAACGGGGCACCTTGATGACGATCTTATCACAGCCAAAAATAATCAATTCCAGTAACCATTCATATCTTGATTAGAGTTTTATGAATAATAATAATTGCATGCGGACGTAATTTTGTCGATATATTTCAAATTAGCATGATGTCATCAATTGACTCCAATTGAATGATCGAACATTTTCGAGTATTTCAGGAAATATTGATTGTGATAAAATACAATATATATATAATATATATATATATTTTTAACATCGAAACTTGATACAAAATCATTGTTTCCCAATCAAGACTGTGTATGGATGAAAGGTAGGATCATTTCGACGGGGCACCACGAGGGCGATCTTACCACCCCATTTTAATTATTTGAAACCAATGAACTTCAACACCAGGACTGCGCTGTCGGTGACCATAATTTTCCGCCGTAGGTAACAGTCTTACAGTTTCCGAAAGTCCGGAACACACTATAAGTAAAAAACCGTTTCTGTGATATATATCCGGACATTACCAGCATAGGTATTAGGAGTAAACAAAGCACACGAATGTTGATATCTTCCACTTTGAAATAAGTCTCTTGGGCAATAAACACTTCTTTCTTATATTGATTAATAATGATTCTTCTCATATATACAATATGGACCCTGAGCACAGATATCTGATATTGAAGAGAGTAAAATGTGTTTGGTGTGATATAAGAAGCAATAGAAGCAGAAAAGCAAGAGATGTGACGAAAGATGTAAAATACACTGAAAAAACACTGGAATAACTGAGAGAATCATGAACATATATGCGATATGTAAAAAAGGCATGTATTTGATCACGCGAATAGCCCGATCACATTGTAATCGTAACACATCACACTGTGGATGTATCAGTATTTAAAACATGATTATCATTCTTAAAATGATATTATGTACCTGGAAAGTTGGAGAACTTCCTCAGTGGTAGGCCTATGTAAACAGGAGTTACATATGGAAATTCAACATCAGTTCTGCTGAAAGAGCCAAATAGTCCATCAAAAATATCATTGTAATGATAATATATGTTTGTTATGCAAGAAATGCGGAGAAATGGAATGCTGTTCCACGAAAAATCGAAAAATCGAATCGATCAAATTGTCTTCTGATTAAACTGCGGACGGTGAGGCCACGACGATCACAGAAAGTTTCTTCGATCTGGGATCGTATTATTCATCATATATATTGTTGAATATTTTGTTCATATATATACTATATATATATATATATATATATATATATATATATATATATATATATATATATATATATATATATATATATATATATGTATATATATATATTTAGCATATGTATTTGTTGAGAATTATAATTATTAAAATCATCATGATATTTAATACTATTTTACTACGATTAATACTGTTTGATACTGAACCAGAGTATGTTTAACGGAGTCGATAAGATCGGTCAATTCAGAATGAAGCTGGCTAGATAAATTTGGTAATTCAAGATTCTCTCAAGTAATTTAAGTTAAATTAATTTCAAGATGTTACCACCTGTTCATAACTATTTGTAACAATGAAAGAAATTAACAAACAACAAATGATAATCGATTCATAATCATATAACTCACAAGAAAATTACAGAAAGGAAAATATTGTGAACCCATATGACATTACGGTCCATCCGTATGACTGCTGGACGTACAAATGTTCACAAACTAAACTTGGATTGATGAATATCCCCATGGAAACAATTCAAAGACAATATTGGATTCGTAGTTTCTGACAATGTATTTTTCTTCAAACACGTATAGTATTATCATCACATATTATTCTGAGAGATATAACACATTATCAAAATAAATTCACTCATTTCAGATATCAGTCCAGTTCTATCTATTATAATAAAATGTAAAGGATAAAACATTTCCATTTTATCGAATAATCGTGTCCTATATCATGACAAATTACCGTGATTCGACCTTTATCTTCATTGAATGGATTCAAGGGAGCGTTCTTCGTAATGAATAGGTTCTATAATAAAGTGCAGCGGTAAAATAGTTTGCAATGGTTTCTCACATGCATAAGGATATACCCCCGCAGTTTAGAGTCCACAATTAGTCAAGATTTATCACCGCTAGCTACGAGTTATATGTCTGAAACGGACAACGGGACCACCACTGAAGACTGAAGAGATATGTGGACATTTTAGAAATTGGAGACGATTGGAATGGTTTTAAACATGCTACGCACTAAACCATGTCCGTTTCCTTTATGTCCAACCCCGTTTTCTTATCTGTTTGCTCATTGTTCACCGTACAGTCGCGCGTGTAACAGGCAGTTCAGCTTTAATCTCATCCAAGTGGATGTAAGGTGAAATAGTGTGTG
>OZ023330.1:12311641-12314141 GCA_964007535.1 Brachyptera risi | reverse complement strand
TTGAATTTCATTAGCATACCTATAACCTTTCTGATACAAATAAATAGTTTTTTCACCCTGATTTGGAGCAAGAAAGGAGGAACTTTCCCCGGTCATGTACGCCAAGCGCATATGTTTGAACTGTTCATGATTGATTCAACTCGGAGGCAGTTGTTTTAAAAACACATCGATATCATACATGATGCAATATCTCGGAAAGTAATTAGGTTATGTATGTAACGCGAGATGCATGCTTTGTGGCCATTTTCAGTGTCAACTAAAGTATGAATCAATCGTACAACCGTAGCACATCCCTAGTGTCTTCCCGGATGAATGTATTGTTGTGATTGCTTCACACCGTGCAGAGAAGATACTCAAGAAATATTGTCGATTCATAAAACGTATTCACAATATTTTGACACATAATCACGCCAGTGGGAACCTTTTGCCCTATGGAGACTGGGGACGCCTTAACTTGTTCACTCATTCAATCACACATTCCACAAGTCATTGCGGAATCAAATGAAATGAAAAGGCTGTCAAACTTGTTAAGTTGACGTATCAATGTTACAATTGTTGTTACAAATTGTTGTTACAATTGTTGTTACAAATTGTTGTTACAATTGTTGTTACAAATTGTTGTTACAATTGTTGTTACAAATTGTTGTTAAAATTGTTGTGCAAATGTTACAATGATACAAGTTGCTTGTATCAATGACAATATAGTCACATGAAATTATTTTCAATCAAAATTCAAAATGATTATTTATTAGGTTCGAGAAGATGATATGATGTTTATTTTACCATAGTGATACATACATGAAACATAAACTCACCCTTATGTATACAGAGATGTTCTATTTCAAGTATAAGAAATTTGTCAATACAAATATGAATGAAATGAATATAAATATGTGAAATATTGTGTATACGAGAGTGATTAGAATGAAGTGATTGAGCAGAAGGTACATTGACAATACTTGGCATCACAGAATTCGTCGATAGTATCTGCTGTAGTCGTTCTACTGCAGTCGCGATCTTCGGGATTACAACTAGTCACGGTTTTGAATACTAGGAAAACGCGGGATTTGCGTTGTGAGATGAGATTAGAAGTATGCAAATCTAGAATGAAAAATATTATTTCAGCTCAATTCACATTCACGGACCTTGGATTACTTCAAACGTTCAAAAACTTCACCTGTAACTTGTTGATATTTATAGTGCTGCAACCTGTCGCATTGACATTTTGCAAAACCATTTGCTCCCAATATTCAATAAAATGTATAGGCGCGTTTTCTTTTTTATTTCTCTTCCGATTGTTGCGAAAATCTCTGAGAAGGTGTTTAATAGTATTGTTCATATTAGGTGAAACTTTGAGAGCTTCTAGAAAATTCTTGTTTTTCAAGTATTTTTCCTCTTAGTTATTCTAAAGAGGATTTTTCAAACTTCACGATTTTTTTCCAGAAAGACCTTCCGAACGATTTTCCTGAAAAAAAATCCCAGTCTATTTTGATATGACAGAAGTATGTGAAAAAAGTTTCAAGTTGATAGGTATGTTTTCCTGACCTGTATGCTGCGCACAAAATTACAAAAAACAAAAAATACAAAAAAACATAAAAACAAAGCCCATTTTTTTTCGGTATGTGAGATGGAATCTTTGCTCATCTAACAAACAGCTGAAAAGATGAGTAGTTTGACCATGTTGTTCGACTAAGCTGAGAGATCAAGATGTGGATCACCTACTTCTATGCCCAGCACTTGCTCAACACCGCGTTATATTGAAGAATTAAGGATTGTACGGAGATGCTCTAATGTTAGCTTTCTACTGGCGAATGAAGAAAGACATGTCAGTAGTAGAGTTTCTATCACTATCTTGAAGAATTAAAATCATACCGAGAACCACTCTAACCATACTTTGGCGCTGAGTATATAGTTTTCTCATACAACTCTCTCGGGAGTAGATCAGTCGTCCGGCGAATCGAGGTGTGCAAGACGAGTAGACCAACACTTCCACGCCCGCCCCTTCCCAAAAGTCCAGACAAGTTAATTGTTCCCTCCAGGAAGCCTGGATTGGATAAATGTACACGGAAAATGTATCCGTCCTTAAAATTTTAATATCGATATCAACATCTTTCGTCCTGAGTGTGATGATTCTTCGTGGTTTTCCTCGGTCGTTGATATGTACCTTTGGATGTATAATTAACAATTTCAAGTAATCGATCACAAGTAATCGGCCACGACCGATTAGTATAGTAAAAATTATATGGAGATAAAAATGAATGATCATATGAATAAATTGAATGGAATAAGATGAATACAATACGGAAAAAACGAGAATGAATGGGTAAAAAATATGAATTGATAATATTGATTGAAAAAATCAAAACACAAACTTACAAAATCACAGTAACTACAAGAACAAGAAGAAAAGAAGAAAAAGATTTCAGTGAATTAGGAAATAAGGAAGAACAAGATAATAACATTGATGAAGGATTCATTTCTACCCGATGCAAATGTTTGA
>OZ023330.1:12224141-12301641 GCA_964007535.1 Brachyptera risi | reverse complement strand
TCACACTATCACTATCACACTATCACTATCACACTATCACTATCACTCTATCACTATCACACTATCACTATCACACTATCACTATCACACTATCACTATCACTCTATCACTATCACACTATCACTATCACACTATCACTATCACTCTATCACTATCACCCTATCACTATCACTATCACTATCACACTATCACACTATCACTATCACTATCACACTATCACTATCACACTATAACTATCACACTATCATTATCACTCTATCACTATCACTTTATCACTATCACACTATCACTCTATCACTATCTCTTTATCACTATCACACTATCACTATCTACACCATCTACATCACTACATCACTATCTACATCGCTTTCAGAGCAGTGTATTTGATAATTTCCTGTCATTATTCCAATAACTTCTGAAATTCAGAAGTTTATTCGGTTTCATTGTGTCCATATCATCGGTATCATTGGTGAATGTCAAGGTTAATATACTATATTAACCTTGGGTGAATGTGAACAAATTAAATTGTATTCTTCACTGTAGTCATTCGAAAAAGTTTTGAAAATTGAAATACTGTAATTCTCAGCTGATCGAATTCAGGCTACTGTTAGACACAGGTTTTCTTATTATTGCGTAAAATGTATCAAATCAGTGAATTGAATACTCAATGAACGTATTCTGAACTATGAAGACGGGTAAAGATTGATGACTAGCAAACTGAAATGTCATTCAGAAGACCAGGGCTCAATTCCCGCCATAGTCAACTAATATGACAAAGGATTTCTGTGGTTTTGCCTCCGTCGTTTGGGTTGATACTGGGATGGTTCCTTAACAACAGACCACGACCGACACCTTATCACTATTCAAAAACACCCATTAAAATAACCCATCATAAAATCATCTCATTTATCATTCACCGTCGCTAATATATCTTGGGCATGAGTGGAGTGCTTTGTTAAAACCAATATAGACAATGATGTACAGTACAATAACAATGAACAATATTATGTTCATCATACCAGGGACGAATATGGGATTGAATATTTTCAATTTTACCTGTTTTATTCGTGAACAATCTATGCATGATACAAATGATTGTGTTGGATTGTAATTAATTGACATCAATCGTATAATTATATTCAATGCTTTCATCAGAATATTCATGTTTATGTTCCTTTGTTCTACATAGATCTATTTTAGTGTTCGTTGTTCTCTAGTGTTCAACAATATGTTCGAAATGTTTGTGGTTTTATCATTGCACTTGTGAGGCTCTATCAAATTAATGATTAATACAAAATGAATTGATGAAACGTATTCCCATCTCAGTTTCTTGGTGTCGCATAGAAATATCATCGGCCATTGTTATAATATATAGGATCAATCCTTAAACTTCACTTTCAATCTTTCAACTTTCAATTTCACAATCACAATATCCTTTTCACGGGTCAACAAGATCAAGTGCAACATATTATATGCACCTGGATGGTATTTAGACTATTCTCTTCAACGTATGTTTCGAAAGTGTTTTCCACGCATCATTTATCATCCAAGATTCACCTGGAGAATTATTTACTGGCTTCCGTGTGTAACAACAATATATCACGTTGTGATTCAAACGCCACGGAATATTTAATTATAATCTGTTCGTTCAAAATCAACCCCTTGTTACTCGGTAGTTACGTAGGCCTTATGTATAGTGTGTTCTGGAGGAATGAAAACAAGACGATAGGTGGTGCATGTGATGAGAATATATAACGCATGATATATAATATTACATCCAAGTTATACGAAGTAAATGATATTGGGTCATTACAATGATAGTTATGAATGATCATTGAGTTTTGTGAAAATCAATTGTCTTATACAAATACACATTTACATTGAATTATCAAGTTCACCACAACTTGAGAAAACGCATGAATCATTGTTACACCGTTACAGTTCATTTCCGGTTTGAAGATAGAAAATGTGTTGCTGTATCATTTCATTCATTTAGCAGTTTTAAACTCAATTCTTTGGTGTTCATGATCAAGTTTCCACAGTTTTTAATTGATAATCAATAATAGTGAAATAATACCACCTGTTTCCATCAAACGAAATGCACTCATACTTTTTCAATGTATTTTATCATGAGATATCCGAGTAATTTCAATAATATTACAATGTCGATAACATAATTATGAAATTCTATACAAATTACGGTATTCAGATGGGACGACGAGTGATACGACTCAACAAAGGTTAATTTATTCACATTTGAATAGAAGGATATGCATATTTTGATGAGATTGGCATGCAGTTTTGTGACAAAGGATGTGTAAAATGCTCAAATATGAATGATAATGAATTGAAACGTAGAAAATTCAAAGACATTTACTATTATTTTCTCCATAGAAATGAATAAACCGAACAAACATAAACACACTAGATGGACAAACAGATGATGAACGCGGAGCAATGAAATTTAATTTCAATGTATAATAATCATGTTTCAATAAACTGTTCGTATAAATTGAAATGTGTCCGTCTTCATTACTTATATTAACATTGTATGTAATTGGATTCACAGAGTTCTATATTGTCATCAAACACCAGTTACGTTGACATCATTAGGATATGGAATGGCTTTGATCTATAATTGACAGTTTTTAATTACGAAAAAATGAATGTTAGGATGAGGTGTTATTTATTGACAAAGTTTTTCAGTGACGTCACGATTGGTTGCATTTGTCGAGTATGATTAAACATCAACGTCTCTCCATAAAAATGGGAAATGTCCATGATGACAAGATACTGATATAAACGTGCGTTATATCAGACTTGTAACACAGAGTCTATATATTCGGTATTTACATATCATGATGTTTTATTGAAGTGCGTGGTGAAAATTGAAGCATCGAAGAAACCTATTTTTAATTATATTTTTAATTTTCTAGTTGGTTCATATTTCGAGACCATGCGATTATCTACTTCAATCAGATGGAGAGGATCTATGTTCTAATGAATATAATCATATGGTTGAAATAAATGAATTAGTTTGTAATCAGGCGTAGAATATGCAAATATTGTTTCGCAGTCGACTACTAGCCCTACGGTTGAAATGATCATTTAAACAAAAAACATACAAACCTGTGCGTCAAAGAGTATAAAAACTCACACGGGAGGAAGATAATTTCTTTCAATGAACTATACAATTGATTTTTCACTGAATTATTAATCACATTTAAGTGCAAGAAAAAATTTATCACGTTGAATATGCGTAATAATTCAGCGAATTTACGTAATTATGAAGCTAATTAAGAAAAACTCATACTTTCCCTGTTAAGCATTTCTCTTTGTAATTTCAACATATTTTTCTTTGTAAGTGAATATTAACCAACAAGAAGTAGCTTGGGAAGTAATTGAATACGCATTAAAATGAAAAACGAAGTTGATTTTCTGGGTACGTTGTAATATCATCGGTTGCATGACTTCATTGATCGAAATATTACTTCCCTACTTCAAGTAGCAGTGATGAAGTTGCGACATTATTGCCAATGTAAGCCAGACGAAATGCTCAAGCTAATTTTCAAGCAGAAGACTTGACAATTTAGAACTTTTCTTCATCAAATGCTTGAACTTTACAACAACAGAATATTAAACTCTATAAACTGCCTTTCCACAAGTCGAGTCGAGACACAGAATCGTTCGCGGAATAGACGGTCGATCGGAACCTACACCAGTCGTGCAAATGGGTTTATATTGTACAATGTTTTATTACCCTAGAAACTTATATCTTCTTCAAATGAACTCGACTCGCGAGTCGCGAAGCAAGCAGTTTGACTTCGAAGTTCAAGTTTTGGAAGAGTCACATGAAAGTTCAGATTTTGTTGGATAGTTGATGATGCATTAGTGTTTAACGACCAACCTACTACAAGTTTGTTTGAAAAAAAAGATGACAGAGATTTGAATGATAGGCTACACAAAACGAAACGCTATGACTGGAAAAATAGGAGGTTGAATCAATTTTGAAGTGAATATATAATTTTTCAATTTTACAATCTGGAAAGTATAAAAAAATATGGAAAATATGAGAATATTTATTTTGAAGGATATATGAATGATGAACAAATTACAGTGGAGTAATATAGTCAAGTTGCTGCTCGTAACTCTCGACTCTCTTCATATAAGATTTCTGGTAAGTCTGGTAATGAGATATATCAAATAGCAGTGAGAGGAGAGAGGATATATAGACTATAAATATAGATAGTCTATGTTCATGTTGGCACATGGGAATATTTTTGTTGTATATGAGAACTGACACAATTGGGAATAATTCAATATAGACATTATCATTATCATTGAATGAGATTTTGCATAGCCTTTTCGACATCCCATGATTGAATAACAAGATATATGTACACACACACACACACACACACATATATATATATATATATATATATATATATATATATATATATATATGTATATATATATATATATATATATATATATATATATATATATATATTATAAGTATATATAAATAAATATATATATATATATATATATATATATATATATATATATATATATATATACATATATACATATATACATATATATATATATATATATATATATATATATATATATATATATATATATATATATATATTTATATATATATATATATATATATATATATATATGTATGGATATATATATATATATATATATATATATAAATATATATATATATATATATATATATATATATATATGTATATATATATATATATATATATATATATATATAAATATATATATATATATATATATAAATATATTATGTTGAAATGATCTTCGGAATCTACGTCAATTGATCTTCAGTCTCGACGTTTCGAATTAATCAGAAAATTCATCATCAAGATTCAAGAGAGTATGAACACAATTTGAGATATCGGAATGACCGATTGAATCATGAATCGATTAATTAGATGAGCGTATCGAAGATTCCATTCCACATGCCGAAAAAAATGGACTAGTTTTTTTTTTCTGTAATTTTGTGTGCTGCATAAAGGGCAGGGAAAAATACGTATCGACTTGAAACTTTTTCTAGATATTTATGTTATACCAGAATAGGCTGGAATTGTTGTTTAGACAAATTGGTCGGAATTGGTTATTTTGGATAAAATTAGGAAAGTTTGAGAAATCCTCGTTAGAGTAACACGAATGGAAAATACTTGAGATGTGGAAAATTTTCAAAAACTCTAAAATTTCCATCGAATATATAAAACATAATCACGGATATTTTCAGTGACTTTCACAACAATCGAATGACAAATAACAAAGAAAACGCAATAAAAGTATAGATTTTATTAAATATTGGGAGCAATTGGTTATCTGCAAAGTGTATGTGCGACAGGTCGCAGCACTATAAATATCAACAAGTTGCAGGTGAGGTTTTTGAACGATTGAAGTAATTCAAGGTCCGTAGTCTGACGTTGATCTGACCTATGACTATCAATAACGTAACAGGATAAGCAACATGGCGTAAGTCCTATCCTTTTAACATTAGGCCGTTTTCACCATGATGGAATCAGCGCGCTTTCGTGTACATTTGTGAGATTCGCAATTTCAAATCAAATCGTACGTATTAGGCTCGTATTTCAATATATAGTACATAGTTGTACAATTGCATTGATTTTAATCTTTCTCGTAGATGATGTGTAATTGTCCAGTTATCAAATGGTAAATATAGCAGTAGGGCTCTTGACTAGGGGACTAAATGCTTTTACAGACGTATTTTAAATTTGGATTGGCTAATTCAAATGAAATTTATCCCAATATTGTTTAATGCAGTTGGAAAGAGCTAGATTCACAGATTGCATTACATCTATTACTTGTATAGATCAACACACAACAACACCAGCAAATCATCATAACATTTGTGAGGCGGCATCCCTTTGATGTACGCATGGTGTGAAAGGAAACCGCCATGTTGCTTATCCCGTTACGTTATTGATAGTCATAGATCTGACGAAATATTTTTCATTCTAGATTTCCATACTTCTAAGCTCATCTCACAACGCAAATCACGCGTTCTCCTAGTTAGATGAGCCTAGCGAAGATTCCATTCCACATACCGATAAAATGGGCTTCGTTTTTATTTTTTATTTTTTTTGTAATTTTGTGCGCGGCATACGGGTCAGGAAAAAATACAAATCGACTTGAAACTTTTTACACACATTTCTGTCATCCCAGAATAGGTTGCGATCGTTTTTCATGAAAATCGGTCGGAATGTTTTTCCGGAAAAGAATCGGAAAGTTTGAAAAATCCTTATAAGGAAAAAAAATCCTTACCAGGAGGAAAAATACTTGAAAAACAATAATTCTTCAAAAGCTCTAAAATTTTCACCGAATATGAAGAATACTATTATACACCTTTTCAGAGATTTTCGCGACAATCAGATGAGAAATAACGAAGAAAACGCACTCAAAACGTATTTTCACTTTGAACAAAGCCGAATAAATCTATAGCAACAAGTGTCATCAATTAAATTCAGAAGATTGAAATTAGTTATGAATGAACAGGGAGGCCGTGAGATGATTGATTCCGGTAGGGTTGATCCAATATCTTTAGATATAGACTGAGCTGACAAATCATTTTTCATTGTACATTTCTATACTTCTAAGCTCATCTCACAACGCGAATCTCGCGGACCTCGTTTTCCTAGTAATATAGAGGATGATATTAACAGATCGAATACATATAGAAGGATTAAAAAAAGGAACAAAAGATTATGATTACAAAGTTCGTTCATAAGAATTTGGATGATGGTATTATAGTTCTGGAATTCAAGTTGTTTCGAAGAAACTTCTTCACGTTATTCTCATTTGAGAATTCTGGATCTCATCTGAATAAACTTGGAAGAATTATCGTGATTGTTGCTAGCATTTTCATAACAAATATGTCATATTTCACTCAATGGTCTTGTATTTTATTCGTCAGTTCAAAAATGCGTCGACTATCTCAACTACTCATGTTTTTCTCTCAATTCATATATTTTCAGTATCATATTCATATATTCTATATATTCCATATTTGCATAATGTTCTCTGATAACTTTTCTTTTTAAGACGAATGAATCATTCGTCCAAAAAATGGGAATACAAGTCATTGTTGGCTTGATAATTCAAAACTCCTGGATCACAAATTACAAAAATCCAGGTCCGTTTGTGAGGAATATATTTTTGTATTCACTTATGAATTGTCATGATACACACACACACACACACACACACACACACACACATATATATATATATATATATATATATATATATATATATATATATATATATATGTATATACATATATATATATATATATATATATATATATATATATATATATATATATATATATATATATATATATATATATACTCAGAGATTTTTTGTTTCCAATCATTTGCTGAGATTATAAACCAGAAGCATTCGGCAGGTTTCGAGCATCTATTGGTATACACAATAAATTATATTTTTCTTCATCACTATCCAGTACAAATCCCAATAACAATCGTTTTGAATGATGGTTATCCATACACATATTCAATGTTTGTGTTCTATCTTCATCAAGAAACAATTATGGGAAAGATCACATTCCCTGAACCAGATAGAGACTGAGCTCAAAGAAGGGAACTTGTGAAACAGGAAGAAGATAATAATTAGAAAAACAAATGTTTTGCGATAAAACATTTTGGAGTTGGAGAGTGAAAGGTTTTGGAAAGAAGGTGGTTGTTTACCGTATAGTTACAAATACAAATGTCTACAATTGATTCGTATGGCAGCGGTATTTTCAGGATCAGTGCGAATCTTGACGATCAGATTCATGATTAGAAACACAACCGCATCTTTCAAAAGAGTTGATTATACAATTGCTGCAGCGAGTACAATGACCAACGTGTCTACAACTAATCGATGCAATATTGTTTCCGTTTTCTTTCGGTAACGAAATAGATCTTACATCCATCTTAACTAGGAAAACGCCAAATATGCGATGTTAGACGAGCGGATAGTAGTAGTATGTCGACTTTTTTGCCAAACTTTTGCCTACATTCGCCAATTGGGTGACATTCAAGTTAGAAATGGGTAAAAACTGCTTCGAGTGGGACCAATTTAGCACATTTTATAGTTTTTCTTCGAAATGGCTCACCCGATCAAGCTGAAAGTTTTGAAAAATGTGTATAATAAAGTAACTCAACTTCACGCAGAATTTCATTTTTTTGAAAATAAAAATATGTTCTTTTTTTCCGACGTGTTATTCTAATGGGTATTTTTGAAATTTCTAAAATTCATAAAAAAAAGTTATCATACGATAATGCCACAAAACTATACAGATCTAAGTTAGATGAGGAACCATTACGAAAAAATGTTTGAAGTTGATAACTGTAGCCGTTTGACCTGTGGAGAACCGAAAAACACATGGACAAAAAATCATAAAAACGAACACCAATTTTTTTCAGTATGTCAAATTGAATCCTCGCTAAAGCTCGTCTAATTATTTAACCAAGAAAACGCTATATACGCGTTTTTAGACGAGCAGAAAGTGATAGTATGTCGACTTCTTTGCCAAACTTTTGCCTAAATTCGCCAATTGGGTGACATTTAAGTTATAAATGGGTAAAAACTGCTTCGAGTGGTACCAACTTGGCACATTTCACGTTTTTGCTTCAAAATGGCCAACCCGATCAAGCTGAGAATCTTCAGGAATGTGTAGCAAGATATAATTCAACTTCACACAAAATTTCACTCTTTTTTGAAAATAAAAATATTTTCATTTTTTTTCCGCCGTGCTATTTTATTGGGTAATTTTGAAATTTCTATAATTCATAAAAAGAAAGTTACGCCTCGATGATGCCACAAAACTATACAGATCTAAGTTAGATGATTAACCATGATGAAAAAAAGTTTGAAGTTGATAGCTGTAGTCGTTTGACCTGTGGAGAAGCGACAAAAAAAACATAAAAAAAACATAAAAACGAACACTAATTTTTTTCAGTATGTCAAATTGAATCCTCACTATTATTTTGTTTCATTGCCAACTTCTGTCATACAATCATAATTCATAAGTTATGTTGCCCGTTCTATTCGTTCTTCGCGAGCTTCTCATTATTCAATCAACTTTTCTCGCATTCATGGTAGTTTTTCTCTACTTTTCTTATATTACCGGTAAAACGTATGCATATTGATTTTGTTATCATCTTCATGTGTTGCAATTCTATCTTATATTTGTCATGTCATATTAATAATGAGACTAAAAAATATGCTAAAATTGAATTGAGTTGAAAACATGCGACCTTCCTCTTTTATGGATACGGGATATCAACATTCATGAGTTATTCTATCGATAGTTCATTGTTAGGCCTATCTTTCTCTCGAATGAATTCGTCGTCGTTATCGTTACCATTGCAGTTATCGGAAGAATCCAAGGAAGAATGATTTATTCTGATTGAAATTCAGACTCTTTTTCATAGATACATTTAATTAATTAAATTTTAACCATTTTAACGAATCAGTTGAATAGAAATTCGAAATGCAGGAACAATCTGAGTGGAATGTCTGGAATTTCAATTCACCAAAACAATGCAACTGGCATGTTTGTGTACTGATGGATTCATTGCTTTAATTAATATACTTTGAGCTATTTGACGCAGAAGTTTTATCAAAAAGTCAGGCAATAATTATTGTCAGTGATAGTATCATCACACATCGAAAATAGAAGAGCAAGTATGCTGAGAATGCTCGGTGGATTTTACTATATATTGTTCACATTTACATGTTTGATCCGTTTGTTGTTATTTGTTAATAATACTCATTATCATAATATTTTCATTGTTGGAATTGAGAAATATTTCAATCAAGTGTACGTATTATTTGTGCTCATGCTGCATGGGCAGTCTTGCTCCTGAAGTTTGAATGGATCATTGATAATGAGAGATGAACACGTGATTAAAATTTTAGATATATTATTCGACTTCAGAGGCATCACATGATTATTTCATGTGATATTCATTGCTAGAATGAATAAATGATACAATATTCGGAAACTTGGTATGAAAGTGATGATTTTTTCGAAAATGTGGACAAAAAGTGCCGAAAAATTATTTCATTCGACATTTTCCCAAGAACTTACATTCTGCATACATTACTCGACATACATTCTGAGAACTACTCAACTGGATTAAAAATCTACGGATCAAAATAATGACAAATATCATTTTAAAAATTGAAAATCAGGGGTCAAATTGACAATCAACGAAATACATAGGAAATTTGCTGAATTCTCTCGGAAAATTCTTATTATAAACATCAATAATGAGAAAAATATGTTCGTTGGACTTTGGGTCTCAGCTCACTTTTCTCATTTCGATGGAAAATTGACACTTTGATGATATTATCGATGATAAAACTCTGCTATGATATATAATTTGATGGTCATTCTGTAGACGTACGTAACGTTCTTCAAAAACAAGCACTGATACATATTTGAGGCCGTATAAATAATAATTCTTTCGGACGGTCAAAATTTTGACCCGGAAGTCTTGAGTGAAGAATAAATGTCTTTGATGACCCAATTTCATACTATTGTTCCATTACAAGCTTCGCAATAACATCAAGCAATTAAATCGATTGATAATTTCCATTTGAAAAGAAATGTGGTGTATAAATTGATTTTCATGAACTTATTTCAACTTTTTCTTCTCACTTCAGTTTCAACATTTTCCTTACCATCAAAACGTGATAGAGAATCATTGTTTCCCATGAAATTTTAAAATTTGGAATCGATTCAAAATTTCTTCATCGAACATTGTCATAAGCTTCCTGTAGATTATTTTGCATAACGCCTTACAAACAGCTGAAGGGTCGAAATTTCTTACTGAATCCTAATATGTTTGGTATAAATGAATAGGTTTTTCAAGTTCTTCGAGTCAATAATTATCACTCGTGAGAAAGTATTTTAACACTCAAAAGCATGTTGAATATTATAGGGAATGATGTTTTTTCATTCATGAACGTTCATTAGTCAGTTTTATTGTTTATCGATTGTTCATTTCAACTCGAACAATTGGTATGAATTATATCTTTCCGAATAATATAAGATTCATTCCAGAGTTAGAGTATGAATTCTATACATATATATATATATATATATATATATATATATATATATATATATATATATATATATATATTCATATATATATATATATATATATATTTATATATATATATATATATATATATATATATATATATATATATATATATGAATATATATATATATATATATATATATATATATATATATATATATATATATATATATATATATGAATATATATATAATAAGAATATAGATATGGATGGAATTGAATATGGTAAAACCGAATTAGAAACAAAATTGAAAAAAATCACACAAGGAGCTCATTAAAAAAATAATCGTCACTATAAAAACATTTTTGCAATAGAAGATTTTTGAGGACTCTCTTGAACTTGCTGATGTCTCCATTTGCTACCACCCTGATATTGAGGCGGGTACTTAGAAATACCGGTAGTTTAAAACCAGAGAATATAGGACCCTTATTACACATTACCAGTCGATATTTTTTCAATCTATCGTTATTTTTATATCTAGTTTCGTTCACATGATTCGATTTCAACTCGCTGACATAACTTGTATTGGAATTTCTCCCCCAAAATTATATGATCATATTTAAAATATACAAGCATGGAAGCGTCAGAATATTAAATCTCTCAGAAAAGATATCGACAGGGGTCTTCATAAAAAATAACTGCCGTTGGATCAAGACTAGCATCAGCAAGGTTTTGTAGCGAGGTTTTGTTAGGTTTTGTAAGGTTTGTTTTGGCTCCTTTTGTAAAGAAAACAACTTGTCAGTATGGGGAGACAACCCCCAAAGGATGATATCATATTGGAGTCTAGATTGTATGTAAGAAAAATATATTAATTTAGCTCACTCAAACTTACATACCTGCATAAGTCTTCGCATAAGGAAACATCCTGATGCAATTTTTACTCTTACATTATCAATATGGCTGGCACAATTCAATTCATTGTATTTCATCAGCCTCAAAAGTTTAGTTTTTGTACATGATATAATACTTTCACTTTCAAAATAAATTAAAGAACTCGAGTCACAATTTTTGTTACAGGAGTTGAATTGCATCAATCATGTTTTATTATCATTAGGCTCGGTTTTACCAATCTTAGTTAGAGTACTAATCCACTAACTATTAATTAAAGGTACAAAAATAACATTTTTAACCAATAGTGATAACAAGTTAATCCACTAACGATTGCTTAATCCAGTTTCGTAAAACCGGGCCTTAAACATAGATCGTTTTTTCACACCACATAAGAATTTGATTCACAGCTGAGATCTCGGAGTCATTGGAATAAAATCATCATTAGTTAAAAACTGGGTAGTGTCGTCAGCGTATAGAGTTAATTTACCATCACTCATTCAAGTTGGTAGATCATTAGTATACAAAATGAATAAAATGAGCAATATCGTTGATCCCTGTGGTACTTCAATATTTACCAGGCAAACGCGTTATGTGTCTCCGCATTGATAGATGAGCTGGATCAATATATCAACATTTATTTGGATCGGTATATATATATATATATATATCCACCTTGAGATCCAAACCATTACGTCACTGCCCTCTTATTTCCTAATTGATTTCTCTGATCATGAAGAAGGCTTTGTTCTAATCGTTTCCGGTTAAATGGTGACACCTGTGGCTTGGATTCAATTGGTATCCTAATAGCGTTGAGTGATTAAAACTAGGAAAACGCGGGATGCGCGTTGTTAGACGAGCTTAGGGGTATATAAATCTAGAATGAAAAATAATTTGTCAACCCAATCTACATCTACAGACCTTGGATCACTCCAAACGTTCAAAAACCTTACGAGAATCAGTTATGTCACGGCCTTCTTCTTCATTCATTTCAATCGTTTTGAATTAATTGGTGACACTTGTTGCTATAGATTTAATTGGTTCCCGTAATAGCCTAAATTGATGGGAAAATGCTTTATAAATGCGTTTTCTTCGTTATTTCTCATCCGATTGATGCGAAAAATCTCTCAAAATGTGCTTAATAGTTTCCTTTATATTCGGCGAAAATTTGAGAGGTCTTTAAAAATTTTGATTTTTCAAGTATTTTCCTCCGGGTTATTCTAATGGGGATTTTTGAAATTTCTAAAATTCATAAAAAACAAAGTTATCACCCGATAATGCCACAAAACTATACAGATCTAAGTTAGATGAGGACCCATGACGAAAAAAAGTTTGAAGTTGATAGCTGTAGCCGTTTGACCTGTGGAGAACCGACAAAAAAACATAAAAACAAACAAAAAAAAAAAAACATAAAAACGAACACCAATTTTTTTCAGTATGTCAAATTGAATCCTCGCTAAAGCTCGTCTAAATATGTTCTGACGGAAAGTCACTGCGATCGTTTATATGATATGTTGACACTGAGAATAAGACGTTGTGAGTGGGTTCTCCTCAATCACACAACTGTGTGATCAGTTTACTAGTCAAACGCGAAATATGCGTTGTAAGATGAGCGAGATATCCTAATAAGGTATGAAAGTCGTTGAAGTAGTTCTACCCTTGCTACTTTATCGACTCTGGTATTCTACACACCTTGATATCTGAATAAGCTATAAAAGTCGTTAAAGTAGTTCTAATCTTGAAACCTTATTGACTCTGGTAATCTACACACCTTGACGCATATAAAAAATACTTTATTGTTGGTCAACTCTTGAATCTAGAAAGCAGTGAATCTCAACAACTTAATTCTGTAACAATTTGTATGATATATTTGATGAATATTATCAGTTATTTTTATTTTTTTCTTCAAAACGACTGATCAGAATTGCTTAAAAAATCGTAATAATGTGTAAAATCCATGTTTACACATTTAGAGAAAATTTCATCCCATTTGGAGAGGTTTCATTTTCCAACATTTTCTGCCCAGCCAAATCTTATGGGGTTTTTAGAAAGTTTGAGATGATTTTTCTCAAAATCGGTCTGACCGATTCATTCCAAAAACTATACAGTTCTAAGTTGGATGAGTTTGCGTGTACAAAAAAAGTTTCATGTTGATCAGTCAACCCTTGCGACCTGTGGAGTGCTTACAAACAAAAAAAAAAACAAACAAAAAAAAAAAAAAAAAAACACACAGACAAAGCCCTATAAGAGTGGGATGGAGACTTCGCTACGCTCATCAAAAATTGGATTTTATATTTTTTTACATCTAAATGGCTGATTTGATTCGACTTAGAGTTTGAAATAATATGTATAATTACTAGGCAAACGCGTTATGTGTTTCTGCGTTGATGGATGAGCTGGAACATATCAACTTATCTTTGGATTGATTATTATATATATATATATATATATATATATATATATATACACCTTGAGATCCAAACCATTACATCACTGCCATCTTATTTTACATTAATAATTTATATAATAATAAAGAAGGCTTTGTTTTAATCGTTTACAATCAAGTGGTGACACTTGTTGCTTCGATTTAATAGGTATCTTAATAGCTTTGAATAATTGACACAAATAACATTATATATTTTTTTACATCGAAACGGCTGATCCGATTTGAGTAAAAGTTCGGAATGATGTGTATCATTATCAGATTGAAATTCTCTGAGAATTTGAATCCTCTCAGATGAAATATTTTTCACGAATGTTTTCCTCTGGCTTATTCTAATGGGATTTTTGAAAACTTTGGAATGAGTTTTCTCAGAAGTTGTTGAACCGATCGCGCCTCAAAACTATAAAGCATCAAGTCAGATAGGGGTTTATGTGTGTGCCAAGTTTCAACTGATTTTGAATTTTTGTCTGACCTGTGGAGCGCGAACAAAAAAACAAAAAAAAAAAACAGGCACTTTTTTTTCGGTATAGTGTAATTGAGTCTTCGCTTCGCTCATCCAATTACTGGGCAAACGCGTTATGTGTTTCCGCGTTGATGGATGAGCTGGAACATATCAACTTATCTTTGGATTGGTTATTATATATATATACACCTTGAGATCCAAACCATTACATCACTGCCATCTTATTTTCCATTAATAATTTATATAATAATAAAGAAGGCTTTGTTTTAATCGTTTACAGTCAAGTGGTGACACTTGTTGCTTTGATTTAATAGGTATCTTAATAGCTTTGAATAATTGACACAAATAACATTATATATTTTTTTACATCGAAACGGCTAATCCGATTTGAGTAAAAGTTCGGAATAATGTGTATTTTTATCAGATTGAAGTTCTCTGAGAATTTGAATCTTCTCAGATGAAATATTTTTCACGAATGTTTTCCTCTGGCTTATTCTAATGGGATTTTTGAAAACTTTGGAATGAGTTTTCTCAGAAGTTGTTCAACCGATCGTGCCTCAAAACTATACAGCATCAAGTCAGATAGGGGTTCATGTGTGTGCCAAGTTTCAACTGATTTTGAATTTTTGTCTGACCTGTGGAGCGCGAACAAAAAAACAAAAAAACAAAAAAAAAACAGGCACTTTTTTTCGGTATAGTGTAATTGAGTCTTCGCTTCGCTCATCCAATAATATTGAAATTCCATGGAAATTTGAATTTTCTCGAAGGAAATATTTTCCACGATTTTTGAGTTATTCTCCTTTGGGTTATTCTTATGAGATTTTTGAAAACTTTGAAATAAGTTTTCTCAGAATTGGTTGAACCGATTGCGCCTAAAAACTATACAGCATCAAATCAGATAATAATACTTATGCATGCCAAATTTCGATTGATTTTGAATTTTCGTTTGATCTGTGGAGCGCGAACAAAACGAAAAAAGGGCACTCTTTCCGGGTATGGTGAAATTGAGTCTTCGCTTCGCTCATCCAACAACAATTTAACTCGACAAATATTCTGTATTTGAGTTTGTAATTTCTACACTTCGTTTTCTATTGAGTAAAAATGAATGAATCCATTCATTTGCTACACCTTGTGTATCGTATGATGCTTGTTCGATAGTACTTCATGATTCACACAGTCAAAATTGCTTTACTGAAATCGTGAAACACACCTATAGCCTTTTACTTGTTCTCAAGTGATTCTAGAATGTTATTTATCATTTAGCAATTGCCGTACTTGTGGATTTACCTTTGGTAAAACCATGTTCATATTCATTCAATAAGTCATATTTCATGAGAAAGTCAACTAATCTATTACAAAATGCAGATTCTATCATTTTAGAGAAAACAGATAGTAAGGCTAGAGGCCTGTAGTTACTCATGTCTGCCTTCTCACCAGTCTTCCATTATTGTACCACTTTGGTCATTTTAATATCGTCGCGTACAATTTCCGAGCAGAAGGAAGAATTGATAATATGAAATAAAGGGTCTGCTATGAAAGACTCTACATGTTTTATATTGCAAGGTATTCCGTCTTATCCTGATGACTTTTCCCAACATGTTTTACTAATATTATACAACTCTTTCTTGAGTATAAGAGATAGAAAAATGATGTTTCCATGACCAGTCACGATGTTTACTGTGGGAGGACAATAATGACTGAGCATCTTGAAGTCTTGTCTACTCTCAACTAGTATACTGGCAGCCTTACTGAAATAACTGTTAAACAGATCAGCTATTTCTGTCTCACAAGTAATGTTCTCACACCATCAGTATTATTGATATGTATATATATATATATATTTTTATATTCATATATATATATATATATATATATATATATATATATATATATATATATATATATATATAGCAATGGTATGATCAAATAATTATTGTATTCTATTTTCACTATATCTCTTCTATAATATTATCAATCTCGGTCAACACAGAAACTGTGAAAATTCAATTCATATACATGACGATTTACATACTGGTTACATATAATTACATACTGGTGATGTTTGAACTGAGTCATTCGAATGGATATTGAAGTAATCAATTGTGTGGAATGTATTTAAAAAAAATTTTGAGACCCAAACAACGTGATGGTATTGTAAGTGTGAATGAATTTATATTTTCAACATGTCAAATGAAATTATTACAATTTATTTTATTTTTTTCATTTTTTTTACTTGATATATACTGGTTTCCTTAAAGAAAATCTGTACTGATGATCACGATCTATTGGCGTCGGCAAATTATATATGAGATGATAGAATGATGAGATAGGAAGTTATTCTGATGGGTATTTTTGGATAGAGGGGAGGAGTCGGTCGTTGCCTGTGGTTAAGGTACCATCCCAGAATTGACCTGAACGACAGAAGGAAATCACAAAAAAAAAATCCGTCAGTATGGCTGATCATGGTGGGAATCGATCCCTGGTCTGCTGAATGACGGTTCGGTGTATTAACCACTCGGCCACTCGTATCAGTATACAGAAACTATTGGTCGATACATTGCACGACATATCTTCCCACGAGAGAAAAACTATATTGAAAAATAAAATCGAAATCAATTCGGTAAATCTAAACATTTACTCCGTCAACAATGGGAATGGAACAACCTTCAGTTATTATTCAGTAACACACCAGTCATGAAACAATTCATTTAATCAATTCACATAATCGTTCAGAGACAACAAGACTATAACTTGGATTTCATGTCATTTCGTTACAACATAAACTGGAAAACACATTAACTATTGTACTATTAATCATTTGAATACTACATATTATGAAGATCTACACATTACTCTGTTCACAGCCAAGTTTGTTGTGCTTATAAATTGCAGAGCCCTCTGGTGACGCGAGGGTTTTGAAGTATAATGCCGCTTTCATAACGTATTTGGAAGATAACAGATTGGTGACTTGATATATATGAACACTGCATTCGAAAATAATGAATACAGTGCAACCAGGGTAAATTATTTGTTTGAAAACAGAAGAGCTACTCGGACTATAATATATTATACCATTATTATAGAAGTGAATAGAAAATTATATATATATATATATATATATATATATATATATATACATATATATATACATATATATATATATATATATATATATATATATATATATATATATATACATATATATATATATATATATATATATATATATATATATATATATATATATATATATATATATCTATATCTATATACATATATGGAAAAACATATAGGATATATATATATATATATATATATATATATATATATATATATATATATATATATATATATATATATATATATATATATATATATATATATATATATGTGTGTGTAATATGTTCTCTGTAGTGTCATTCCTGAATGCTTTATCAGTTTAATTACAGGGGTTCAATGAATTCAGCGACAAAAATGTTGGAACGCGTGAATGCTATATGAGTTAGGGAAAATTGTTGGAATTAATTAAGTTAAATACCATCACAGAAATGCAATGTATGCAAATTGTGAATACAATATGCACAATTTGAATAGCTGAATGTAATTACATATCGTGTACTGTAACGATAATCGGCCTCCAAAAATGAGAATATTGAATATTGAATTAGGTTATCGATGTTTGATAGGGTTGAAATTAGGGTATAGAGTTCGAAAACAAGAATGCAAAATGGCATATTCAATGAAACCAATGAATGCAGCATCGATAAAATTGCTGCGACTTTCCGTGGAGGAGGATGAGACGATAGCTAAATATATTAGGTTGATGTCGCGGTTTGGTTGGCTAGTGAAACTTAAATCACAAGTTCATATCACTGGAAAAAGAATCTGTACTTGAAATTAGCTATGAGTTGATGGTGATTTTCACGTGATGAAGTTAATGATTGAGTTCCATCAATAAGTTTAATTCCTGATTGAATAACGTGTTGAAAATCAGTTACTTGATAAAACCAACAAATTGGCTTTTTGCGGTACGAATGAGTAGGTGGTGATGGAAATATGAAGGGATGGAAAAACGTGAGGGAAATGCATGCCTTATCACAGATAATCGAGCTATAATCGAGCCTTATAAGCGTCATGAACCGAACCCTTATGAGCCCATGAGTTTTGCGAAACTTCAACCCAGGCCCAACGATATCTTCAGTACTAAAGCGTTGCCTTGGCGGGCGATTGTTGAGTAGTAATTAGTCATTCACAAAAATAGCATGCTTAACCAAAGGTGATTTTGAGTTAATTCGCTCTTTTACTCTCAATCCACCACCTATTAATACGTGATTGAATCAAATATTCAGCCATTAATAACCATCTAATAAATATTAGTTGAGATCATGTTCAAAAAGACAATGCAGTACTCTTCAGAATCAATATTTCAGTGCACTCAAGTGCTAGATATTAAACAATTATTCATGAGCAATGCACTCGTTCATGTGTTTCAAAAATTTCAGTTATATAAAGAACAAAATTTAGTCACATCATCTCCAATACATAAAACAAGAAGTTGCTCTCTCGATATCAATTATTATTCAGACATTCCACGGAAATATGAACTAATTGGACAACAACACGTTGATTACATAGGATTGAAAATGTACAATGAAGTTCCTATTGGAATTCGCAATTCAAACAATATGTTTGAGTTAAATTATGTATCAGCATTTGGATTATCCACTCAAGTCGAGATTTTTGTGTAAATTTATGTAAGGTATGGTAGAATATGTGGATTATTATTATCATTATTCATTCAGTTCTCATTGTACTGGTATATCATGACGTTGATATGGATTTTATTCCATTAAAAGAAATGTGATTTACTCATATTATTATCATTATTTTCATCATCATTCTTAATTGTATGTCTATCTGCTGAATTAATTATTTCATTATTTGTCTATTAGCTGGCCCAAGGTAGCACAAGGTATTATCCTCATGTGGGCTTCACATATATAAATGTTCATTACTATTTTGTATTCTGTTTTTTTTCTATCATGTTTTTCATGCATTATGTGTGAGTAAACTGCATATCAAATTGAATTGAATTGAAACTTGCCCCAAAAGTTATAATTGTGTCGTTGTGTGGAGTGCAATGGTGAGCGAAAAGTTTGAGTCTTTCAAGTTCGAAAGGAGAAAAAAAAACGCGGGACTATTTATAATATCATTCAAATAGATGATACCAATCATTTGTAATATAGGTTTAATGCTGTTACTTATAAGTATCAGTATTCCACAGTACGGAAATAAAACTCCCATGTAAGATATATTCGAGTTTGATCATAATCATTCATCAATTCTGTAAGATGTTCTCCCAAATTTTACAACAGGACTGGATGTCACTTCACTGCATCGTGCAAACTGGAAAAGTGAAAAGAGGTGTTTAAAAAAAATTACTCATTCTTCTAACACCTTATTAACAAAAATGAAATGTATTTACATTTTTCCGTTAATAGATATTGATAAAATTCATCAATTTATGGTTCGTACGATTGATAAGTCAATAGTTTGAATAGATGTAATTGATGTCAATAGATTCAATAGATCAAAACAATCATCCAATATTAAGATAATGGCAAGAATAAGGAAATATAAATTGTCAACTACACTTCCTATTGTCTGAGAAGAAAGAAACAATCTCAGATCGGACACCCAGGATTCTCTTCTGGGTTCGCAATCTGTTCAATTCTCCAGATATTATATTCTGAAGAGTGTAAAGGGTACCTCTGACCTACAGGACGGAGAAACTTGTACTGATTCGAATAAAAACCTCCCCCTCCTCGCCGTCCAACCCCATCCATCATCGAAACAACGTACTGGATATTTGTGAATAACATATCAAGATCTCAGAACCAATCAGTATACAAGAAAATGAGATATGACGATTCAAGAAGAAGGCTGATGTAATTAACAGTACTAAAATCGTTCTACTGTTCAAAAACCATACCAACAGATATACCAATTTAAAAAAATAAATATATATTTTTTGTATGGAATTGAGATTTTTTGTATCTCAATCTGAATTATCATGCTGATATCAACCACGATACAAGTCTATATCGAATAATCTATAACCTACACCACATCCTTCTCTCCCCTTTCACCTTCCCACTCATTCTAGAAGATGAGTTATACCCGAGGAGCCGTTTTCGGCATGTATGTTATAAATCTTTTATCTCGGTCAGCAGAACTGTACGGTCAGTGAGTGCGTTGTAGAACCCTTCTAGAACTATGTAGAGAAGAGGGAGAAAGAGAGAGAGAGAGAGAGAGAGAGAGAGAGAGAGAGAGAAAGAGAGAGAGAGAGAGAGAGAGAGAGAGAGAGATGGACAGAGAGAGAACGGCCGCTACATCTGCGTTAGATTCAATCTCTAACTCGGTCCAGTAGTTGTGATTAGTTTACAACTAAGGCCAGCTGCAGCAAACATGTCTAGGGCTTTCGAATGTGGAAGAAAAACCATGTGCACACATCAAAGTCACAAATATTGATTGTTCTCGTTTGATAGATTGAGATGTAAATATTATATATGGAGAGAGATATCAGTCTTATACGTGTATGTGAGGCATATCAATAAGAATAATATCATAATATCTGACAGTGCGAACATATTGCTTTCTGATGCTGACAAAAATTGATTTCAATAAATATATAATACACATCACATATATATTTATATTCAATTTCATCTTGAATTCATTTTATATTAATGTATGACTGTCAAGTGCAGCGTAGTTATTACCAATTCGTGTTCTACATTTGCCATCGATCAAATTATAAATTGAAAGTGATATCCTTTTTTCAACATGGTTCGTCTTGAAAAAATGAAATTTGAACGAAATTCTCACTAGGGCAATACAGCGTTCATATTATTTTCATTGCCAATAGTCCTGCGAGCTTCAAGCTCTATCTCTCTGAAAAAGAAAGCTTGTGGCGTCGGTGGTGAATAACAAAGTGGACATTTCACAGTTTTCAGATATATATTCGATTCTACTGCTAATGAAATTGATCTGAAATCATTCCATCGACACAATCGTTGATGAAATTGTTGGTGCAAATATTTTCAGAGAGAAAAGTGTGAAAAAAAGAAAAAAAAAAAAAAAAAATATATATATATATATATATATATATATATATATATATATATATATATATATATGATGTAAGATCGCCCTTGTGGTGCCCGGCCTGGTCCAAACGATCACATCCTTCATCAATTGCCTTGAATGGGGAACAATGATTTTGTATCAAGTTTCGATGTTATGAAGAAAAAAAAGTAGATTTGCATTGAGACCTTGTGTGATGGCTGTGAAGTTTTCTTGAGAAAGTGAGCATTCCATAAAGATATGTTTGGGTCTTATTACCCAAAATTGTGTACATTGAATTCGCAGAATGGAGTGATCTACTGCTAGACATCTAAAGTCAGGCAAGCTAGTTGGTCACATCCAAGAACTGAAGCTCTGAAATGTGTGATTTCAAATAATTGAAATTTTAATCAATTCTCACACTCAAATTTTACTGTTTCTCATTTTTCATGGAAAAGTCTTATTATGATAAGCAAGTAACAATGATTAATATGTTTCTAGACTCAGATTGAATGAAGTTATTGAAAAATATATCACATTTTCTATTTTTACAATCTTTTCAACTATGAAAACAATCCACGGATTTCAGTTGAGAGCGTTCCATTGTAATGCTTTCGGGAGAAATGTGTGTGCAGTTGTCTCAAGTCAGGACCATCATCAGCTACAATTTTTTTGCAGTTTCTAATTTCTGAATCGAAGTCAAACTATGCTAAAAGACTATTCGAGTGAATTTTATATATGCTCCAATGAAAATGTGATATAATCTAGAAACATGAATGATACGAAAAATAAGAGAAACAATACATTTCTATTTCATAACCATGAATTATTTGTTAAGCTTTCAAGCATACCCCTACATATGATGTTCGGGCCAATCCCACTGCTACACGTTTTTCTGCCATGTCCAAAGGATTAAAATCTATCCTCTGGAGACGTGAAACAATATGACAGACGATGGGTGTGAAAATATCTCATTGAGCGAGTACAAAACGTTGAAAACACATATGTCACCACACACTGTGTGCGCTAATGTAATGCGCTTCACCAGGGGGAATATATGGGTCACCGTTAGGTACGTGCCATTGAAAAATAACATTTTCCTTTTATATTTCAACGTATCACACTGTCACTGTCAGTATGAGCATGTATAAAAACTCACGAGTAGCGCATTTCTGAAAACAATGCCAAAGTATAATTAAAGAGTTAACAGACTCTCTCGTGATGCGTAATAGATAATAATGAAACCATCCCTTGCTCTTTCACACCTATAGACACACGTATATATGTATATATATATATATATATATATATATATATATATATATATATATATATATATATATATATATATATATATATATATGTATGATAGGGAATACATGATTCATATTTCTCTAGGAATTCATTCCCATTGTGTTGAAGTAGTGCAGCTTGTATTTCAAATACTGCCTCTTTTTTTTTTTTTTTGCCACTATACATATTCATTCTAAACATCAGAGTTATATTCATCTGATATCACGTTAGAGATTACCAAAATCGATATTCAGATTTTATTATTCTCAAGTAATATTGATCAGAAAATCTGAAGAAGAAGTGATAATTTCTGCTCAATCCCAAAACCAATCACTCACTTTTCTACGGAGACGAAAATAGAACCGAAAATCCATGAATTCAAACTGAGTAGAAATTTGTTATGATTACAAAAAATGATGATATTACATGAGGTTTCCGAATTGATTTGTTGCATATATTTTAATGAATTAAGTTGCTAAATTTCAATAGTTCATTGAAGAGTTCCGCTATGCTAATCGACTAATGATTCGATGAAATATACGGCCAAAAATCAACGATTAAAATGGACTATTCAACACAGGTGACCATGAAAAATTTGTAAAAGGAAAAATGTAAAAGGTGAGATGACAAGTAAACAGCTAATCACCTTTTAATGAACTATTGGGAAACTGGCCTTTAGAAGCAGTGTTCACCAAGTTCACGATTTTGTGGAAATTGAATCGCTGATGAAATACACATTGAGTTATCACGTCCATGACAGTTTCATTTTGAAAACCGGCACCTCGACCAATATTTCGATGACATTCGTACAGTTTATGTGATTTCGTTTCACTTCAGTGTTCAAGTAGTGATCGTAATTGATGATACAATACTTGAATATAGCCTTTCACTGGGAACAAAACTCATTCATACCTCAAATTGCAAATTAGGATAGGTCCTCATTTCTTTATACCCATTGTTTTGAACTGTTCAACGTGTTTCAACATCTCCAAAACTACATACAAAATGTCAAGTTTTCTCTCCGCGTCGCTAATGAAGGTGAAAGAGTTGAATTTGTGCGCACAAAATGATTCCGTTTTGTAACGCCAAATTGTATAGAAAAACTTATGTCTATTTACAGTGCAATGAACTTTATTCCCATTTCGAACGAAAAAACAGAGCATATGAATAAGTAAAAAAAAAAATAACCAGCTAGGTTAATACAGATGAGAACCGTACAGTGGCAATATTCATCTCGGAGTGAATACGCTCACGTACGTCCGTATTGTGGATTGTTTTACAAAACGAAACATCGAGCAACGTACCGAAGGGAATATTCCATGGGAATAAGAGACCGTCGCGACGGACAAGCAGTCTCGTTATCCGTGGGGACGCCTCGTACTGGTAAGACGTCAGTTAGAGTGGACATCCCTAGAGGACCTGTCGGAAGCACAATTGAACTTCTAATAAGGATCCTGAAATGGTTTGTACCAAGATTGATAGCCCGTTTTACCTGAGAAAATAAAATATAAACTGATGGGAGCTAGGGTTTTTATGAAAATTTCCAATTCCACATTTAGATAAATCATACACTGATTACGTGAATTGAGATGAATGGTTCGTTTCATATATTGATATAGTTCGAGTTTGAATTATATAATTATAGGCCTATCTCCATTCAACGATCTGATGTGTCATAATGGTTTCAGTGAATTATAATGAAATGAAAATGAAAATGATGAAACGGCTGTTGTCAAATATGATCCATCCAAATGATTACATATTATTGATAGCTAGGATTCAAAAATGAGTTGATAACGATTTCACAATTTGTTCAAGTTATGAATATTCAATACTACTATTGATCAAATTTGTATATTTGATTATCAAATTTGTGGGTCAAAAAGAAATGGTTCATACATCTGATTTCAACACAGAGGAAGATTTTTACTGTCAGAATATCACTGAATTATTTCTCCATTCGAACCAGGTTTTCTTTAGCTACATGCCATTGTGAGTGAACTTCAATTGTTGAATCTTTGTTAAATGTTTGCCAAATCGATGCGGCTATAACAAGCAGTCTTATCGCATGTGGTCACTTGTATTACGCATACGGTTAGATAATTGAGTTTTGGGTCAGATTAAATTATTGCGGGATTAGGTTTCTCAGATCTGATTGGGTTAGAATAACTCGGGTTTTGCTTCAAAAACAACAAGAGAGATAATACAAACGGGGTTTCGCCTTGGTTGTTATGAATATGCAGTAATATTACATCAATATCTCTGAGTTCAATTATGAGAAAAATGTTATCAGGATATAAAAGAAAATTGAATGAGTTGATATCATCAACATGAGGATCGGTATGCAAGGTATAAAATCTTATAAATGAAGGAGCAGTCCATCATTAAATTTGTATTGAATTATATTATTTAATATTATATTATTATATGAGGTTATGTTCATATTTCATAGTTCAATTGTTACAAATTGTTCTATACATTTTCAATCCGAATTATTTTATTTCAAGATTTATTAGTCAGGTGAAAAATAACTGTCAGTATGATGAAAGAATGAATGAATATTGAACGTTTTATTCCAAAATAATCAGAACAAAAATATTATATATGCAATCCTTTGATGACAAATTCAAGCTGGTACATCAAGAATGGAGTGGGTCTACTCAAAAAGGTGAAGACATGTAAAAACAAACCCATACTACCGTTAGGGATTCAAAATCCTAGATTCATATTCAGAGATCTTATTCATTTTCTGATGCTATAAAATGAACATTCCAAGTTCCAACCCATCATCATGCAGTCGATAAAAAGTATGCAGTAGATTTTGGTTTTACGTGAGGAAATGATAAGTTCACGATGATAAAACTATATTATTCTCTCAAATTTGTATATATTATAATGATCCAACGCTCTCACTTTATTTCTGTGGGAATTCATGAGTACAATCTTTCCAATAGATTTATTGACATTATTGTTGATAAGTGATATTGATGATTATTGATTATCAATCAGAGCTATTGTTTGTCATTCATATGAGTGGGCCTTGGAGAAGTCCTCTGAAAGAGACTTGTGAACTCAGATTTTATGAGCAAATTATGATTTTTCATCATAGTAATATCTATTGGAACCGATCAGTAATAAAACATCTTCAATATTCACTTCTGTCAAATTCAATCCAACTTTGAAGTTTGAACGTTGATATTTTTTATAATCATAAATACTGATGAATATCAGAAAATATTCATACTTCCTATTTAAAGAATGATTCTTTAGCTATCACACAGTACTATTAAAATGAGTGAAACTTTTTATCACCGATCCTGCCACAGATATTATTAAATAAATAATAATAATGATAATAATAATAATAATTATTATTATTTTTATTATTATTTATTTATTATATATATAATAATAATGATTATTATTATATATATTATTATTAATAATAATAATATATACTTTATTCATCATATAAAAAACATTGTTCATACATGATAAAAAACATGCTACAATAAAATGGTAAAATGGTAAATAAAATGGATGAAATGGTGAGGTTCGGCCAAACCGCTCTTCCACCCAACCAGAAACTACTCAAAACAGAACATATGCCTAATAATTGTGATGAAATAAATATGTATATGATTATGTTGAAAATGATACATATATGAATCATTTTGGGGTTGAATGATGTATGGATGACAATGATGTGATATCCACAATGATGTGTTCCAGTTTGCTCATAATAATGCTGATAATTATTTTCCCACCAAGTTCCACCATCAGCTCAGATTGTGGAGTGTCAACAGATTAAAAACTAAATTCGAAATTTGAATATGAGAATTTGGAAAATAGAAGCGATCGCAAATGCTATCTACATACAGTGATATTAACTTATGTTGATGAGCAGATAGCTTACATTACTATGTTTGTTAAAGCTGATGACAAGGATAGCACACGGGAGGAGGCTTATAATGAACCTGCTTATATATTGTACCAGAAGCAATTCACCTACTTTTCAACTATATTGACGAGATGGTGCTAAGAGGAACTTTGAATAAGTTCAGTAGGAGCTCGGAATTTAATGACCCACCATTTTAGTGTCATTATGATAAATATTTAAGGGGAGCTCCATTATCGTACTGGAATTTGGAATGATATCGTATAAGGATTATTCTATAAGGATTATTGTTTTGATATTATAGATATGATAACCTTCATCTCACCATCCCATCATCTCATCAATCATTTATCCGACGCCAATAGTTCTTAGTCGTCATTAAAGTGGGTCGATGAAACGGAATCTGAAAAAGGTTCATAAAAGTTTCCATCATATTGAAATAAAAAATAAGATCATTTATTGTTTGTTCATTCATTAATGGATCTGGAGAAATATGATATTTTTTGAAACGAGTTTAGTTTTCTGAGTATTTCAAAAATGTAATTGTTATAAAGAAAAGATGCAATTAACCATGCTTTTATACAAATTGAATACGAAATGTGAGGTATGTACAATCCGCTTGCGAATAAGAGATATTAGAGTAAAAGATGAGAATTTATGATTAATTTCAGAAATATGTAGGTATACATGAACCTATGTTGGCATAATTGGAATTCAACAAACATACATATTTCTCAATTTGAGCTTCTATAGGAAATGATAATACAGATACTTGTAGAATATATTATTGCAGTCATTACATTTCTCGTCATATTTAATTCCTATTCCGTATCATGAGAAATTGATTCTGATTCATTTTGATGATAGTTTTCTGCAGAGCACTCAAATTTCTTTCAGATTTTCTCAGATTTCCTAAATTTCAGCAATTGTTCTTGCAAATTTATTATTGCAGATGGTTTCTGTCGGACCTAATTTGAATCTATGATTCTCGAATGCGACTTTCTTTTCTAATAGTTTGCTTTAATCACTCTTCACTATGAAGAATTGAATAATGTTACAAAACTTTATCACTGTGACATTGTTGAATGATAACGTCTGCATTAAAATGATTGTGAAAAATAAATGTAGCATTATGAAATGAATTGTCTATATTTATTATTCATACCAATTGATCAGATTACAGTGATCAGAAGATGTTATCCAGATTCTTATTGCCAGATTTGAAGCTTTCTGATCGAGATTTAATTGGCACATGTCCAGAAGACTCACTATGATAATAATATATCCTAAAAGCCATTGAGCCTATTGCACCAAGTTTGTTTCGTCGAGCCAGCTAGGCGAAGCTTTAGAACTTCAATTAGAGAATTAGGGATTGTTGCAATGCAAGCAGCCAAGTTATAAGGGATTGAAATTGAAACGAGGTTAATTAAGAAACTGTCTGTGAGTTTGATAGGGGATTGTTTAGGGAATTATGTTTGTTATATATTAAGTTTGGACAGTTGATATTATCATGGAAATGTTACATGATATTGAACATGCATAGGTTTGTGAAATACCATTTAGGGTGTATTGTAAATGATATTTCAAATATTTTGATCTACATAAATGAGTTTGCCTATTTTTAGGAAACACTCAGTTATTAGGTGGAGGATCATCGGAGACTTTGGTCAGCTATATTTTTGTCCTTATTTCGTTGTACATGGTAGATAATGATTCATTCGAACCATCAAACATTAGCGAAGATTGAATTGCTAGAAGTGAAAATTTATATTCGAAATTTTCAGTCATAAGATTTTATTCATATATATATATATATTTATATATATATATATATATATATATATATATATATATATATATATATATATATATATATATATATATATGTGAATATATATATATATATATATATATCCATGAATATAAATATATATATATATATATATATATATATATATATATATTTATATATATATATATATATATATATATATATATATATATATATATATATATAAATATATATGTATATATATATATATATATATATATATATATATATATATATATATATATATATATATATATATATATATATATATATATATATATATATATATATATATATATATATATATATATATATATATATATATATATATATATATATATATATATATATATATATATGAGAACAATTTAATTACGCACTTTCAGAATATAAGCATAGCCATTGTCATTCCCGTTGATTTCCATCAAGATGTACACAAAAGTACAAATTGTGAGTTTGCAAGCTATTTTCAAAACGCAAACGTATACCTTCACATCCATGACTTCGAGAGCTTTTTTCTCGTGGTGGATCGAGATTTACAGATATACCTATATGTATGTGCATACTATTTCCATAGTTCAAAAACTTCAGTTTACGTATACGCAAATTCAACTGTTCTCATGCTAAAATCAGACTGTATAGTGGGAGCGATTTTTGATTTATATGATAATTGGTCACCAGATGCCACCACTTGGTGCATGTCAGAGCGTTCTAGATACATGTTATGCATTCGGCTAGGCGTATATGAAGTGTATAGGGGACCGTGCCAGCCGGTGCATCAACCTACACGTTAATCTTATAACCAAATATGGCATGCGGTATTACAAATTACGATTCACAGTGCCAGTAATATGATTGACAGAACAGTAGAAACACAACCATGGAAAAAATGAAGGGTTAGAATTGATCCATGGTGGAATAATTCAATTGAAAAAATAGTTCAAAGATACTAAGCGTATTATTGTGACATAACATGTAGCCTATATTTGAATTCACTCGTGTATTTCATTGTGTTCCGGGAGCGACAACAAAGACATGATAAGTACTGAATAAGAATATGATCACCAGGTTTATATCAATTATCCTGATGATGTCAATTAAGGTGATTTTCTTTCACCCCATGGTTGGTTGTACCGAATCATATTCTCGAGTGGAAAATTATATATCATTTCATCAATTGGAATATTTGTCCGAAGGTTGGAATTGAATCCATTCATGCCTCAGTGTTTGATATGTATCACCGGTTCGAAATATAACACCCATGATCCTACTCATATTTGAAATGTTCATGTGTATATGAGTATATACTTGAAGTGGAATAACTAAGAATGAAGTGCACAGAGCAAAGAACGCATAGGAACCTTTCAAGAAACGCATCACCCAATTTTTTAAAAAAGGTTGAATAGGTGTATTTTGGGATACCGGTACTGAGTTACCGGTAAGTAGATCTACAGAAGTTACAACAGCCCAATTTCTCAGTCGAATACCTTCATGCGAATGCGTGCGCATGGATTATTTGAACACATTATAGGTTCGGCTCGGAACAATACAATCGGAAATTATTTCTGTGGTGACATTTGTCATTTTCAATTGCTCGCTATAGGGATATCATAATGTCAATTTAAATACAAGTCAACAGAAAAATTAGAAACAGTTCCAATATATATATATATATATATATATATATATATATATATATATATATATATATATATATAAATATATATATATATATATATATATTTATATATATATATATATATATATATGTTCACGTAGATTCTCGTGGCCAATATATATATTTATATATATATATATAATATAATATAATATAATATATATATATATATATATATATATATATATATATATATATATATATATATATATATATATATATATATATATATAGATGGTATATAAAGAACCTAATTTGTTGTGTAGTTCTGGGTATATTTTGAATGCATTCTGAATGACTAGCTCTGGCCTTTCTCTCGCCACTTTCAAATGCATTGATTTCTCTTTCAAGAGAAACAATTAAAGAGGAGATCATTTCAGATCGGAATTATTGAAACAATCAATAAGACAAAAAGAGTCGAATGAGAGCTGAGTAGGAACAATTCATAACGTTTTCAATTGCATGTGTACCCGGTAGTGTATGTTTGATATGTTTATTTATTAAATCATGTCAAAAATCATTTGAAATCTGCTATACTCACATATTTTTGTGAAATTCGAGACTTTGATTGGAATCTGCCATCAAATCGGGCGTGTTTTCGATTCAAAACCACATTGAATTGAAGAGATTTTGTAAACATCATTCATCTGAACTTTCACTCATACGTTCATTCATCAATAGTCAATACACCATAACTGTGATGATTGCTGAACAATAGTCATCATCATAAAAACGTACGATATCTCAATGATGCTATACAATACTGCACGAATGAACACCCGGCCAAATAACCATACGAAGTGATGTTACGAATGATGAGCAGGTACAAGAGAAAATCTGTAATAAATAGAGCTTCTGTGGGTTTTTGGAAAAGGTGACATTTCCACTGACACGTGTTCTGTATACTAAATGTTGTACTAAACTTTAAAACGCCTCGTATTACATCAAAACATGATATGAATATATGAGAAAAGTATATATACTGGGAAAACAGAATAAAATCTACTTTACATATAACACGGATTTACGATGTTTTATTCCTGTAATAAATCGTTTGGATATTCTATGAGTTTACCATGAATCTATATAGATTTGTATTATGTACTATTGAGGCATACCTAAATTCAGAAGAAACAGAGGATCCATAAACCCAAGCGATTTCGTTAGCTCATATCGAAGACAGTCAATCGGTATTACAAGTACGCATAAACTGGGCCGTTTCACTGCTTCAATATATTCAATGTCCACGTATATCCAATTATTTCCAATGATTTTAAACCTGACAATTTTGAACATCGCAATAGATCAAATTTGGAATAGTGTTTATTATCAATCCACATGGGCTACAGTGATACAGGACCGTCTGCACATGTCACATAATACAAGTTTGGAAACTGGAAGAGTTTTATCCGCGGGAAAAATTGAAACATTTGTATATGAGCATGTATCAATATCAAGTGACATAATTATGCAATATATATATATATATTTTTTTTCAAACAAGCATCGGAACTTGTTTTTTGTTTCCCAATTGAGGCTATGAATGACAGTAGGATCGTTTAAACAGGGAACCACACGGGTATTTTGATAATTTCAAATGAAGACCAATTAACTCCAACATCAGGACCGAACTGTTTGTGTTTGGTTATGTGTCCGGTTATATATATATATATATATATATATATATATAAACATTGGCACTTGCAAGATAATCACGCTCGCGTGACACGCGTGTCGTGATCACGCGCTCAGTGTAACAGAGTGGGTTTCAATCATCCCTGACTGGATTATTTCGCATGAACTACAGATTGATCATCATAGTCTATTAACTTATATCTGATGAAAATGAATGCTTGAAATATACTGAGTATGGTTTGATACGGACCAACAGAAGATCAAATGAAAATCTGTCTTGATAATCCATTGCAAGTATAAGCATTACTGCAGAGTTTTCGGTTATGTGAAGTGACCGATGCTGTCCCATAAATAGTCGTAACGCTTACAATGTCGGGTGAGAAAGCAACTTAAAATGCCACAATTATTACTAATTATACTAATTACGACTACGGACACTAATTGCAGCATATATTACATTGTATAGAGAGAGTTCACGTTTAGTCAAGCTCACCCCTCTTCAAAGGAACGTTAAATTTAAAGACGCAGACACCGTAGCGAACGGAATGTTTTCAACTCGCATTATTTTGTTAGGTGAAAAAAACGTTTAAAGAGGAAGTACGGAGATTCTGATGAAAATGTGAGCTGTGAATTGATTCTTCATATCATTCTAGAATAAATTCGTCATGAATGAGTTACATGAATCGAAGTTCAATGTAATATACGAAAAAGCACTTTACAAAGGATAACCATGTAAACAACAAATGCATAGAATTGTTAGAAATAATTTAGTGGGTCTAATATTATTTTTATCATCAGGGAGACGAAAAATACCCGTTGTTAAGAGCCCGCATCTTAGCTGAGCATGTTTCTCTTCGAAATGCTCTACCCAAGTTCGATGTGCGTTTGAAAGTTTGATTGTGGGTTGAAAAGTGAAAAAAGGATAATATTGAAAGAGTTCCAGTAACCACCGCTAGATGGGGGAGTTTTTCATTCCATAATTTGGACAAAATCTAGTTACATTACACATTTTGGCCAAGGAAATTGAGAAAACTGTAGGATAAAAGGCAAATCAGAGTTTCAAATATTGATAGGCAAAGTTGAACTTGAGGATGTGCGTTTGTGGTTTATTTTTAATATAATTCGGTGACCGGGAATTAGGCAATGAAAACCATCAAATTAGGCACATTTTGATCCAATTATTGCTCCATAATAAAATCATTCTTCAATTTTCGATTGAGCATATCCAATTGTGGGGGTATTGTTTATTCATTGCATTTTACTGCAAGTCCGTAATGTTTGTGGTTCTTGAGATATATGTGGCCAAAGTGCACCCTGTAAATCCGTCTAAGATGCGGGCTCTTAAATGTGAGGAATTATTGATTACCTAAGTAGCTACATTCGCACTTTGATTTGGGAGCCATTAAGCATAAAACTGAACCTTGAGAAAATTAAGAATGAAATAAAACACGAAAACAAACCCCCGATTTGTCTATTCAGTGGAATGGAAGTCTTTGCTATGCTCATCTGATTATGATATGAAGGACTTGATATGCTATAACATTGTTTTGTGATTATCCCCGAATTACTTTCTCTCATTTCATCTCATTGAACAGATAGAATGGAATATCTGTAAAATCCCATGATCTATATTTGGTGAGTGAAATGTCAAAGTGAGTTTTGAAATGTTGTGCATGCACTCTGGACACGATGTAGTTATACCAACCTATTTCATAATAATATGAGGAAGGTACTCCAATTCTCATACTGATAACATGGGAGGCATGTGTTGTTTCTTGCGGTCAGTTCAGAGCCAATGTCCCGATTGCTTGTCACGATTTAGCGCATATACCGGATATATATGGATATATTTGGGCGTGGCGAAGTCTAAATTCATTCATTTGATCTAATAATGGAGTCGCTCACACTCTATTGTAGAACTGTGTGTCACTATCGCCTCCAGTTGAGAGAACGGTGACTTCTTATGCAAGCCAGTGACGACCCCTCGTTGTCTCTTGTGGAATTATCTGACGCATACTTATATTGGATCTTTCAGGCCTCAAATACAGAGGTGAATCATTGTGATTCCATTGAGATTTTCATCAGAAAATTATCAAATTATCGTAAGCCCAAACCTGGGTCTACTTTGCCCAGCTAGCATTGGTAGGCATGGGTCATAATAGGCTTGACTGGCAGTCTCATAAACTACCACAAAGTCACAAATAAAGAATATGAGTCGTCTTATTCCATATATGATACTGAATGCGAGTGTGTCGAAGGTTTTTCACGGTTTCCCTCATTCTTTGTTATGAATACCGTGCAAAGAATCGATAATCAACGAACTTCACCTCCTCATTACTCGAATAGACTGGGGTGATATCATCTCCAAACTTCAAAGCCATCATTTTCTTATTCTGATTTGGTTATACAAATATTTTTTTTTTCTAAATGCTGCTCGCAACAAAATTATTGATGGTAGAACTCCGTCAGAAACAAATCTTTCCTTCATTTCTCAGAAGGCAGAATGGAGAATTTTTCAATCTCTCACAAACAATCATTTTTGAATATTCATACAAAAATATCATCGGAAATTCATCGGAAATTGTCGGAAAACGAATCTAAAAAATAATTAATCTCTGAAAAAATGTGTAAAATGACATTACTTCCTGTTTTCAGGAGTCAATATCGGTTAAAACTAAAGGCACATTTTTTTAAAATCAGGTTCGCATGATCTCCGAATAAATTAGACAAATCGGACGATATTTTTGGCCTTCAGCAGATTTCTTAGGATGACGACAGAAAGAGAAAGGGAAGGAGAAGAAAATCTAAATGTACGCTTTTCACATTGATACAACTTTCCAATGTTTGGTCCGATGTAGCTCGAGTAAGTTATATCGTGTTGTGTACGACGTTTCATACCATTAAATCAAACTATAGAGAGATCTAAGTTCATTAATTTCGGAGATACAGTATACTCGAAACCGTCTGAAAGTTCTTCGTGTATACAGTGTAGCAAGCAGCTAGCTTCGCGCAGGACTAGACTTTCGTCGAGCTACCGGGATAATTTCATTTCTAATTTCAAGATTTCAATGATTTTTGTGACTCCCAAATCAGGAATACGAAACCCCAAAAAATGCACAAGGAATTTATTTTCCCACAAATTACACTGCACACATCTCGAAATTGAGGGTCCAGGTGAATGTATTATTTATTCATCGTTGTTCTGCCAAGTAAATAGATTTCCAACATTCGTTTTGAAAAGTATTGAAAAGTATCATGAACTAAGTTCAACGTTCCATGTCGAGTTGACATTCATATACAAATACATTCACATTTGATTATGTTAGATTCACATAATACACATGAAAGGTATGGAATAATATATATGGCATCATGGTTATTCTACAATGGATAACTAGAAGTTAATTTCACAATGTATCACTTCTTTGTGATGTCTTCTGGTTGAGAGACTCAACCGTATAATAGAATAGAATAGAATAGAATAGAATAGAATAGATTTATTTTTCATCTAGATTGATCGTTCACAACGATATTAGACAAGTCATTATTACATTATTACATATGAAAGGAATATCACAAGACAACAATATAACATATAAAATAATAATAATGGTTCCTAAATAAATTACAGAGTAGGCCTTAAAAAATGATGAAAATGATTGGTAAACAAATGATCACATATAAATTATAATTACCGTTACAGTAATGACCGTCAACCGTATTTGTCGATGACTAGTCAAATCGACTAACGAAAATAATTGAAAGCAGCTGATAAGATACAAAATCAAACAAGATTAGCAACGATAAGTGGGTTAAATATATCGTAGAAGAGTAGAATATTCAATGCTAAAAACAATACACGTTCATATAATATACATATACATTATGGTGAAACACAAATGAAACATATTCCTCCCAATAGCTAGGGCAGCTCTGTTTGAATACAATTTTTTGTACTACCATGTGCCATGATTGTGGATATTTCTCCAAGAATCATAAGATCAACGATCGAACGGTGTGGCTTGAGAAAAAAAGGAAAGGTATGAAGAGTTCTTCTTTAATTTATATCCAAGTTTCTATAACACAGTTTCGTTGACGTCAGCATAGGAACTAGAGGCTAGTTGGTTTACGGACAAGGCCGTCTTAGAATCTGTGATCGCTTTGCCAAGTGAGCTGAACATGACCACTGTAATAGATGACAGTTAATTACGACCATTGAATTGGTCAAGCACCGTGGCAACCCTTTCCTTCCCCCTTTACTCTCACATTCCCCTTTTCTCATCCTTCTGTCAGGAAAGTAACCCACATACAACCCTCAAGCGTTACTAAATGAGTCGATAAGAGTACTAAGACTTAACTCAAAGCGAAATTGTAATATTCTCGTTCATCTTTTGATATTATATTTTGAAATTTTATTCAATTATTTATATAATTATATATTTTATATTTATATATTTATAATATTTATATATTATATAATTTTATTTATTTTTGGTTCAAAGTGGAAGATATCAAGATTCGTGTGTTTATACTGAAAGACTTTTATCTACGGCGAAAAATTATGGTCACAGACAGCGCAGTCCTGGTGTTGAAGATCATTAGTTTTAAATAATCAAAATGGGGTGGTAAGATCGCCCTTGTGGTGCCCCGTCCGAACGATCCTATCTTTCATCCATGGCCTTAATTGGGGAACAATGATTTTGTATCAAGTTTCGATGTTATTAAAAGAAAAAAAATTAATTAATTGAAGAAATATATACAGTTGGAAATTTGAGAGTGTATGATGATGAAAGACAATCTTATTCAATCAAAGCGTAATTGATTGTAAACTACATATCACATTGTG
Source organism: Brachyptera risi (assembly GCA_964007535.1). NCBI lineage: Eukaryota > Metazoa > Arthropoda > Insecta > Plecoptera > Taeniopterygidae > Brachyptera > Brachyptera risi. Next base: position 12,264,396 of record OZ023330.1, on the reverse strand, counting down.
ATTGTGATTTGCATTGTGATGAAGAGTATGTAATATGTAGTTTGTAAGATATTCGATAACGTATACAATTCTGAATGGGTTTTTATCAAAAGTCGTTGACGTCAGGAAACAAACTTTTTTGATTACGTTTTCGATTCTGAATTGCCTTCATTGAATCACGTGAGTTTTTGTGGGTATTTTCATTAATGACACAATTTTTTTGTTGATAAGAGATTAGTGGATTGAAAAAATGAACGACGACTGTATATAATATGATTCGAGTGAATTATTTGGCAATCACGAATGTGAAGTCTCCTAATTAAATTGTATTATTTTTTGTGAGTGTGATTATTACCTCGACTAAAGCATATATACTGAAATTTTCGTTCAACCACTCCCGTACAACCGTACAAACATGAGAGATTTCAATAATTTTCATGACAGGAGGGTAAAAAACGAATGCGTAGGATTATTAGAGCGAAGAGAAATTTTCATGAATAACACATTCATTTGAAGCCTCACTTCAAAGCCAGAGAAATGTATGTTTATATTTTGAATTATAAAAAAAAGTTAGAATGTATCATGTATTTTTTACGTCAGTCGTTGGGAATTAAAATTACGCCGTACTATCTAGAGGTGTTTTTTCAACCGATTTTCACTAGTTATTTTTAGAGACCAGGGTATGTTGGTTTTAATAACACCAGAATGTAATATACCTCATGGGTATAAATTAGTAAAAAGTGTTGTTTTTAGGATGGTTCCGAGCATATTCATTGAGATAGATATACACTGGTACATTGTATACGTGAGAACGAATATGCAGTATGCATAGCAGGCGTGTGTTGCGAGTCGTATTTATTCTAGGGTCCATTATCTCGCGTTGAATTGTAGGCAGTATCTGTGTTTGCATTAAAGAGGGAGGGTGCCGGCTTTATTATAACAGCGCACCCCTAATATAAGGGAGTTTAGGTCATTCGACGAGAATGTGAAAACATATTACCATAAAGAATGTATGTAGCTCCATCTTCCTTGTTATCCACCTACGGGTCATTTTTAATTGGGCTTGTATATTTAATGGATCCAAAGATTGAGTATGAAAATAAAATGGAGTTTAAAGAATTTTGAATTCTAGAATTTTGTAGAGTACCACAACTACTTATGTAATTTCTAGTGGTAAACTATTATGACTCAGCAAAGGCCCATTCATATTTCATTCATCAAGTTTCTTGCGTTATTCCAGTGATTGTAAGATATGGAGATTCATCAATAATATGTGATACTAATTAAATATAGCAGATGGTGAAAATTGAAAAAAAAAAGTTCATCTTACATTCATGCCAAACTAACAATATCTTCCCTGGTAATCAATAGACAGTTTTGTATGAAATAGCACGTGATATTTTACGTACAAACCGACAAAAAGTATTTTCCAATCGTGGAATCAACGCGAGCAATCGTAGTGGTACAATAAGTAACGTAGATAATTCCATCAGAAAGAATATGATCTGTCGTAATCCGTTTAGTGTGTAATACTGGTGGAAATAACTTTCTGCTCGGTATTGAGAGAAATACCGACAAAACAACACTGGGCTATGTATTTAATCCAGAGTGCATGGTCGTATGTGGGCTGGCTGTTTTAGGATTAGTGCATGCCATTGTTTGTATAATCACGTCACGGTCATCTTGTTATATGTGTGGTTTGTGAATTGTGAATTGAATTGACCAAATCGATAGATAAGTGATTCATGAAGTTTGGTTGATGATGAGTTCGGTGACTATGGTGATCATCAGAAATCCACCAATAGCCTCCTTCTATAGTGCGATCTTAACCAGTGTTTTTAATTATAGGACCTGTGTTATCTGAATCAATTAATAATAAACTAGGGCAAACGCGTTATGTGTTGCCGCGTTGATAGATGAGCTGGAACATATCAAGTTATCTTTGGTTTGGTTATTATATATATATATATATATATATATATATATATATATATATATATATATATAATATATATATATATATATATATATATATATATATATATATATAAATATATATATATATATATATATATATATATATATATATATATATATATACACATATATATATATATATATATATATATATATATATATATATATATATATATAAATATATATATATATATACACATATATATATATATATATATATATATATATATATATATATATATATATATATAAATATATATATATATATATATATATATATATATATATATATATATATATATATATATATACACCTTGAGATCCAAACCATTGCATCACTGCCATCTTATTTCTCCTTATTAATTCATATGGTGATAGAGAGGGCTTTGTTTTAATCGTTTACAATTGAGTGGTGACACCTGTAGCTTGAATTTAATGGGTATCTTAAGAGCTTTGAATGATTCACAAAAATTATATTATATATTTTTTTACATCGAAACGGCTGATTTGATTCGAATGAAAGTTCGATACAATGTGTATCATCATTGAATTAAAATTTCATGAGAATTTGAATTCATTCGGATGAAATATTTTTCATGAATTTTTTCTCCGTGTTATTCTCACGTGAGTTTTGAAAACTTTGAAATGAGTTTTCTCAGAAGTGGTTCAACCGATCAGGCCTCAAAACTATATATTATCGAATTAAATGAGGATTCCTGTGTGTGCCAAGTTTCAACTCATTTTGAATGTTTGTCTGACCTGTGGAGCGCGAAAAAAAAAGTACCTTTTTTCGGGTTTGGTGAAATTGAGTCTTCGCTTCGCTCATCCCATAATGAATTTTGGTTGATAATGAGCTCAGCGACTATGGTGATCATTGAAAATTCACCAATATTCTCCTTTCAGTATCAAGTTAACTAGAGTTTCAATTATATAATAGGGCCATTGAGTGTATGAATATCTATACGGGATAGAGTGGCAGAGCCTTGGTTAAACAGTCAACAGACCCTGGTAGTGTTACGCCTGGTAATCCTTGTTAGGAGGGCTGTGATCATCGAAAAAATTACATTTGCTAGAGCACTGTTGCGAGTGAATGCTGCTAGGATCGCTGTGATCAGCCAACTTTGTCATAGTTAGGTGAGCATTGGCTCTGTCATACGGCGTTGCCAATCTAGAGACTACATATAATCTATGATAGGGTCCACCTACATCACCTTACGAATTTGTGATCTACAGCTTCCAATATACAGTATTGCTAAGATTGGCTACGAACGTTTTGTCTCGTCACTTTTTTTGAATGGTGCTTACCGGCCCCTCCCCCAAGAGCTAGGTTATATAAGGGTTCAAATAATCATAATGTGATGGAACTATAAAATATGATGATGAATGGACGTTCAAATGAACGCATGTCTTATGCGGGTCACCGACTCCCACACGGAGGGCGGTTTTTTAATTTCACGAACAGAAAATGATTGATTCTGATTATGAGACATTCAGGCATATATTGGCAATTTTTTTCACGCCCTTTATTCATCCAGTCAATTTCAGTTTTCCAATTCAGTTGGGAAAATGTATTTTTTCAAGTGATGCATTTCATTTTTTTTATATTTGTATCAAGTTATCCCAATGAGAGCCCCAAAAATATGTATTTGTAGAGAAACAGGAGTAGAAAGCGGTAGAATGAATAATTGACTTCAATAATAATTTTCCATCTATTCTATCGGTTTTCATTTCAATATCACTCACACATTCAACGGAACTCACCATTGATTTCTTATTATTCTGGAACGAGATTTAATGATAAATACTAATGTCAAAATTAAAACAGATGATTTGGAAGTACAAAAAAGTATTGAGACATTCATGAAATTCATATTATATAACCGCATTTGTTAGTAAGAGTTTATATCGAATATTTCAAAAATATTGTTGTCATTTTTTCAAGTATATTGGGTAACAGTTTATGTGGTAGAAAAACTGAGCGCTTGAACCTCTAATTTGCGACTAGAACTGCATTTTCGTTGAAAATGTAAGAGTCGTTTTACGACAATTAAGTGGTATAGTCAAATCCTCAGTCGTTCAAATAGGGATGCAACATCTAGCTACTCCTTGGGGAGTTACTATTCGTATATGGTAAACGCGTCTCGTTCCAGGCATTTTACATTGCATTTCTTTGCTGTTATGCTGGTGGTTATCTTCTCTTTTACACCAATTATTTTGTTCTTTTCATATCTTGCACTGCTCACAAATACGTCGCTTTGACTCGAGGGGATGGCAGTATTGGAGTTCTAGGTTGAATAATGGATATGAAATAGTCTTCTTCCCTGAGACAGGAATATGTTTTCAGACATCAGTTTTTCCCAAGGTGTACACAAAACTATACTTTCAAAGAGGCTTTTTGTATATAAGAGAGGTGGCACAGTAAAGGATGAGCTCATGGTGGTAGAAAAAGGTTGAGTGGAATTGGAGGTAGGCATTCTCGTCAGAAAAATATAATTCATCTTGGTATATATATTTTTGTAAATCCAGTCCTGAACTCCAGTAAACGTCAAGGCTTTATAGTATAGTTGAGATGAATAAGTTCGGTATCATTTTAGAGTAAACCATTCGATTAATTATTAGATGAGCGTAGCGAAATCTCCATCCCACTCTTATAGGGTTTTGTCTGTGTTTTTTCTGTTTGTTTGTTTGTTTGTGGGCACTGCACAGGTCGCATGGGTTGATTGATCGACATGAAACTTTTTTTTTACACGTAAACTGATCCAACTTGAATCTGGATAGTTTTTGGAATGAATCGGTTGGACCGATTTTAAGAAATATCATCTCAAAGTTTCTAAAAACCCCATAAAATTTGGCTGGGTGGAAAATGTTGAAAAATAAAATCTCTCCAAATGAGATGAAATTATCTCTGAATGTGTATACATGCATGATACACATCATCACGATTTTTCATGCAATTCCAATCAGCCATTTTGAAGAAAATAATTAAATTAACTGTTTTTATTGATCAAATATAATTATTATGGAAATGAATAGGCTTCTGTCAAGTGATGTCACCCATTGTTGGAAGAGATGGACAACAATGTCTACCAGTTGGAATTGACCAATCAGAATGTTTGGTAGTCCACCAGTTCGCTGTATTGCTATGGTAACGATTGTTTATTATTTGTTACGTGACAGAAGCCTATTAGGATTCAGGTTGCCGAGATTCACTGCTTTCTAGATTCGATATTTGCCCAACAATGAGGGATTTTTTTAATACGTCAGGGTGTGTAGAATACCAGAATCAATTAAATATAGCTAGGGTAGAACTACTTCAACGACTTTTAAACCTTACTCAGATATCTCGCTCATCTTACAACGCTTATGTTGCGTTTGGCTAGAAATATAGTAATGAGACTGTGTCATTGTGTCTCAGTGAACCGCAAGATGAAAATCATCACAATTATAATAACAATGAAATATCCACAGAAGCTTCATCTTATTGCGTTCTATTGCATTCCATATTTTTCATTATTGTCCGCCAAAGTTTGTAACAACAAACGAAGCAATCTTTTTTTGTGACATCTACAGTGATATTCGTTCATCACCCAATGCAGTTTCTTATTTCATGTTTGAATATTTTGTGAATCATTATTTGTACATCTTATTTTCATCACATCAATATCAATAATGATTATTGGTTGGTGAAATAAAAATTGATCTATTGATCAATTGATGTGATCTATTAATCAAATTTGATCAATTGTGCCTATTGATGAAACCAGGACGAATGTGTTTTTCATACAAAACATAATAAGTAATCGAATAACTTTGAAACTTTCTTCATTTGATTTTTCATCCATTCCAATAAAGATTCATGAAAAGACACACCAAATAAACAAATGAAGTGAAAAAAACCATCAGTAATACAATTTCGAAAACTCATTACTGATTCTCCAATCCATTTTTTTGATATGGCGTGTCTATTTATAAAACTTGATCAAAATGGATGAAAAATTAAATGAAGAAAGTTTTCAAATATATTTGATTACATGTTATCTTCTATTTTAAAAACAACTTCGTCCTGAATTCAGAAAAGATATTCAAATTGAGAAAAATTTAGTTATGAATACATATTTGTGTTATTTGTTCTTTCAGATGATCACAAGCGCATGATCGGATAACATGCTGTATCGGAGAGGGTAGATATATCGTTATGATGTTATAATGCTGAATCCAGGAGACAGGGGTTCAATCACCCCCATGATCCTCAAACAAAGTCATATTTCTATTGGATGCAAACACATAAAAGCGACATATTATTATTCATGGTTCCTGTTCGATTTCGATATTTTCGATCGATTCGACATTTTAGATCCTCGATTCGATGTTCAATTGGAATCTTCTATGATCAAATAATTGAATATCGAAACAATGGTCGATTTAGAATAAACAATAAGATATATCTGACATAAAAGTGCTATAATAACCTGATAAGTCAAATATGTTAAGTTTAAATAAGAAAAAGTAGGCCCATGTAGTAGTGATACTAATTGAATATTACAGATGGTGAAAATTGAAAAAAACATGTTCATCGCAGTATGTAGATTATCGATGTGCTCATAATGTGATCTCTTCTCATAATTACCAGTATATTATTGTTATGAAATAACTATGGCAGTTTGTCAATGACTTGTCCTTTGAAGAAGGAATCGATCATCTTGAGAGTCTAATATAATTGTGTATATTAATGTTGAATGGGTGACAAATAAATTGCAATAGAAACAGTAATACAAGATCGAGAATAATTCCAATCTGGCATTTTTTTCCTCTTCGTTGTGTGAAATATATGTATATATGTATGCAAATTCCATATTTTTGATTCTATATCTCCAATTCAATATTCTTCATTGAATTTCATATTGATTCAGGATCGAAAATTTCGATATATTCCAATCGATATACGATATTGCAATTCTTGTAACATTTGCAATTTCATTTCTGACAGCAATCCTGATACTATCACAAAACTTCATTGAAATCGAACTAGTAATTATGAAAAAAGAGAAAAATGACATGAATGAGCTTCACAGATCCGTGGAAAAGTGTAATTCACGACTTTCTAGACTTAATAGTTTCCCATGTCAAGAGTTTCTGAATATATTTCATACAGGTTGAGGTGTGTAGAATTTTCGAATACTTTCCATATAAATTTCCATATCTTACAACGAATATGATGCGTTTCCTCAGTTATAAATGATTGCATGATTTTTCCTATGGAAAAAGTTGTTTTTCAAGACTTCGAAGGTGAATTCTCAAGATTTTATTCATCGAATTAAATACACTATGAATAGCATTTTCGTCAGCTGGATAAACTTGACCCTCAATCTCCTCCGCATAACCAAATGAAGTAAGAATGAATTAAGAAGCGATCGCTATGCGGACACTAAAGAGCAAGAGCTCTATCTCGCTTGAAATGTTCAAATTATGTTTGATGTTCCTTCAATATAGCCTGATTGAAATGTGCATAGTATTATTCCATTTTGAAAAGCACCAATTAAGTCTTTCCCAACACCATTTCCCATGCAATCCCATTCATGCTAAATTTTTATATAAATATTAACGTTATACAAGTCTAGCTAATGATCACTTTGAATTGGTAATTGTACATTATCAGAAATAGACAGGTGAAGGTTACTTAACTGACTCGCAGTATATGATTGAAATAGAAACGGTAGATACATCTTTATATTACACGGATTCTACTGGAGAATATTTTTTCCAGCATCTCCGCTTCATGTTTTATTTATGTCTTGCCTATTTGAAATTCAAGAACGAACATCCGGTAAAAAGGAAAAGGTGGTTATGTTAGCTGAAATGATTCTAAATGACGAGGTACTTCGGAAATTATCTCTTCTGTCACGGTTACCAAGAAGAATGATGAAGAAAAATCACATGAATGTGTAAATACGAATTGTATGAGTCCTACAGGTTTCCCATACTATATTCAAGGGATTTAAATTGAAATGCCAAAATCCCGTATTAAGGCTATTCATCCATCTAAAAATGAGAATTTCTACTTCTGAAAAATAACTAGATTTTGAGTTGACTGATGCATGATCATTGAAGGGAATTGATATTCAAATGATAAAAAAAATCGAAATATTTTCTCTTGTTTTTTCCCGCGTGCCGGCAAAATAACCAAAAACGCTCGCTGAATACGTCAATGCCACAGAAATGATTGTAGATTTTTGAAACTTGCCAAAGTCATTGTTTACACTATTGGGCATGTCATCAGATAATTATAATTTCCATAGCTCTTGCCGTTCTGTTGATACAGATTCAATTAAAATCGCATACAATTTTGTAAAAACTTTCACGCAACTAAATCGTTGATGGTAATCAAACGGTGAGACTTATGAAAATGAAAATTGTTTAATGACATGCCCAATAGTGTGAACAATAACTTTGGCAAGTTTCAAAACTCTACAATCATTTTTGTTGGCTTGACGTATTTAGCGAGCGTTTTTGGTTATTTTGCCGGCACGCGGGAAAAAACAGGGAAAAATATTTAGATTTTTTTCTCATCATTTCAATATCAATTCTCTTCATTGGTCATGCATTATTCAACTCAAAATCTAATTATTTGTCAGAAGTGGATATTCTCAATTTTAGATGGATTTTTAGTCTCAAGCATCGAGCTGAAATTTGAAAAATACTTGAAATAGATGAATCAGTTGATTGTGAAGTTATATGTAAATATACAGACAGTAGAACACAGAACACATACGGCAATGTCGTACGTCACATTTTTATAGCATAGCAGTGACGTAGCTATATGCTACCAAAAATGAGAGAAAAAACGTTTGTGAGAGGAATAAAAAAATATTGGGTAGGTTTTTCGGATAATTAGAATTTATTGAAGTGGTCGAGTTGTTATAACTCTGAGCTGTCATTCAGGAGACCGGGGTTCGACTCCCACTAAGGTCGACTATCCTGATAGGAGTTTTTTTTCTGATTTTCTTATGTCGTTCAGGTCAATACTGGGATGGTTTCATAACGACCGACTCCTTCCCACTGTCCTAAAACACCCAATAAAGTAACCTTTAATCTCATCCCATTATTTCATATATCATTTAACGACGTCAATAGATCGTGGTCATCATTAAAGTGCGTCGTTAAACTCAATATAAATAAATACATTGAATAGAATTTCCATGAGTCTTGCCGTTCTATTGCTACACATTCATTTAAAATCCCATACAATTGTACAACAATTTTTCACCAACTCAAATCATGATATCAATTGATTGGCAGGGGGTATGGGGCCCCCTATGAAAATTATAATTATAAAACGATCTTTCCATAGTGGATAGTATGCATGGTTAATAACTATGGCCAGCATCAAGTGTTCGAAACTACTTTCATGAAATTCTTTCTCGGTACAAACGTTCTTAATTATTTCGCAGTCACACGAAAAAAACGTGACAGAATAGTTTGATTCGATTACTTTTCATTTCGTACCATCTCACTTTCATTGCATTGGTTGTTTAGTGATGACTTTATCTGTCAGAATTAGTTTTAATTTTACATACGGTGAAACAGCAGTAATGTGAGTCATTTTCTTATGATGTTCCAACATGGATGCACATGGAATTGTTGTCTATTTGAGATTCTTTCAGAGAAAGTGGCATTTCAATAATATATGATTGTGAAATCAAAAGGTTCATTCTCGGTATCAAAATTATTCATTCTATTTTGATTGAACAATGATATTATATCGAGTGATTAGTAAGTGTTTGCTGGGATTGCCCTCGATACTTCAAATTGCAATTTGAATTTTCTGAAAATCTACAATTCGATCGAGGCATTAAATAGCCTGATATCCAACCCTTCATCTCGATATTCTGCATCCTTGCCAAGATTGCATATGCCATCCTGTCAGATTCTCCATTTTAATTCACCGTTATACAAAATTAACAGAAACCGTACGTGAACTTCCATTAACGTGAAACTTCCAGATTCTCTCCGCACTAATATTTTAAATCATGATATTGTATTTTTTGAACTAATATTGATATAACGTTGGCAACCACTAAGGATTTCCCCGCCCGTTTATATATCTCCACTTGAAACGATGGCGATTTATCCAGGGAATTCTATAGATGGGTAAAATACTTCGTCCGCCCCAATTGGATATTGGCTGCTGGTGGAAATAACCCCATTGTGACATTTCATTCAGGAATAAAAAAAGGATTGTAAAAAAATTCTACTCTGGTCATCTTTCAACCCCTAATCCACATTTCTGAGTGAATTTGGCTCTTGTCCATCGAGCGTAGTCTTTCAACGTCCAAGCAGAAGACCGAATTCAGACGTATAAAACACAAAAGCAGCAATCAGAGGGTCAAGATAATGTGATAGACACGAAAACCAAAAACACACTTTCTTCTGTGTTTGGAAGACTTATCTTTTCCTTGGGGAGGGGGGGGGGGAGGCAGGGGGCAGCGGTGAAGGGATATTGTAAAGATTAGGAGAGTTCTTTTGAAGGATATCATCTTATTGACGTTTCATTTATTAAATTCAAAACAATATAATACGCATCAAGCCACCCCCGTGGCACAGTCAACTATCACACTGCGTTATGAACTGCAATCAGGTTGGGCGTGGGCGCGAGTCCCGCATGAATTCTTTAAAGCATGGGTTTTTGTCAACGTTCTCTCACATATCATCATTTCACCGTCTCATTATCACCCGCTTATTCGTACTCCCGTATGACCTGGCTGTTGGTGGGGTTGTTAAGCAGAATAAAAATGAAAATTGGAGTACGCATAAAAGTTGTACTTCTATAGCTGAATAGTATGTTATGAAGCTATATGATGTTTGATACTTTATGATTGAATTATTGGTTGTCTCTAACATTCACGGTTGCTTTGTTTGAATCCAAGAGGTTGCTCCGATTTGTTTGAGATTTGAACTAATACTCTTACATTTCGAATACCAATGTTTCCATGGAAGAATGAGGGAAGAATGGATTGTTTATATTCTCAAGAACTCAATGATGTACATAGAAGAAGAAATATGTGATGAGAAAAAGATAACAAAGACTGTTACGAACAGAAAAAAAAAAATTCTCTCGAAATGAATGAACGAATCAATGTTTGATGTTATTGAAATCTCATGAGAATATAATGAGAATAACAAGATTTTGAAATCGTTAATGAGCAAAATCAGAAGTTTTTGGTTCAACTATTCAATTGACTATATGCACACATTCTATTAACAATTCTATTTTCTCTACATTTTCATCCAACTTCTATGAGTGGTCAAACCAAACAATGCTGAGAACAATAATGAAGAAAGTTAAAACTCATAAGCTCAGACGATAAAGACAACGCATCTTTTGTGGTACTAATGTCGGAATCGATTCATTCTGTTGGCTTTTCGAATTCTGTCCGCAGAATTATTCATCTATATAATCCAACTTGGATATTATCCAAACATTACTGTATACATTCAATTATCCCCAGTCAAATTTTCTGCGATATTCCATTATGGAATCATGCGATGGTAGAATCATAGAGTTTTCTGAATATGCTTGTCAACTACCTCCCATAAAACATGGTGAATTGATAAAAAAATATTCCATGAAATGAGATGATTTGACTATAGCGAGCACGGAAAGATAGTCTGAGAATATAACTGGACAGAAATAAATCACACTCAACTCTAAATGAATTGACAGATGAATACCCACATAAATCAGCAGTTGTGAATTTACAATAAAAACAGAGAATATGGAAGTTCACAAATAGGTTGGCAAATCAAAATGTAAATGAGGACAGATATTTATCGAAAGCAGAGATACATACTGACAGATGTTAATAATAATAATGATAATGATACGAACTGATATGTGTTCTACAGGGTTGAGTCGCAACGGCTTTTCTCCCACCAAACCGATTGAAATCTTGATATTGTACATTCTACAATAATCATTATTTCTTAGAACTGAGTGTATGTAAAAACTAGAACTGAATACACTGAATAAATATAGAATGCATGAAGTGATAAGCATGATTACTCGATACTATTCAATAGGACCTGATATAACATAAATAATTATAATGGATCCATGCTTGAATGAGAAATATAAATATAGCACGAGTAGGAATTCATTCAATGAGACTAACGGGGGATATATCATAATATTGAAAGAGAAATACTTTGATATCAGTATGTGATTTCGGATGGTATAAATGAAACATTCGTTATTTGCAAAAGTGTCTATAACTACTGGTACACATTTCCATAGACAATTCCATCATATCAGTAATTGACCAGCATTGAAAATAATTAAAATAAGAAAGAAAATGTGAAACGAAACACAATTGTGCATGAACCGATTCAACCCATTCAAATTTACCTCCGTAATCAGAAACACATTGACAGGCGAACAAGAACAGACTGTCAGATTGGAAAACACATATTCAAACAGATACATACTGACCCAGATTGACAGAAAATATGTAAGCGTCAAAATAACACAAAGGATGAAGATGGAAATACAGTAATATTTTAACAGAGAATGCAAAGAAACTTGCATATATAGAGATCAGACTACAATATGATACGCATAGGTTTTTTTTTGAGAAAAATAATTTATTGCATGCTACATTTATATTTGAATATGTTCACCAAATCACCAGACGAGTTACTGACCATACATTTTTGCATCTGGACCCATACAGATAGACAAGTCACATAGACATATAGACATATATAGATATAGATATATATAGAGATAGTCGAAGGTACACGAATATCGACTGAACAATTGGTTGTGTTCTGTAAATGATAGACGATTCGACAATACGATGAACAGTGTCCGATAACATGCAAGTTGGATGTCAAGTTGCGTGCTAGCGAGAAATGTGTTTTCCACTCGAAAAATAACAAGGGTGTTTGATTTGACGAAGAACTCATTGATTCCAGACCAAAAGATAGTATCTAATACAGAATTAGAACGAACCGTAGTACAAAATTCAGTGGAAATTCAATAATTCTGTTCATAATTATTATCAATGATAATTCTCTGGTGATTTTAAAATGAAAAGAATTCGTGAATTAATTTATAGTGGCATTTGAGCGCCCGCCCACTTTCGTCACGGATCAGGACTCGAGCGATACTAACTGAAGGTTAACAATTGAGGGCAAATCTCACCAAAGACCCTCCTTTGTAATACTCATCAATTTCAATTTTCACTCACTTTGTTTACACATAAAATGATACGTAATAGTATGTTATAATAATTGATGGAAATGTACTTGAGTGAAGTCCGGATAGAAATGGTTCCCAATATATACAACAGATATAACAAACAACAACAACAACAACAATAAATCCATCAGAATCACTGAACATAATTTAGATATGGTGCGGCGGATATCTTTATTCAGACTCTGTCTTACATTAAAAGATTGCAAAAACACAGAATAAAAATCAATTAATTAAAATATAAAACAAATTATCAATAACAACATTTTAGAGAATAACAAAATATATATAATTTGACTAGGTTTGAATAAGAAAATGTAGAAAAAAGAAATAATTAAATGATGATAACGAAATCATACAAAAATTAAAAAGGGGAAAAAAAGAAAAATAGTATGCAATGAAAACAAACATTGGAAATCAAAGCTGAAGACTATAAAGATAATGTCTTAAAATTTGTAGGGATCCTCGAAGGGCGAGTAAAACTATGCTATAAATGAATTTGTTGTTGAGTCTGAATTTTTTACAAAATTTTACAAAGAAATTGTGAATTGTGCCTCGAGCCCCTACCACTAACCCTAGAACTTCTATTTTCTGCAGACGGTATTTTGTTTTGAAATAAGGTATGGTAGGCTCATATATAAGTTTTTTTTCCGCATCAACTGCTTCAGCTTGGCCTGCTTTTTATCATAACATGATATTGATTTCAATACTATCGAGAAGAGTACTATAGTGAGAAAATATGTGAGAGAATCTATATTTCTGTAAGATAAATGTAATGAAAATGATCATCCATATTGAAATCTACGACATTGTACTGACATTTACAATAATGGTATCAAAAATCATCACCTGATGAAAGTATCCGTTACGTTATACAGACTCGAAGCGAAAATAGATAATTAATTTCACAAGTCTCAATAGAAACTTGATCAAAGATTTCTAGCTCTATGTATTCGACACATTGCCAATTAATCAGTTTCTTCTTTCGAAATTTCTAGAATAAAAAAATGGTGTCATATGAAAAAATCCACTATCGTAAGTACTATACGTTCCAAAAGTTCGAAAAAAATGAATTGGCCACTTTTTAAAGTAATGATTTCACGTGTAGCACTTGGTTGATTGAAATGTCACCTTTCACGAGAATTATATCAATATCAGTGAAATGACGATGCTTTACCTCTGTATTTGAAGCCTGAAGGACATATTATATTTATTTATCAGATAAATTTCATAAGGAACAACAAAGGTGGAATGCATCTCTGCTGTTTTGTGAGGTTACAGTTCTCTCAACTTCATTTTATAGAGACCTACAATATAGTGTGAGAATTTTTATCACTAAATGAAATCAGATAATGTGTCTTTGAATTGTATTTGAAAGCTTATTCATTGATACTAGCAAATATGAAGCACAAAAGCTGTGATATCCCCACCAAAAACAGAAACTTGTTGAAATTGGGAGCTAAGCCTTAGCTATTTGAACATTTTGGCGTTTGAAGTGGTTTTATGAAAAGAGTTGATCGAGTTAGCTCTTCAAAAGATTGAAAACATGTGGATGTGCATATGATGCAAACGTTCGGTAAGCTTTTGACATGGTGAAATAAAATTGCCAAGCCCATTTTCATCATGTCAGAAGCTATTAGGCCTAGTTATAAACATTTGCATCATATGACTGATATCCACACATATTCATATTTCCATCTTGAAGAGTTTTCTCGGCCAACACTTTTCATTTCACGGTCAAAACTCTTAAATGCCAAAATTTTCAAATGGCAAGGGCTTGCGGCTTCCTGTTTTCACAAGTATTTCATTAGAAAGGGATCACGCAATTCACAAAATTGGTTAATTCGTAATATTATTTCACTTATAATGTGTTCCGGACTTTCGGGAACTGAAAGACTGTTATCTGCGGCGGAAACTCATGGTCACCAACAGCACAGTCCTGGTGTTGAAGTTCATTGGTTATAAACATTTAAAATGGGGTGGAAAGATCGCCCTTGTGGTGCCCCGTCCAAACGATCCTACCTTTCATCCACAGCCTTGATTGGGGAACAATGATTTTGTATCAAGTTTCGATGTTATTAAAAAAAATATATATATATATTATTGTGATAACAACTTGAAATTGGGAAGAGTATGCAAGACATTCTGCTAATTTCACTCAAATCCTATATATTCACCAGGAGCGTGGTATTCCGTACATTTTTGAAATATATGGGTTCCAACTGGTAGAAAATCTGTGAGGTGGAAGGTGGGTGTGGATCTATTCAGATCTATTTCTATTCGGTCCACTCATATTCAAATCGTTTTCATATATATAATGTTTTTTAACACCCTCAGAATCTTACCTAAGCTCGACTATGACGCCGAATGGTATTATATGCTCAGTCGCTCGAAAACTTTGTTCCAAGGTAATGAATCATCCGAATCAGCAATGAGGTGGATGAGAAACAATTAATACAAAAAATACAAAAGATGATCTGAAAATCATAATAGGTTTACAAGAATTGATCCAGCTATTTATATCGGAGATTGAATTCTTGAGAGTATCTGCTGAAAGCATGACTGCACCGCAAAGGCCAATTAATCATTTACTACCCTAACAAATTAGGGGTTGAATTGGCACGCTATGACGTAAGATGTAGGCAGAAGTAACCACATAAGATGAAGGAGTGAACCATCCGTGCGGTAGTGGTATGAAATAGGAGGGTTGGCCGATCGGAAACTCCTTCCGTCGATACAAGTATGAAGTTTGTGCCTATGACATGGGTCAATTACTGTGATCCATCATATAATTTTTGTAACATTGCGATAAATCATGTATAGGCCTATAATTAAATGAAGCTCGGGACATTAAGCAGAGAAACCAGCCACATGTTTTATATACATTAAAGTGGAAAATGTTTGGATTATTTTCCATTTGAATTATTTTCACCAAAACGCGATGGATGACTGAGTTGAAAAAATAATCAAGGTAAATAATGATACATAACTAAAGCTACCGTTGTCAATACTCACATGGATACAGTCACTTTATTCAGGAATGGAATGAAGTAAGATTTGTGGTCGTTAATTAGCAAAAGTGCATGTTGTTATGACTGTGTATGAGTTAAATGAGTTCCTATTCCAAAAAGAAGGTTGAATTAACTATATAACTCCCGTATTTGCAATTTGAGTTTCGAAATAAATCATGATATTTCGAAACATTAGAAAATTTGTCTGGTTAAAAATGCAAAACTATTATGTCATGAACATAATTAAAATATACTCAGGATCAATTCGATCAATATGTCCATATATATGAATATTTATATATATATATATATATATATATATATATATATATATATTCAAATATATATATATATATTTATATATATATATATATATATATATATATATATATATATATATATATATATATATATATATATATATAGGTACTATGCATTGAAAAAAAATAATAAGGAACAAATTCAATAATCATTACAGATACAAAATATACTTTGCAACAAATTTTGCTTCAATATTGTTCTTCTATCCACGATTTGATAGAATCTAGTTATGCGGAATGAAATAGTTTATACAAGAAACTTCCATCACTGACCGGATAACTATTTTCAAAAATTCAAAATTCGAACCGATAGTGATGGCGGTACTTTCACCAGTGAACCTTAAACATGTGGGCCTATGAACGATAGCACAAATTGATGCAAATTTGTATTCTTAGTTGTATCGCGTATACTTTTTCATTCCTTATAGAACACAATCTTTGATAGAATATTGAAATCGTTACCGCCAGTTTGGATCGAATTGACGTAATACATTTTCTCATATTAAAAATATATGGATCGACCATCACAACGTAATTTGTGTACTGAAAAAACTATGGATGATATCAATCCAATGATATCGAATGTACTCCAATACTGTTATGACATAATTTGTCTCAACTGAGTTCCAATATCAGATAAGTGAAGCAATTAGAGCCTTGAAAAACCACCCACCTAATGGAAAAATCCATCAAACTATTAATGTCTATCATTTATTCGACGACAACTTCATGCCTCCGTAGTTGAGAATATTATTCACGATAAGCTAAGAGTATATTGAGTAATTTGACAAAATATGATACAGACAGCCTTCTGGCATTAAGTGGACATAATGGAAAATCGTTTTTTCGCGTGATTTGGAACTATTTTCTTGTCAAGTATATAAAAGAGGAGATATAATTCTGAGAATATATGGTTTTTATGTTCGTCGTGCTATGGATTAGAATAATACTCCTGTATATATATATATATATATATATATATATATATATATATATATATATATATATATATATATATATATATATATATATATATATATTTATATATATATATATATAAATATATATATATATATATATATATATATATATATATATATATATATATATATATATATATATATATATGAACGTTTCTGTCAAATCATAAGATGTGACCATTTTAGGACTTGAACCCAGGGTCTCTTGATTTGTGCCCAAAGCTCTAATCAACTGAGCTGAATAGCCACTGAGATCCAAGTCGTACTATCGACATATTCATATAACAAGACATATATATATATATATATATATATATATATATATATATATATATATATATATATATATATGTTATATATTTCATCATATCGCTATATTATATTATAATTTCAAGTCAATTGTATGAATTGTCCACAAATGAAGATTAAAGAGCTCACAAAAAATATCATCAATATTATTATTATTAATACGACCTGGATGTTTTCTTTGGTGAAAAATTGAGTTGAAAACAACTCTATTGATATTCAACTGCTCTATATTCACTCTAAACTAGATCATATAAAATCATTCATCCATAGTAGCAAACATTAAAGACATATTTAATATTCGAGTATTAATTTCAAGTTCATCGGGTTGTCCATGTTTCTCCATCTTCGGACAACTCGTGTAAAATGCACAGATTCGTGTGTTAGTAGAGAAGTTTTCAACTCAATACTAATCGAGTGATACCCCAGGATATTTTTCCATAGATGCAACGGATTCGTAGGAAATTATTTCAGGCCATCATCATCTACACTTTTCTGATCGCGTCCTATTGCTTAAATTTTCTCCTGTCTTCACTTATCATTTTTCTTTCGTTTTTGTCTTTTTTTTCTGAACCGATTTCACCTGTGAGTGAGCTTGATCAAGTCATAATAATAGTCGATCACAATGACGGTCAGTTGCCATCATTCTTACTGATCACTAATCAATCGAAATAATTATACAAATATAACCCGGATACGTTAAGATCGATCTGAATGTTGCATATTGAATTAAAATGGATGAATAAATATACGTCCAAGCTATTCATATTTCATAAGGATAACATTCAAATAAACGGTATTCAATAAACTTAGGGCATAATAGCATACATCAAATAATCGATTCATATTCTATATTTATTTGTTCTATGGCAAACAATACGAACGACAATTTTTTGCTCCTATGTACGCAAATGCATGTGGTGAATGCATCCAATAACATGCAATTGAGTTATTTGACAACCTTATCCAACAAGCAATCATAGGTTGTCATAGAAACACGTAAACAAACGGTTGATAAATAAATAAACACATTATATAAAAATATCATAGTCTGAAAATATGACGAAGTATTGACAAACAAGAGAGATCAACAATATGGTAATGTTTGTAGTATTGAACATGCTCTTGTTAAAATTGAGTGACATCGGATAGTGAAGGATATGGGGATGGAGAACCAACTCACAGGGTGATTCTTCCCTCAATAATTACCAGATGACTGTGAGCGAAAACTAAATTTCATGGCTCATAAAAAAAGATAACTTTTTCACTTGTTTTTTATTCATGCTTCACAAGTCTAACGAAAAAAACACACACTGATGAAATTGGTCGTTGAAATGTGTCTCAATCGAACGTAGTAGACTTGATGCAAAGTTTGTGCTCAATGCTTGATGCTCAATTGTGAGAACCATGGAAAAAAGTCCACGAGTGTTTGAAAATCATCATGAGAATTACCCAGTGGAAAAATATTGGAAATGAATTTGTATCAATCAAATTAAAATACTGATTGCACCTTACCACAAGAATGTACACAGTTTATTGTAAACACATTTTCATAACGAATGTATGTTTACAACAAATATTTACATACAGCGCAGAAGCCTTCATGAATGAAATCAAGGATACGTTTTTTCTGGATTAAAAATTGAAATAAGAAACTGAAAATGGTGACTATTTACGAATGATCAGATCTAAAAGCTTTAAAATTATACTCAATAGTCCGTATACGTCATATGATGGTTCAGTTTATTTTCCATCTATCTCAAAACGTGTAGATTGATATTTATTTTTTGTTGCCGAAAAAAATGTATGAAATAAGAACCGTAGACTACGTTTGTGTATGCTAATCATTCTATCAAACATTCGATCCAGAATTAATATTCATACCATTTTTTTTCTAAGCGGCTGATCCCATTAATAAAAATGTTATTGATTCATGCATTTTTTCATTGTTATAAATTTTGAAATAGATAGTAAATACCCTCTAAATTCAAAAAATTCACAGTCTACAAGGAAGACTTGACTGTGAGAAAAAAACTCACACTCTTTCTTTTCTTAATTTTCAATTCTTATATTGATTCATTCAAGAAGGCGATCAAGAAGATGTAAATATGATTGATACATTGAGTGGCATTAACTATGAATGAGAATAAGAAGAAATATGATTCATACTCACGATATTATTATATTTAATTATATTATTATATTCATTATATAATTCATTATATTCACGATATAATGAATCAGAATATACTGATTAGGATATAGAATATGCTATCAAAAAAGATATAGAGGATAAAAACACCACGTATGCAAATATAATGAGGCATACAAATGTGATAGAAATTATATACATCTCTCGAAAAATATTTCTTCCCTTTCAAGATGTTTTCTTGTACTTCCGAACTGATCTTTTTCAAAATTATCAAAATCAATTCAGCTCGAATATTTCACAGACCCAAGTTTATTAATTTTATTTATTTATTTTATTTATTCAATCTTCTGCCAGTAGATTTACAATATTCTTTTTACAGGGTGTAAACAGTTCCATATTGAAATATTTGGCACGTCAGGTACAGGTACATATAACTAGGTACATACATGATACAAAACAAATACAAACATATAATATACACATTAAAATTGGAACAGTTAAAAAAGAAAAGAAAAATAAATGACACAATTTAAAAATATTGAGTCAAGTCAAAATTAAAAAATATACTTATGGGTGGTTACATGCATCAATAAAATCCTTTTCACAATATACTACTTTTTGTATGAAATTTTTTTTGAGTGATAGTTTAAACATGCCCTTATTTTCAATTGTGGTGATATGAGTTGGATGATTATGCATTGAAATTTTCACAATAAAACCGTATGAGCTTTGCAACACGTACTACACATACCAAACATAAATGTCTGTGAAGTGAGGTTAATGAGAGGTCGAAATGAAATGTTAATATTATGTTGTCTGATAGGAAATACGGTGTGATGCCCAATTCAATAACATTTTTCATCCTTGGCTTATTTTATTATATGTTATTATTATTACCATCTAGATATCATTCCCATTTATGACGTCTGTAGGATGGGTATCGTGTTTTATATTGTATTATCTGTTATTGAATGTCCATATACTGTACGTATATACATTCCATGTACCAGTCCTTTGGACGAAAATTTTATAAATGAATGAATAAATAAATAAATGAAACAGGAAACACAGAGGGAAACGCTATAAGAGTCATACGCTCAGTTGGCGCGAGAGGCACAGTTACTCACTTCTTTGTTGAATTTTGTGAAAGATTTAACCTTGGAAATAGTTATATTTACTGTCTAGTTTTCCTAGTCTTGAAAGGATCAATCTCAATTTTCAGAAACCATTCATATGGTCTGAAGTCTGGACGATTTGAATGTGAAGACCTGTATGTATCGCTTCCATATTATATGCAATTTTTCAAAATAATCTTTTCAAATTCTATTCATCTTCTTCCAATATTCAATATTTCTCCCTCTTCTTTCAAAAAATGAGTAATCAATTACTATATTGAATTTTCCAGACAATTAATCAATTAGATCGATGATTTTTGTATCAAACACCATGATATTATCTTTTTGCTCTCTTTATCAATCAGTTATTTTCATTTCCATATGAATATTATTCTGTGTTCAATGGGCACCTTTTTTTAAGGTGGATTGTTCATTTTTAACTATCAATGAATTCATATAATTAGTTAATGAATGCAACAGTTCAAAATTGAAATCACTGCTCAACTATAATTGAGAATCAGCAGCTAGAATGCTGAAAGAGCTCAAGATGATTTCTTTAAGAGGAATAAGACAACAGGATGCATATGTTCAATACGAATACACATGGAACAGTGAAAGATATTGACGGATGAAAGGAATTGAATGTTGATCTTATGAGAAGAAGAACATATCTCTCTATCATCATATGTATATATATATATATATATATATATATATATATATATATATATATATATATATATATATATACACATATATATATACATATATATATATATATATATATATATATATATATATATATATATATATGAATACTCATTGTTTTGGGGTTATAACGCGTATGAAGAAAACAGAAACAAATCCAAATATAAATATATTTTAATATGATACATTATTATTATTATTATTATATTATTATTATCATTATTATATAATATATATATATATATTTTTTTTTTATATATATACATAATATATTAAAAGATTAGGCAATCTTTATATTGAAACATATTTATATATGGATTTGTCTCTGTTTTCTTTATACGCGTTATAATCCCAAAACAATGAGTATTCATAATATTGAACGCGAAAGTTTGAAGAATCTTATATATATATATATATATATATATATATATATATATATATATAAATATATTTATATATATATATATATATATATATAAATATATATATATATATATATATATATATATATATATATAAATATATATATATATATATATATATGAATATAAATATATATAAATATATATATATATATATATATATATATATATATATATATATATATATATATATATATATATATATATATATGGATATTCGAGTATATTCATGTATATTTATATATATATATATATATATATATATATATATATATATATATATATATTCAATATATACATATCTAGAAAAGATCATACAAGTTCAAGCTGTATAACCTCAAATCGGCAATACATAAAGTTTCATGACCAGTATTTTATTATTATTATTTAACTCTTGCAAATGCACATAAATGCGCGGTGGCAAGTTCCCTAAGTACCCCTATCCCACCATCTCCTTAACCCTCTGACGGAATAACTTCAACCTGATTTCATCCCCTTCAAAAACATTTCTACTAAGCCCATTCCAGTCCCTACCTGTCCTATTTAAGAAAGAGAATTTACCGACATCTAATGTAGCCCCCTTTATGACTACCGCTCTATCATGACCCCGCCTACCTCCATACCCTGACTTATTTCTTTTTATCAACTCATGCAGCTCACAAGGAAATATTTAAATCAATGCCTTCAAAAAATGGAAAATTCCATCGATGAGGAAAGTATATAGCAACGTAAGACTTGACCACAATGTTTAGAGAAAAAAAAAGAATATTGAAGAATATGTATATTATGAGAGTGAAAAATGCACATTTGATGAAACTCCCACCGTTATCCTCTATGAGCTACCAATGCGTTTTCAAGGCACCTTAAATGCCACTGGCAGTTATAACTGGAATCAATCAAGTAAATTAGATGACGCGTCTTATTGAGCATAGACTTATGGCACTCGTTTTGAATGGGACGTCTAGGATACAATTGTTTCAGTTCGTCTCATTTAAACCTCATCTAGAGGAAAATCTTCGAAATTTTCACGTTACCTGACCTGAATTTCTATGAGTATTATAGCAATAATATATCCATCATATGATTATTAGGAATGATATATTCGATCGGACTAGTGCTATAATTTAGTGAATGAAAAGTACAATCGATGCATTTCTGAATCTAGTTTCTTGAAGATTATGAGAAAATATCGAAATACTTGTATAAAACAAATGAAATGATGTTCCAACAATTCAAAAAGTTGAGTGAACAGTTGAATATACATTTCAAAACTTCAAATTGAAACTCATAGGTAATCACGACTGAAGTGAATTATAATGTCAATTTTTAGTATCAAAAATATAGTCAATACCAAGAGAGCTTTCCTCGATCGCTCAGTGTTCGAGACAACCCTTTAGAAACTGAAATCACCGTTAGACGTAGGTTCGAGTACCGCATAAGGCATGATATTTTGTGTACGCCAATCTATACTCCATAGTTTACTCGCTTATTCATACCCCGTAAAACCTAGTTGTTGGTGGGGTCGTTAAGCAAATTATCATCAATAATCATTAATCAATGGCGTGAGAAGATCAAAGTATCATCGATTCACATTATTTCTATATATTTTTCGGAATGTTCCAATTTCAATTCAAGTCATACTTGAAAATAACGATAAAACTTCCTCCTTTTAGCTATACTATAGGAGATACTGACATAAAAGTCAAGTATTCGTGTCGGTCGTTAATGACATTTTGAACTAGTACCGTATACGTTGCCAGATTGGTGAATAATTCAAACACCTATTCAGACGACTTTTTCAGAACATTTAAAAATCGAACTGTTCCATTAGATTACAAGTGCGCAGTTTTGAGGTGAATTGGGCTATAAAAACTTTAACTGTCACCAGCAACATATACACTTACTATGGTATGAGGTTCGAATAATTGAAAGAACCGGGTAATTTTTGATGAGAAGAAACTCCGCTAATGGAACTGATGATTTTTAAAACTGTCTTCGTCGAATAACGCACATTGAATGATCAAAATTGAGTATGCACACTGTTTATTTAAAGCTTCTGCTCGAGTGAATTGGAAAGTGGAGAGAATTGTGGAAACTTGAACAAGACAGATTTTTTCAAGACATTATTTTGAATGTGACTGGAATTAATTCATTCTAATCTGAATCGATTACATCATATAGATATCGTGTTGAGTTGATTAATTCTTTCAAAGAGCTGTAATTTCAATAACATAATATTGTAGCATTAACCTTGGCATGTGATTTCAGTAAGTGTGAATTCAGAAATGCACAATTCTGTCATAAATATAAAACTCAGTATTTCTGAATCATTTGAGTTCCTATTCGGTTGTTATTGATATTTCATAAGTTGATTAATATATTTATGATTATCTTCAGACTGAGACGAGTGGTCGAGCTGTAGAACACTGTACCGTCATTCAGGAGACCGAAGATTGACAGTTATTTTATTTAGTTTCTTCTCTGTCATTCAGATCAATATTGGGATAATTCATTAATAACAGGCCACGACCGACTCTTCACTGTCCAGAAACATCTGAAAAAAGCTCTCATCTCACCATCACTTCATGTATCATTCACCGACGCCAATAGATCGTAGTCATCAGTAGGCCTATAATACGCCGTTAAAACCAATATAAATGAATAATATAAAACTGTCTTCAGACGAGTGTGAACATTCTAGAAATTATTTATTGTGTGGTTGAATAATTTCAACAAAACACTCTCGAGGAGAGGAGTCACTTTACTGTCTACATAGTGTTCATTCCTTGCTTTTCGTTGCGAGCTCGATGACATATATCTACTGACAGATATAATTCTCGTCTGTGTAGAGGGTGAGTAGGATGTGGTGTATCAAGTATAGATTTAATTATGTTTAGTAAACTGATAGCGCAAACACTCGTCAAGTAACATGATAATAATTACTGACGTATATATTATTGAATTGTGAGAAGCGAGTGGATCTTGATGTATAGTATGAGATATTATGCATTCTGTGAAACGGGATCAATTGAAAATAAATGCATGGATTCTATACCCGAGTAGAATTGTCAAGAGTACACTTTTTGACCCTGTGAAATTGACAAAAGTATGGAAATTTGCTAATTTGACAATTCTTGTTACGAATTACACTTGAATGCGGTAAAAGAATGACGCCAGCTATTTTGTAGCTACAAAGAAAATCAAAGCCATTGAAGAACATACAGATATTTTTTCTCTGAGTTTGATTCATCAGAAAGTGCGCCATATTGAATGTTGAGTATGAATATTCCACCAGAACTTATTCAGTTTCAATTGGCAAATGATTATTTCAGAATTGATGATTGATTCGTGACTGCAATCTGGTATGCGTTCTCTTTGAACGGAAATAATAATGGAAATAATAATGATGAATAAATGATAATACAAATAATAATAATAATAATAATAATGAATAAATGATAATACAAATAATAATAATAATAATAATGAATGATAATGATAATGGAATAGTAATGGACGTAATGTATATGATGTTGTGATAAGGAGCACACAAGCAGCCAAAAGTCACTACATTTCACGGTCAATACACCGCGTTTACGCACAGTGGCGTATCAAGCAACATCTTCACCGCAGGGATTAATATGCAATTTTAGGCCTACTAGATCTCGGCACTGAAAAACCGAGTATTGTTTGAAGAAATTTCAATTGGATGTATGAAAGCGAGGTATCCCACTTTCCAATTTCAGCAAAAGATGTATTCAACTGTTGACGATCTTGATTCGTGCTGTTTTGTCGATCTCGAAAGGAGGATCTGGTGACAGCTAATTGAAAGCTTGGTTTGATTGATCTTGAAAGTTGACCAATGATTGATGCCTGATGGGCACCATGGTTACCGAGCTAATGATGAACTGAACTTCATGACTCACTTCCATCCATATTTTCTCGCGTTTGCAAATTGAAGTTGTATCGTTGTATTTGTAATTCTAGTTAGTGTTAGCTGTTGGAGTTTGGGTTTGGAGGCGCATCGACAGCGAGGCCATTTTGCGCGTATGTTTATGTCCTTGTACTTTGTCATTGTTGTCAACGTTTGTGGATGTTTGAAGCATATGGAGAGAGCGGAAAGAGAATAGAAAAGTGAGAGAAGATATTATGAGAGAGAATAAGAAAAGACTATAGTTGAGGAGATGAGTGACAAGGAAATGAAATAAAAAATACATACGCAAGGGCCAGTACTTCCTCCACATACTCCGGTTATCAAAATACCTACACTTGACCCGAGACCGTCCGAACTTGGTCTACACTCCACCTCCATACCTTATCGCCATGGGTGACTCTTTTGGGAGCAAATGAATTACTCCTGACGATAGCTCGAACTGGAGATCACGGGGTCAGATAAAAAGAACCAGAGAAAATATGTTATTCAGATTCGAGTTCATTTCTATGTGGACTTTGCATTTGAATTACTCAAGTATCCAGCATTTATCCGTTACTCTCAGACCTCATAATCGCCGTCATGTGCCAGGTTCTATATAGAGCTGATAATGAGGAGAAGATAGGTGTTTGACAGGAGCTATCAAATATAAGCCTCTTTTGCGGGATTCAAACACACTCTCTCAAACCTGTGCGCTCTAAGATGATTCAGTTCTTGAAATGTGCTCGATAATAAACAATACGGCATTTCCTCGATAGAACCACTGGTCTCCACACGAGTAAATATAACTGATGATAAAACCACGTGAATTATGTCACGTTTATAGAGAGGTCAATATTAGGGTCTCATATAATCCAGGAAAGGCATAGTGCTTTTTGAAATTTACGCCCTCGATCGCAGTAGGTTTACGTAAGAGACCGTAAAACGTCTAGCATATTATAAGAGCCTTCGCTATTCGATGTCAAAATTACGATCCAATGGCGACTGAACAGCGTACAAATAATTTCGTTATCACTTTTATAGTCAGTTAACTTTTCATCGTTATGTATATTATATAAAAAAAAATATCGAGCCAGTAGTGACTTGTTTAAAACCCTTTGCAGGGCTTAAATTCGTGCGTCTAGTGCACCGGTAATGGTTGGTCGGTGCGTGTCATCCCCACTAGTCGCACCACCATATACCTCCTCCCCCCTACCCGTTCCAACCCAAGTCTGCCCAAATGGGAAGAGAGAAGACATCGTCGGGGAAAAGTGCACATTGAAGTCACGGACTTCCCGAAACGTGATAAATTATTCCACTTTGATCCGCTGAGTGTACAGCTTGGAGGTTCAACCCACTAACACCAAACAGTGAAAGAGGATGAACGAAGGGGCATGAATTGGGCGGACTATCTCACTTTTTTACGTCACATCCTGAAGATGGCATCACAATGTCGTCTTTTCAAATAGTGTTGTCCAGTGTCTGGACAGTAATGATTATACGAAATCCACTGCAATTCTAGCTTTTATATATATACGTTTGATCAAATTTGAATTTCAACTTATAACTATCTACTACTAATGCCAATTTGATGGGTATGCATATATAAATGGAAATATTACTCGCAATTAAAATTGAACCTTCCAACTACATTCTGAATTCCAACTCACAATTAAATTATGTCAGTTAAATAGTTTATATGAGAGAGCTCGACGATGTGTTCTTTGTAGATTCAACTGGTACATTTTATAAATAGCGCTGACATGACGTCAAATGTTCTAGTCTAAGCGTTTTATATAATTTAAAAGTAAATTGCATTTAAACATTCTGTTATAGAATTGATAACAGGCACTTCCTTTGGTGTATTCATTTTCTGGGTCAGGCAAAACGACGAGATGTATTGTGAGACCCAGTACTGTTTATTTCTTTGCCTGTCTGGTGTGCTCTTTTATAACTATAATTCGAAAGTTCACACGTGATTGTGAAAGGGTTCCGCCCTCATGATTGAAGGTAAGAATAATCGAATGACCAATATAATAATTGAAACGTAACAGACAATATAAATCAATATACCACACTTTATTACTCTGGATTATTGTGAATGATGATTCGATTGGAGTCTCTTCATAATCATAGTATTGAAAAAAATATGAATACCAGTCATTCGATTTGTTTTGATTGCCTGATTGATGATATTGAAATAAATCCAGAGGTCACACCAAAATTTTGGATAGGATCGATTGGGTATATTTTGGTATTTCCGTGTCATTCAAATTTTTTTTCATGCAACTGTTTTCATTATTGTCATGCAGTCTTCAAATTACACGCGTTTTCATTATATAACAGACGATTTGAATACACTGCAAATAATAACATTCAATCAGAAGACCAATAAAATTGTATATTTTGTATATTTATATATTATGCAGATATTATTGCAGACATGGATGTGAGTACTTATTCTCATTCTTGATTCACATCTATTGTAAGGTGAACCTTTGTTGATTTTTTCACAAAAATAGACCCAAAATAACATCATGCTATTTCTTCCATGTGCTGTAACTGCGGCGAGCAAAATATGTCTGTGTTCCGCTGATGCAATTTCTATTCAAGAATATATCAAATTCAAAAAACTTGACTGAAATTCTCCAAAAAGTGAAAATATTCTAAAAAAAAAACATTTTGAATCGGATCCGCTGATCAAAAGATGCAGGAGACACTTTAAGTACTCATTTAAAGAAATACCGTATGTAAGAACACAATTTTTCAAAATAATCAAAAACACTAAAAAATGTCCCGAATGTGAGAATGTTTTGTTTTGTTTTGAATGATGTAATTTCAACTGAATACGAGGCGCATGCATTTAGAGATGAGCGATATGCTCGAACGCAAAGACATTGAAATCAACTCACATGGATTTCGAGTTATCATTCGGAATCCGTTTCATCCAATTTGAGTCTGTATACTTCAACTCCTTCAATTAATTTGATTAAAATCTACTTCAAAAACTATCAATAGTTGTTACACTGTTTGTGTAGGCCACATATAGAAAATGAATGATAGACTACTAAACAGAGAATGAGATTATGTTGATTGTATTTGATTATTTTTTCTCAATCCGCTTATCCGATTTCCTATCCGAATTTCTCTAAATCTATTGAACATTGGTAACCTTGGAATAATTGAAATAATACAATTTTGTGGATGAAGAAAGAATCTCTTTCTTATTTCTACTGTGATATCTTGGACACAATGGGAATTTCAACGATTAACCACTTAAGTAACCTGACCAACATTAACTCAAAACATTAACATTCACAGTCATTAACATTGACTCAAAATTAACATTCCCAAGTTGGAGTGTGGATTGATTCAGCCCAGATTGGTTTAGTTCAATTAGGAGAGCAAACAAAATCAAACAATAATAAACAAAAATAAAAAGTGTTTGCTTACTTCTATAACGAGTTCTATAGTCCAACCAGTTTTACTTTGCGATGGTACTTTCATGTACTATGGATGAATATGAAATCTAAGCGTAAAGCAAAAACTAGTACTGGTAGCTGAGTCAACAAGATAATATATAAGCACGAACAAAATATTAGCAATAGTGAAGTGAAGTAATTCCAGTTCCAGTCTCAATAATTATTCTAATTCAATCACGTATCTCTTTCACCTTCGTAGAAATCTATGTGGAACTTTTTATGCGTATGAGTGAGTTACTATCATTGGAATTTAATTTTTGATTACATTCCGATGTGATATATTTTTAATAATGAATTATCATTATCAAAATGGGACGACTACAAGAATGTATCTCATTACAATGGAACTAATGGGATATACATAGAAACTTCAAACTGAAGAAAATAATGTATCCATGTTTGTAATTTTTAACTAGCAAAAAATTATATGAAAACATGGTTCAATTGACTGAGATGATTTTTGTTCATGCCCATGAAAATGGAATATCAGATAAATATCAATTGAACTATATAACCTGATATTCTTCAGAACATAATCTAATTCATGTTTCTTATATTTTGTCAGTTCACATTCATTCATTTCATTTTCATGGTTTTTTATAGGAAAACATATGAATATGTGTTAACCAGGTTTTTAGTACTAGATAATTTCTATAGAATATAGTGTATAATAATGGATTCAATTGAATGGTAATATAAAAACTCATCGATACTATATATATATATATATATATATATATATATATATATATATATATATATATATATATATATATATATATGTATATATATATATATATAAATACATATATATATATATATATATATATATATATATATATATATATATATATATGTATATATATATATATATATATATATATATATATATATATATATTTATATATATACATATATATACACATATATACATACATACATATATATATATATATATATATATATATATATATATATATATATATATATATATATATATATATATATATATATATATGAAAGATCAGGTCGAGATAATTTCGGAAAATCAATGATATATTCACATGTGTATTTATAATAAATCCATTCTGTAGATGGTCATTCATGAACCTGGATCAATGAGTCAGTAATATTCTGTTCAATACATTGCGAACATATTTCAAATACAGGAATTTTATTTGAAATACACCACTGAATATTCACGTGCAACATGGTTTGTATATCAAGTTAATCAAACAAACCAATTTCGTCTCACACATACTGAAACAAAATATTTGAATGAAAGGAATTACAAAAAACATTCTAAGTACATCAACTGAATAATGAATGTTTTTTTTTTACAGAATGATATATGTTAATAGGTTACAAAAAGTTGGCTCTAGAGAATTACCTCACGATTTGCCAACTTTTTATTTGAGGGAATTATTATTTGTGTCGTTTTAGATGATACAGTTGTACAATGTTGCCGTCTCATATTTAAGAGCTTGAATCTCGTAACCATGGAGAAAATTACATTATACCAGTAAAGTCCGACCGGCGCCGGATGCCAAATGATCGTGATGATTAATTTCAGAGAAAGTATAGGGTTATATATTTTATATCGTACGCGCTATATAATAGTGAAGCAATGGATATAGAAAACGCTTGCAATGCGGAAGTTTTTTTTCTCAAAGTTAGTGAATCCTTAAGATGAGTCACCGAATGAATGGGTTTTTCTTTTTCGTGGGAGTAACCGTACGACATTACAAATATGAAGAATGTGCAAGAATAATTAAAATCGTTTTTAATGAAAATTAATGGGTATATATAGAGAAATTATTTTAACGATGTACGAGTAGATTTATTCGATTTTCTTTCCTCTTCACCGTCATAATTGAAAAAAACTTCGGAAATTAGCCAACGGCATGGAATTATTATATGAGAAAGGAAGTAAACTCGAATATTGAACTTTAATTGACTATAACTAGTTATGGAACAATTCATTCCAGTAATTGAATTTGTAATTTTTCTTAATAACATCGGAACTTGATACAGAATCATTATTTCTCAATTAAGGCTATGAATGAGAGATAAGATCGTTTGGACGGGGCACCACAAGGGCAATCCCTATTATATCCCAATTTTATATCATATCAAATTATTATTATATCAATTTTATCCCAATTTCAATATTTTGAAACTAATGAACTTCAACACCAGGACTGTTCTGTCTGTGACCATAATTTTCTGCCGCAGATGAAAGTATCTCAGTTTCCAATAGTCCGGAACACATAAGTAAACCCGTTTCTGTGAAATTATCCGGACATTACCAGCATTTGTATCGAGAGTGAACAAAACACACGACTGTCGATGTCTTCCACTTTGAACTTTGAACTTTGAACTTTGAGCTTCACGTTTGAACTATGGTTCAACAAGTGATAAAAAATGTTCGAGCATATGAAGGTCGGAACGACCAATTCGAAAAAATGTCCACACATGAATGAATGATAGTTTATCAGGATTATGAAAAATGCGAGCGTAATCTTTTTCAACATTCATCTTTTTTTTTCTTGACCCAATTTAAAAACAAGTAACGGGCCTTTATTTGTACAAACATTCACGAGTCTATATGGCACACTAATTCAAACACCAATAATTAAAAAATATCCCATGTTGGAACATATTCGATATGTTTCCTTTGCTCTCGATACCAATGCCGGTAGTATCCGGATATATCCCAGAAATGGTTTTTACTTATAAAGTGTTCTGGACTTTTGGAAACTGAAATACTCTCATTTGCGGCGGAAAATTATGGGCACAGGCAGTGCAGTCCTAGTGTTGAAGTTCATTGGTTTCAAGTGATTGAACTGGGGTGATGAGATTGCCCTTAAGGTGCTCTGTCCGAACGATCCTACTTTTCATCCATAACCTCAATTGGGAAACAATGATTTGGTATGAAGTTCCGATCCAATTGCTATACTGTAATGACGAAACATAACATACCACAATGTATACTGTGAAAAATTATTATTATTATTATTATTATTATTATTATTAATTGAAAAAAGGAATATTATCACATATATGTAAATATATATTTGGGATATTATAGTCATGTCGAAAAAGATACGCCTCGACTGGGACACGAACCCAGGCCCTTCTGTTTACCGGGCAGATGCTCTACCACTAATATCTCTCTCTCTCTCTCTCCCTCTCTCTCTCTCTCCATATATATGTATATATATATATATATATATATATATATATATATATATATTTATATATATATATATATATATATATATATATATATATATATATATATATATATATATGTATATATATATATATATATATATATATATATATATATATATATATATATATGTATATATATATATATATATATATATATATATATATATATATATATATATATATATGTATATATATATATATATATATATATATATATATATATATATATATATATATATATATATATATATATGTATATATATATATATATATATATATATATATATATATATATATATATATATATATATATATATACATATATATATATATATATTTGAATAACTGTATTTGAATTGAAGGTATCGTCCATTTGAGAGCGCAAAAAATATCTGGATGATATTGAATCATGTACTTCAGCTTTTGATCATGAGATTGTTGATCATTAACTTATAACCAATAACCAGTAATCAATAACCAATAATCAAATTTAAGTATCAACGAAACCTGACTCTCAATTTGACACCAACTTGTGAACTTGATTGCTGAGGCTCACAATGATTGTGATTATGAATGATCATGAAATAATTATTCCCATCATTTTCAATCGATATCAGAAGACCACAACCTCAAGATCCATTTCGAATGAGTTGAAGACATATTTTCACTATCACCCAATCTTCAGAATTGTATTGTACACAATCATAAAGGAAAAAAAGCAATACGATAAATAGATCTTATTGATTGAATCTAAAGCTATACAATACACTTTTGAGTTATCAATAATTAAACTGTACATCATTTTGATATCAGGTTATTCAATTGATAGTTCGAGCAATATGCAAGTTTTATTCTCTTATAATTACGAATAACAAGTGACAGTCAATCCATAATTTTGAGGTTAAATATTGAAAGTTTGGTACATGGTGGGTGTTATGACAGAATTTAATGTTGAAATAACTTCAAATGGAAAGTTATTCAATGAGTCTCTGAAATCGAATGGCGTAAATTCCATGACACATGCATGCAATTGGATAACATCCAATAGTGACTTGACCAGTCATTCAGCTTTAGACCATTTATACGCCACCAGTGTGTGATAGCTACATCAAATGCATCATTGGACAGATTTGGGAACTGATTAAAAACAACCTGACTTTAATTGTGATGAAGTTTGAAATTCATTTGCTCGGTCTTGAAATACTGGTCCTATTCTATTGGAAGAGAGTAGCGAAGGCTTTCTTGTCACATATCAAAAGAAATTGGGATCCGTTTCATGATTTTTTGTTTTGTTTCACGCGGCATACAGGTCGGACAGAGCAACCATGCGGATCGATTTTTTTCCTGAATATTGATGTCATACCTGTAGTAGAAAGATGAAGTGAAGTGATGTAGAGAAGTAGGAAAATATGGATTCATTCAGAGAACCACGCGAAAATGGAATGAATTGGAGGAAGATTCAAAGATTATAACGAAGGTCAGTGATTCAAGAAGAGAGCTGAGAAAAAATAACAATGTATAATTTAATTAAGTATAGGCTATGTTTGTTTGTTTTCCTTCGATTTCACGAGAGTGATCCGTAATGAGTAAATTAAATACAAATACAAATACCTGAATGAGTTGAGATTTTTTCCAGCAGAATAAGTTCGACGGTTTCATCGGGATAAATCTGAAAATTTTGAAAGCCTCCTAAGATCAGCATCGAATTGTATCTTCCATTTTCCATTTACATCCGATCGAAATGAAACTTTTGATGAAATCAAATATTATTTTGATATAATGTTTCCACCAAGTTTTGAAAAATAAATTCAGTCGTTTTTTTTTCAAATATAAATGAGTTAATAAAAAAGGAGGGCAGTGACATATTTGTTTTGAACTCAAAGTACATAATAGAGCTTCCCATCATGTTTTTTTTTTCATAAATATGCCTATACCGCTCATCCAACATCACATATATTGCATTTTCTTGGTTGAATCTATATGAATCTTTAATTTTGGGTTACTGAGACGAGTGGCCAAGTGGCTAATACACTGAATCGTCATTCAGGAGATCGAGGTTCGATTCCCGCCATGGTCGACCATCCTGACAGAGTTTTATCGTGGTTTCTCTCTGTCGTCCAGATCAATACTGGGATGACTTCTTAACAACAGGCCGCAACCGACTTCTTCTCACTATCTACGAATCAGTTTATTCTATCTGAGAATTAGATAGCCTTTTATCACATCATCTCATCATCTCATATTACCGATGCCAATAGATTGTAGTGAAGTTAGCCTACGCATCGTTGAACCCAACATGAATGAATACCTCCATTCAAGGTTGATAATGCTTATCTAGAGATGATGTCTTGTAGCACCGGCATAACTGAGGCACAGTTTTGGGCTCAATTTTCTCTCATATTGTAAATAAGTTACATACTCACAATGCACACAAATCTAGAAATTGTAGTACATTATATGTAGGCATATATAATCGGATTTAGTGATGGACCCATCATCACATTTCATTTAATGGCTCAAATCAAGCAATAATAATTCATAGAATGCTCATCTTACGGTGATTTGAGATGCATACATTGTAAGGTGAGCAAATATTGATATGGATACTACTCTTAATCTACCCACATTGATTTCAATTTTTTTAAATCTCAAGTATATTATATAGTCACTCACTGATTCTGCTTTGCAGCTCCAATCAATTGATTGCTCATCTACTGATGGTTTTATGTTCAGTTGGAATAAAGATGAAAATAGAAATTTCCCAAAAAGCTGAGCCGTAGATGTGAAAAAGTCTTGTGATAACGAGTGTCATTCTAGCCTTTGTATACAGTAATGTATTTGGAGAATTTTCCTCTATTCTTCCCTCCAGGTCATACTTATAGAAATTTTCAAATGTCATATATAATTAATATTCATCAAAGTTAACTTTGCCTCAAAAGTTATATCAATACTACTAACAATAACTGTCAATTGTTTCTTTTGTTTGTTTTTCGTTTCACCTGTGGAGTACGAACAGAAACACAAAGTTACGCAAAAAATGTTCATTTTTCAATTACAATTGAATTGAATACTCGTAAACTGAATATGAAAAAATGTACACATAGCTGATGAATCAGAAATATTTCTCAACATTGGTGGAAGGGCCGAGTTTTTCTCTGATAACAATAAATTATGATGAACTAAATCACGTATAGATAGAATGTTGAATTCATTCACACTTATCTATTATTAATTGAAAACATCACATCTCCACTTTGGATCGTGATTTTGATTCACATCAGAAAAATCAAGAATAGCTCTCACAACCTTGAACCTCTCGTGATACTTTTAAAATAACAGGTCACGTGGTTAGCACACTGAACTGTGATTCAGAGGACTGGGGCTCGATTCTCGACATGGCCCATAATCCTGGCAGAGCTGTTTTGTGGTTACCCTCTGTCGCTTACATTGATGAGAGGATGGTTACTTAATGATAGTCCACGACCGACTATTCCCTACCATCCAAAATTACGTCCTTTCATCTCATCCCATCACCTCATTCATCATTCACCGACGCCAATAGATGCAGTGCGTCGCTAAACCTGATATGAATAATGAATCAACTGAACGAATTCCAAGAATTTACATGTTGCTGTATCACTTTGAACATACGTGTTGACAATACAGTTTTGTTGTACTCAAAATAAACTATTTTTAATTTAATTCAAACCAGATATATTATTTGAAATTAAATCAGTATTCTATGATTTTATGAAATGTTATTTGATCATTTTTAATCTCCATTCGATTAATATTATCGAAGAAATATGGATCAATGACTATATATCATCAAACATGAACGATCAAATTACATGTGTGTTCGAATGAATATATTCTGGGAGTCGATCACATCATCAACTCTCAATAATAAGATTATCACATTTCCAATGTTTCCCTTTTTATGGATATGACGTCCTCGCTCTGACCGTATTCAGTGAGTGGCTATTGAAAAAAACTCAATCATTTGACAAGCTATGTAATAACATTTGATTACACAAATTGAAAATAGTCTACTGGTTGAAATTTTGTCTTCTTGTGTGTGTTGTTTGTTCATTCGTTCAATGTTTGTCGTTCCACTGTATTGGTGAAATAATATATAAATCAGGTTACATTTGATGGGCGTTTGATTTTATATCCAATAATATTTTCTATCGATGATTATCATTCGGAGTGTAGAATACCGCATGTCACTTGATGAAAGCGACGTGCTTTCTTTACTACTTTCAGAGAAAACATCGATTGTGAACAAGTTCTAATGCTGATACAGGAATAATGATTGAAGGCCCGACAATCAAAAGTGTATCGATTAGAAGTTCAAAGTATTTTTGGGAAAATTGATATCAATATAGGAAGAAAAAACATATAATGTGCAACTGTGAATCATGGTTTGTCAGCCGATAATCATTCACTGTTTGTAACCCAAAGTGGTTTGTTTGAGTTGAAACAATGTCATTCTCTTCCCCCATATAATCATCAGTCAACACTATTTTCAAAATGTCACCAGTAAATCACCAGTCTCCGAATAACAACTTAAAACTATTTCGCAATTAAAATAATTCTGATGTGGCTTCTTTCTTTTCTACCACGTTAAGTGTTCTCAAAACTTACAATCCTTCATTTGAGAATGTCATGAAATAATTGCCAAAACTTTCCAACTAACTTCGGGAATGGAAATAGTTTTGCTGTGCCAAAAGAATATGGGAAAGGGAAAAGAGAAAGACCAAAATTGGCAAGAGAAAGACAATTAATGTTTGAGAGAGACGATGATAATGAGTGAGGAAGATAAAGAGAGAGATGAGACAGAGTAAGTAACATGTGGTTGAATCTGTTTCAAATGTAAAGTAAATATAACGACATTCTTAATACGAGTCTATTTTCTGACTTCATAATTCCAAACTTTGTTTCTGTATAATTATTATATCATTTGTATTACATTATCAAATGAATTCATACCAACTGCTGAATGAATTGTGGATACTTATTCAGAGTAGCTTGATCTAATTTCCAATTGATTTGATAATTATGAGTATGAATTTAATCAGACTCATCTTAAAATATTTTGAAACTCGAAAAATTGCCATCTTAAATATTAAAAACATTATCGGAACTTGACATGAAATTTGTGTTCCCCGATTGACGTATATAATCATACGGTAGGATCGCATATCTTACCATTATATACTCATGTAATGTGTAATGCACAGCCTTCAATAAGTGAGGAGAAAATCAGTCAGGGCCCAGATTCACAAAAGGTCATAACTTTGATCCGGCTCAAAGTTACAAAAATTTCTAGAGATAATACCACATTTGATCTATTATTTTTGAATTTTTGATCTTAATTTTTGATTAAATCCATTATTATCATCAATCTATTATTTATTGAAATTAAAGAATCAAAAATAATAGATCAAATATGGTATTATCTCTAGAAATTGTCATTACTTTGAGCCGGATCAAAGTTATGACCTTTTGTGAATCTGGGCCAAATATTTGTGAATACAAGTCCAATGATCCGGAAATATCAAGTCATGGATGAAATCGACGGTGGAAAGATAACTGAATGTACATTTTTTAATATTCACAAGAACTAATTCCAGAAGCGGATTCTAATGTTACATGAAATGTATATTTCTCGTCTATGTATATGTATATTTCAATTCATACAGCATACATTCATTTGAAGTATTGAGAAAACATAAATACAATATCTAGTGAAATAAAAATGAAATGTGAATAAACCAATCATAACCAACTTTGATCAATAATCACATTCTTCTGAGGATACAAATTGCCCAAAGACTTTTCTACACCTATGTAATTGATGGTAACAATCCTCATTTCAATAAATATTTCAGTTCCACCAATGCGCAAGCTCGTCGACTTGAAGCTGCAGTATACGAGACATGTAGTGACGTCATGGCGCTTGCGTGCTCCGCACAAGTGTTTGCCTATAAACGAGGCGTCGGGACCTGTGCTGAGCGCAGTCTATACGTAAGGGACGTTTACTAGTGACGTGGATCCTAATATACTCTCGAGTCTCAACAATCGCGAATCGTGCCGTGTAGATACGCGAGTGACGCTATTGGAATGAACTATTCGTAATCTCATTGACGGATTTTAATTGGGTTGAAAGTAAGGTTAAAGAGAGTGTGAGTGAGTCATCTCGTCTAATGTATGATAATTATTCTTCTCCATCTAATATCATACCATTAGTTATTTAATGAACATTATAAATTAACCACACCATCTTGGAGCAAATTAGATTATTCAGATTTTAATTCGAACACGTTCTCTATCATAATAGTAGCCTATTCACTCTTGTGCCGTTCAACATCTTCATGATATTATTTCACTCATGATCTGCTGAGTAATTACAAATAAAGTGGATAATTGATCATGAATAACGCTTAGAATTAAATATCTGATATTGAGGTTGTGAATTCAACAGACAAATCAAGAAAATAATACTTAAAGATCGGAGAGTGCGTATATTTTGATAAGATAGTCCACGTGCGTGATGTGCATGAAAGTGTGACCAGTGTGCGTGTAGTGCGTGAGAACAATGCGTCGTCACAACAACAAACACGTCCACGTCGTGAAACACCGGCAACAACGTCAGCCGCCAGTGTGCACGGCGTCACCAGTCAGCTGGCCGGTATACGGCGTCGTCGGCGTCGTGGCCTTGCTGTGTTACAGTAACGGGTTGCACGGTGACTTTGTCCACGACGACATCCCTGCCGTGATGCACAATAAGGATGTGCTCGGTGTGACATCGCTCACTGATGTGTTCAGCAATGACTTCTGGGGGACGCCGATGAGAGATGTCCACAGTCACAAGTCGTACCGACCACTTACCACGCTGACGTTCAGGTAAACCATTTATATTACCGTATACATTTTATTCTTCTCACTTCTTACTTATTTCCGTATTATCGGTGGTGCTTTTCCATTAACCACATCCTGTTGTGACGTGAGTTATTTTTACGTTTTATTTGTTGAACCATTTTCTTATTTTCTTTCTTTGCAGTATATTCCATCAGACACACTCTTCACAAGTTTCATTGAAAAATGTAATGATAGTCTGGAAATGCTCCATATACTGCTCAGATGAAATAAACACAAATAACACCGGTATTGATCCGAGTAATATTCGATTCGTAGGCAGTATACTATGTCATACAAGTAACACAATGATCAAATACTTCATTCATGACTGTTGGCTAACTGGTTCAATTTCTTTGGTACATCCTAATCTACGTTGAGGAGATCATTATGGTTATCATTATATGGTTGCTTCGTTAAAATCGATAATATGGATTGGAAAATGATTTTTTTGTATAAAAAGAGAATATATAATGCGATC
>OZ023330.1:12196641-12219141 GCA_964007535.1 Brachyptera risi | reverse complement strand
AGTCTTGATTTGATGACAGTTATAACGCTCTATTGGTACAAACATGACCTTAACAAACATGAAAACATGACCCAAACCAATGCAGTCATTTATATCATTCTATTGACTTAATTTACGGAACAACTTTCATTCGAATCATTATTTCTTATTGTTATGAGAGCAATAATAAATTACCATTCAAAATGAAGAAATGCGAGGCGATAAGAGAAGTCAAAGGAACAAAATACAAGAAATCAAGATTTTATCTTGGACTCAGAAAGGAATAAAGATTGACCCACTTGATTGAAGGTCGTGGGATTGAAGATATAGCATCAAGACATGTCACGCAATGTTCAAATAAAACTGACCTGCTTTTTCTACTTCCAACCCCACTACTTAATCATCATTCTCTTCTAACTCATTAACCTGTGTTACTTGTAGTATCTATGCACATTGCTAGAAAGCACTACAAGCACGATGAATTGTACTGCTACCGAGCAGTCACCAGGGCCGTTTCTTCAATGGCAAGCAGATGTTGCCATTGTGAATCTTTGAATTGTTTTTCTTATCCCGCCATTATCACTTTGACATTTATTGTTTGTTGAGTGAATTATCTTATTTTCAATTATTGTTTGGGGTGGTAAGTTCGTCCCTGTGGTGCCTCGTTCAAACGATATCTTTTATCCATATAACCTCAATTGGGGAACTATGATTCTGTATCAAGGTTCGATGTTATTGAAAAAAAAAAAATCATATTCATAGATTATATCTCATTTCGAATAACGAAGTAACTACCATTATTGTATACTAGTAACATTACATCCCCATCTATAATTATTTCTCATAGTGTGTCAACATAATTTTATCAACACTGTCACAGCTTTCTCACTTTCACATATTTATTCAACGTCTCAACAGTCTTATACGAGAATGAAAATATCATGTATTATATTGAATACGTAATACATGAATATGTATGGGTACAAATTAACAATGATTTTTTTTTGTGTTGATTAATGATTAGTTGAAAATTTATATCGAGTAGGCCTATGGACGATGGATTGATTATCGTAACAAATGAATTTACTTTTTGAAAATAAATCACGATTTACTGTCAGCTCGGTAATAACGTACTGTTCAATACATACATGGATTCATTCAAACTAAGCATTCAATAAAAAATATCATCATATATTTTTCAATACATGATTTTTATAGTTTCCATTAATCCGTGATATTCCATAATGACGAGTGCATGGTCAAGTTTCTCAAGAATCTATGAGAGTCGATTCAGCAAAATACCATTTTTCAGGTGATTACTTTTGAACAGTATGATATATAGAAATTAAAATCCGCGAGAATTACAGATAATTATAGTAGCTTCAAGATGGTATAAGTTATAACTATTAAAGTCATGTCGCATGACTGTCAAGCGTATACAGCCGAATTTTTTTTTCAGATGTAAATGCTTGACAGTTATGCGACATGACTGTAATAGTTATAAGCTAATTATCTGAGTTTCTCGCGTATTGAAATTTTGATATCTCATATCGTTCAAAAGTTATCATCAAAAAACAGATTTTCGACAAATCGACTCCCATGGACTGTTGACCCACATTCCCGTGACCGGGGTTCAATACTCGCCATGGTTAACCATCCTAATAGGGATTTTTCAGGGATTATAACCTGTCTTACATTTCAATTCTAAGATGGTTGCTCAATAGCAGACCTCGATCAACTCCCTACCACTATCCAGATGCAGCTGATAAACATGAGCTTTCACCTCATCATCCCACATCATCTCATGATATATCCCTTACCGAAACCCAATATATATGAATAATGTAATGAATCCATTCATTTATGTACAATTTGAATGGTCGTTATTATTATATAGCTTTTTTTCCATCTTGAAGCAAGGAAATTCATTTTCTATGCGTCGAGTACTCTCCGTTAGAGATGATAATTTGTGCTTAATTAATTCAAGTGGAGAATAATCAGTTATAAACAAGCTATTCTGTAAACAGAAGAGAAAAAAACTTTTGTATTCTACGTGCTACATCCCATTGTTATCAATGCCTGTGTATTTTATCCTAATGATGATTGTTACCGCCGATCTTAGAGATGGCGATGAAAGACCAGTGGACTGTATATTGAGGGTGCCGACTTGGCATTAATAATCAGGCGAGCATAATCCAAACTCGGATTATGCCTCACCCCAAAACGATACGTATTTGGTCTACGTCGACTTGACGTTGTTATTGACCAAATCAAAGAATAAATAGAAAGCGAAACAAAATAGATCAAACCTGAGTGGTGTCCCCGCACACCATTCGAATAAACAATAAACAAAAGCTTGAGAGAAAACAAAACACCCAACTTCGTAAATGATAAAGACCAAAACAAATGTGAAGAATTAGAAACAAGAAAGTATGGAAAGAGGTCCTATTAACGACTCAAGAAGAACGAAAAATAGAAAAGAAACAACTGCGTACATGCGAAATAATGTACAGTAAGTCCGAACTCTAACAAAGTAGAGAAGGACGGGAGATGCTCACACAACAAGAGCTGGTCGAGAATATGAGCGAATTCACCCACTTGACGAGCGACTAAGAGACGTCCGAACTGAATCGAGTATGGACAAGAACTGAGCTGCGAGGCCTGACGGGTTCAGGCAACGCGAGAATGGCGAGCTGTGATTGGATGCAGCACATCGCGTGACAACCCACCAGCCAACCAGCAATGAGAAAGGAAGGTCGACTAGAAACACGGTTTGCAATGTATAAACAACATTCCATGACGCAAACGAATGATTTCATGTTCAAATGACAAACTAGGGAAAACGAGCTAGCTGGTCTCAAAAGACCGGCGTTAACATACCGCCCACCAAAATGAACATTTTAAAGCTGAGGTAAATGATACGGAAAATTTGGAACATGAAATTAGTACAGCAAACTGTTCGTAAGAAGCCTTGTAACTTCATAGGCAACGTGAGCAAAAAGATTTTCACCGAGTAATTGGATTGCTTCCCAATTGGATCGGAGAACAGCAAAGAAATCGCACATGATCCGAGCGATTCAATGAGGAGAAAACGCAACCATTTTATTCAATGGTCGCTGAATTTTCAGAAAAAATGAGAGAGAGAACAACAAGAAAGTAAACATGAAGAAATGAGCAAAGCACCAATGCGTGCTTTGAACAGAAAGAATACACGAAAGAATATCAACTCGACTATTCGGAAGTCGGGAGTGACACCAGTTTATTCACCGGGCGCTTATAAGTACCGGTTGAGGTGCGAACAGAGACGACCCGAACGGTGCCGTCTAGCCCGGGGTGAGTCTCGACCACTCTGCCGATTGGCCAGGCCAAAGGATTGCTTGTGGCATCATGGAAAAATACCACATCCCCGACAGCCAGGTTGGGACAGCCCCGAATCCATTTACGGCGTTGCATCTGCGTATTCAAGTACTCCGACGACCAACGCGTCCAAAAGGCCTGGTGCAGTTGGCGCAATCGTACCTAACGATCAGGATGCGAGTGGTTTCCTGGCACCGTTTGTTCAGGTGGAGCTAACAAAGCGGTGCCGATTAGAAAGTGTCCGGGAGTTAGAAAGTCGTAGCTTTCGGCAGGGTCAGATGAGAGGGCGCAGAGAGGTCGACTGTTGAGGACGGCCTCAATGCGGGAGAATAGGGTGGCGTACTCCTCAAAGGTGTGAGGTGTGTCCCCTATTAGACGGTAGAGCAGGGATTTCGCCGATTTTACACCGGCCTCCCAGAGTCCTCCAAAGTTGGGAGCTTGCGGAGGGTTGAAGTGCCAAGCTATTTCACGT
Source organism: Brachyptera risi (assembly GCA_964007535.1). NCBI lineage: Eukaryota > Metazoa > Arthropoda > Insecta > Plecoptera > Taeniopterygidae > Brachyptera > Brachyptera risi. The sequence continues at coordinate 12,215,333 of OZ023330.1, read as the reverse complement.
TTAGAAAGATGGTCAAAGACGGAGGTTTCAGCTTGAGATAGAAAATCATAAATCTCGCGCAGATGTCGCGCAGCACCCACATAGTTTCTCCCACAATCGGAGTAAATGTGCGACGGGAGTCCTCGTCTGGAGAGAAACCGATCTAGGCAAGCCAAAAAGGCGTCCGTGGATAGCTCGGACACCGTTTCTAGGTGCGCCGCTTTTGTGGACATGCAAACGAAAATGCACAGATAACCCTTGGTGATGGGTGCCTTACGACGATTACTGGATTTGACCTGGAAAAGGCCAGCAAAATCAGTTCCAACATGGCAGAAAGCGCGAGAAGCTTGAACACGTGAAGGAGGCAAATCTGCCATTGGAGGCTGCATAGGCTTTGCGCGAAACTTGTGGCAAGTAATGCACTGGTGTATACGCTGTCGCAACAAACCGCGCAGAGAAACGATCCAGTAACGCTGCTGTATCAGCGCCTGTACCGTTCTCGGGCCGGAATGTAGCGATGTTCGGTGGAAGGCATCGCAAATGAGAGATGCGAGGTGAGCTTCTTTGGGGAGTAGGATTGGGTACCGAGCCTCTTCAGGAAGAGAAGAGTGACGCAATCTTCCGCCCACCTTGAGTAAGCCCGAGGGTTCGAGAAAAGGTTTCAGCGAAGCGATCCGGGATGAAACCTGTCCCTGTTTGGCAAGTTGGCTGATCTCGGTTGCATAAAAGTGGTTTTGAGTGACTCTTATGATCAGTTCAAGAGCGTCTTGCAACTCCACAGGTTTTAAAGAACCCGTAGGAGGGAGAATCTTGGATCGTTTCACCAATAAGAGACGGGCAAATCGAACTACATACCCAAAGACCCGTTGTGCTTTGAGAAGTGTGGAAAACTTTCGAAAATTCACCAGGAGAGGATCTACTTTGACCGTTGTGGCCAAAGTGACCATGGAAGGCTTAATGTCTGGCAATTCAGACAATAAATCAGTGGAAGGCACAGAGATAGGCCACAGAGCATGGGGACTCCTGAGAAAAGAAGGACCCGAGAGGTACAACGGGTATTCCATGAGCTGAGAAGGCAGTATTCCACGAGAAGCGCAGTCAGCGGGATTTTCTTCGGAATCCACGTGTGCCCAATTGGTAGGAGTGGAGTTGTCGAGTATCTCCACTACTCGGTTGGCGACGAATGTCTTCAGTCGATGTGGAGGGGTGGCAAGCCACGCGAGCACAATAGTCGAATCAGTGTAGAGGGTTACTGACTCCACGACAAGAGTGCTGAGTGAGGGAAGAGTATCTTTCAGCACACGCGTTAGAAGCAAAGCAGCAGAGAGTTCAAGCTTAGGGATGGTCAAGGGTTTGACCGGGGATACTTTACTCCTTGCTCGCAACAAACTAATATGCGAAGTTGCATGATTCGTTGTGTGAAGGTAAAGTATCGCAGCGTAGGCCTTCTCGGAGGCATCACAAAAGCCTACAAGTTGATGTATGCCTTGTGAAGCAGGAAATGCGCGTGGAACTCGGAAGTTCGAGAGAAGACAGATCTCGGCTACCGCGTCCAACCACCTTTGAGCAAGAAGCGGTGGTAAAACGTCGTCCCACTGCACCCGCGATAACCAAAGTTGCTGAAGAAAAATCTTCATCCAGCATACGAGCGGGGTGAGGAATCCCAAAGGATCAAAAATGCGTGCAATGTACGACAAGACCGTGCGCTTCGTTACCACGCCTTCGAATGGTAAGGTGTGGAATGAGAAATCATCCGATCGGGGATCCCAGAACAGACCAAGGATCTTGATGCCCTGATCGTCATCCGAAAACACGACTGGAGTCTCTAGATGATCCTCCGGAAGTGCACTCAATGCTTCTGGGAGGTTACTGGCCCACTTTCGGAGTTCGAAACCTCCACTAGCTAGAAGAGCCTGTAATTCCGATTGAAGAATGCGAGCTTGAGCGACGTCTGCTGCGCCAGACACGATGTCATCCACGTAGATGTGAGATATTAAAGCACGCGAAGCATTGGGGAAAGGAGCCCCTTCGTCGTGCACGAGCTGCTTCAGCACTCGTTGAGCAAGAAAAGCTGACGGTACGAGCCCATATGTGACCGTGTTGAGCTCATATTCTTTTACTGGAGAGTCTGCATTGGGTCGCCAAAATATGTGCTGATATTTGCGGTCAGATGGTTGGACCAGAATCTGACGATACATCTGACGAATGTCAGCACAAATTGCGATGGGATGAGAACGAAATCGGGTTAAAACGCCCGGGAGTTCGCTCTGAAGCTTGGGACCACTGAGTAACAGCTGATTCAAAGAGGCGCCTCTCTCATCTGGAGAAGAGGCGTTAAATACCACTCTCAGCTTCGTGCTGGAGCTGGTAATCTTGTGCACACAATGATGCGGAATCACGTAGTTCGAAGAGGTGCTTGCAAGTTGCATGTGGTTCGATTGAATATAGTCTTGCATGAATGCTTGATACGCAGCATCATGCTCAGGATTGCGTTTCAGTCGCCGCTCCAGACTCAAATAATTCTGGAGGGCGGCCTCACGATTATATCCGAGAGGAGAGGATGTGTTCTTGAAAGGGAGTGCTACCGAATAGCGTCCGGAAGGGTTCCGTGAGTGCGTAGAAAGAAAATGCTCCTCACAAAGTTCATCGTCCGGATCAACTTGAAGAGGACGTGAAACTTCTTCCGATTCCCAAAACAATCGAAGAGTACGATCCAATGGAGAACCAGTGCAAGCAAGCAGAGAGAGCGGAGGCTGGAACTCGGCATCCAAACACCGAATAGGACCCAAAACCACCCAGCCGAAGACCGTGTTTATGGCAGATGGACTGCCACTCATCACAATATCACCTGACTTTTCAAGAATATCAGGGTATAAATCAGCGCCGATCAAAAAGTCGATCTGATCGGGCACATGAAAGCGGTCATCGGCAAGAGAGAGACAGCGATAACGTTCAAACACCTCAAGCGGAACGGTGGTGGTTGGAAGTTGACTCGATATCGCAGGCATAACGTAGGCTTGTACGCTGAGAGAGGTTGCAGGGGTGAACCGGGAAGCAATTCTGCATTGAACAGTCCCGAGTACCCGAGCACTAACGTGACCAATACCAGAGAGTTCGGAATGACAAGGATTGATTTTCAATCCTAGCTTCTGAAGGAACGAGTGAGTGAGAACAGAGATTTGTGAACCACAGTCGATAACCGCACGGATAGGTTGCAGTTGACCGTGAGAGTCGCGGATCAAGGCGCGAACAGTGCCCAACAGAGCTGTGGGTAGCACTGGCTTGCTTGTCTTGACTTGACAAGCGAGAGTTTGAGGATGAGGCGAGGTGGTCTCCGGAGGAGAAGAGACTTCGGTTGCTGTTGTGCCACGAGTCAAGGGGTTGATTCGTGCAGTGTGTAACAGCGAATGATGTTTGTTACTTTGGCAAGTAACGCAAACACTCTTAGAGGTGCATTGCGGTCTGAGGTGAGCGCCCATGCAGTTGAAGCAGCGTTGTAGGCGACGTAACGTGTTGTATTTGTCGTCAACGGACTGTTGCCGAAATACGGAACACGAGTATAGAGTATGCTCCCCTTTGCAGACTGGACACGAAGATTGTTTCGTGGTCGAGCTTGCTGATTTGCTCTGCTCGCGAGATTTAAAGCTGACGGGCGGAGGATTCGCAACTAACAACGAATTAATTCGCTTTGTGGAAGGAGGAATAGCTTTTGAAGAGCTAGCTGCTTGTTTGTCGAGACCACACAATTCCATCGTCCTGGACTGCTCTTCAATGAATTTGATCAACGACGCGTAGCTAGGAGTGCTGTGCGAAGAATGTTTCTGTTCGAAAGCCTTGCGCGTTGATGTGTCGAGATTTGTCAGTGCTAACGAGAAAAGCAGAAAATCTGACAAATCTTCGATATTCAGAGCTTTCAACGCTTCAATCGAAGTTTTGTGAACTTTCAGAAATGATTGCAGCCCAGAATGTGAATTGGTTTTGAGAGGCGTAAATTCTAAAACCTGTTGAACATACGTGGTGGCTAACAACCGAGGATTATGATACCGACTGACAAGAGCATCCAATGCCACAGAATAATTGGCTTCCGTAATCGGAAACCCGGAGACGACAGACAAGGCGTTGTCTTTGAGGGTGGTCCTCAAATAGTGGAATTTCTGAACTTGATTCAGGTCGTTGTTCTCGTCGACGAGAGATTTAAATAGCGAATAGTATTCCGTCCATCGAGTAATATCACCAGAGAATGCCGGCAACGCGATTGTCGGCAATGAGATGGCTCGAAAACCATTTTGATTTGGCGGCGGAGGCGGCTTGGGCGTCGCCGCGGCAACGGCGTCGAGATACAGCTTACGAGTCGCATACAGCATTTCCTCAAAGCTTGCTTCAACAGCGTCGACCGGTAATGCATCGTCACTGTTGTCAAGTTGAGCATTCAATGCCATTATTTCGTTTTGAATGCCTTCAAAGTTGGCTTCCAAAACGTCAAGCTTGTCGAAACGAGATTTGTAAGACGAAGCATCGTCACTCTCAAGCATTTTGAAAGCATCATACGAGCGTTGTAGCGCTGTGAATATTCGCTCACGTTTGGCTTTAAACAATGATTGTTGTTTCTCCATCTTTGAAGCCATTGTTGTGGATGAATATTCACAAAGCAAAACCAAGAAGCCAGCACAAGTATCGAAGACTTGTGAAGTGAATTACTCACGGAGAAAATACGGCCGAAATGCACAGAAAAAGAACAACGCAAAATAATTCAAGAAATGAATGTCTATGAAACAAGTTAAAACAATTGTTGATAATAACTCGCAAACAAACAGAATAAATTATTGCGCCGTGGAAACCCAATTATGTGGAAGCCGATTCAGTGCGGAGGACAAAGAAGTCACCCATGCGATGCCTGATCGCGGGTGCTGCCACGAATGACTGTGGAATCCGGAGGTGGACTCCGCGTGGTGCAAAGAAAGGAATCCACAAATGGATTCCAACAAGTAAAAGCAATTGGAATCCGGAGATGGACTCCGCGTGGTGAAAAGAATGGAATTCACAAATGGATTCCAACAAGAGAACGAAATTAGAATCCGGAGATGGATTCCGCCTCACGAATGACGAGAAATTGGAACCAAAAATAATCTTTGGCTCACAGGGACCAAAATGTTACCGCCGATCTTAGAGATGGCGATGAAAGACCAGTGGACTGTATATTGAGGGTGCCGACTTGGCATTAATAATCAGGCGAGCATAATCCAAACTCGGATTATGCCTCACCCCAAAACGATACGTATTTGGTCTACGTCGACTTGACGTTGTTATTGACCAAATCAAAGAATAAATAGAAAGCGAAACAAAATAGATCAAACCTGAGTGGTGTCCCCGCACACCATTCGAATAAACAATAAACAAAAGCTTGAGAGAAAACAAAACACCCAACTTCGTAAATGATAAAGACCAAAACAAATGTGAAGAATTAGAAACAAGAAAGTATGGAAAGAGGTCCTATTAACGACTCAAGAAGAACGAAAAATAGAAAAGAAACAACTGCGTACATGCGAAATAATGTACAGTAAGTCCGAACTCTAACAAAGTAGAGAAGGACGGGAGATGCTCACACAACAAGAGCTGGTCGAGAATATGAGCGAATTCACCCACTTGACGAGCGACTAAGAGACGTCCGAACTGAATCGAGTATGGACAAGAACTGAGCTGCGAGGCCTGACGGGTTCAGGCAACGCGAGAATGGCGAGCTGTGATTGGATGCAGCACATCGCGTGACAACCCACCAGCCAACCAGCAATGAGAAAGGAAGGTCGACTAGAAACACGGTTTGCAATGTATAAACAACATTCCATGACGCAAACGAATGATTTCATGTTCAAATGACAAACTAGGGAAAACGAGCTAGCTGGTCTCAAAAGACCGGCGTTAACAATGATGAATTCACTTTATATTCTCAGTTTGTTGTATGTTTAAGTACTAACATAGATATATCATGAGGTACAGACAATGCTATTGAAATACGAACTTATCGTTATTAAAATTTTGAAAATATAATTATTATTCGTACGAAGAGAACACAGCTCTTTGGAAATTCACATTTTGCGAAAAAACATTCCATTGTTTCATCTTCGAATTTATATGTTCAATATTCATGAACATCAAATATTGTTAATTTTTTGTTTTTCATTCCGAATGGGATACGCTTCACGATGTAGTTCAACTGACATGCAAAACCAGCAAAACAATAATACATTATATTTAATAGTCATGTTGCTTCGTACCATTGCTATATACATACACAGTGCTTTGTTCGAATTGCTTTTTTTGTTTCGTCATATCTCAATGTATCAATTTTAAAATATGTTTTTGTCATATTGGTATGTATAGCGAGATGGAACCGTATGTGTATGTGTGCATAACTAATAATATGAAGAAATGAAAAAACATCATATTATTCGCTTGTTAATAGAATAATGTGAATATGATATCACCATAGACTTTGATGACACTAATGTTTTCTCATTTGCAGGAGCCGTACGTTTATAGTAGTTGAATAAACTATATGATTTGATGAAATGAGGCAATATTCATATCGGAAGCATCGTACATGGTAAACTCGCTCACCTAAATGTTGACGGTATACTAAATTGGGTCTTTAATTTTCATCTCATGCTTCCTAAAAGTGTTTAAAACTTCGATGACCGTTTTTCCTATCAATTTATGTAGCAATGACACGAATTTGCGGTATTAACCTTATACAAATTTCAAGAATCTCCACAACCTAAGAAGCATTTTACGGATAACCTAGCCTACCTCATTATCATAACAACGTAATATTCATAATGGTTATGGTAATTTACTTTCATTTCCTAAACCGCATAGCGAATACCAATTTCCCATCACTGTACCACCCGTCAAGTCATTATTTTCATAATTGAGGTAGGCAAGGTAATTAAGTAGAAGATGGTTGGTTAAGGATGAGAATGGGGAGTTAGTTGACGGCCTCCTCACCAGTTGGCAGGGATGTCGGTACCAGGCACAACATATAATTGACACGACGCTCTGACGTTTCATCCACTCAATATTATAGTGTGACGACTAGGCGCGTATACTGAAGTCAATTACGCCCCTCCCCCTCTCTACTTCCACCCCGGAAGTCTTCAGTGACTTCTTGGGCCTTCACACATACTGTCGTGTTACAACCAATACCTTATAACACATTATGGTTCAATGTATTATATAATGCAATATATATATATTGAAAATATATTCAACAATATATGATATAATTATATTCCATGATATTGTATTTCATATATATATATATATATATATATATATATATATATATATATATATATATATATATATATATATACATATACATATATATATATATATATATATATATATATATATATATATATATATATATATATATATATACATATATATATATATATATATATATATATATATATATATATATATATATATATATATATATATATATATATATATATATATATATTCGAAAGATCAGCAAGAGCGGATATTAGCAATTAACTTATACTTTCTACAAGTTTCCAATACATTCATACATTCAATTACATTTACTTTGTTTGAGTTATTGGTTGGAAAACAGTGATTTATGAGAATTTTTGATGGTTATTCACGATCAAATAAAATTAGAAACGTCATTGAGAGTGGTGTGGTTCCATTCACATTCTGGTTCACTATCATTCAAATTCCGTTAGTGATTAAACTTAGAAGCTGAATAACCTATTCTGTCATCCAATACAACAATGATTCCGTCCTGCTGTGATCTTCCACTCGAGGTGATATCATAATTATGAATCGTATGAGTATCTTCACTATAGAAAGGAAATTTAAATGGAAGCTTCAATTTGGAAAACTTGAATTTGAATTACGGCAAGAACGGCAATGGTATCCACCAATATGAAAGCAAGCGTTCAGTTGTTTTATAGGAGAAAAACGGGGCGGTGGATTTAGATAACGCTATCTGTCGTTGCTGAATACAATTGAATTGAGTCATTCATCCCATTCATTTCATCAAGAAATCAAATACGACTTGACCTACAAACAAGAATGTATAGAGAAATTATTAGTATCTGGTACAGTTTTAGGCTTTGTGGAAAATTTGAACTTGATTTTTTTTTTTTTTTTATATTGGATTTAACGACGCACTGTAATGATGACTAAGATCTATTGGCGTCGGATGAATGATTAATGAGATGATGGGATGATGAGATGAAGGTTTTATGGGTAATGGGAAAGATAGTGGGAAGAAAGCGGTCGTGGTCTATATTGTGGGAACCATCCCGGCATTAGCCTAGACTGCAGAGGCAAACCACGAAAAACACTTGTATAGATGGACGGTAGCGGGGATAGAACCGGGTTCGACATGTCCACTGCCTCCCGGGTAACATGGAGCAAGTGCGGTAACCACTCAGCTACCTGTGCCGGTATTATTTGTTTGTGGTAATGTGTGGAAATTGAACAACCATACTTAATTCGAGTTCTATTCTCCATTATTCAGCGGCCTATTGAATATAGGATCTTCCCATGATGGGGCTCAACAACAATATTTTATAATTTCAATTCGGATGTCATACTATATCATATCTTCACAAGTTCATAGCCATCATTTTTGCATGCAAATAATAATGGTATTCTCCTCAAGAAAATAAAAATAATTGTTTCCCTGAATAAAAGCATTCGCAAATAGGGAATAGAAAGATGAGGAAGTATATAGAATATGAAATACGTGGAGTCTTGAACCAAAAGTGAGATATCGTTTTCTGTTTGTCTGATACCTGTTGAATTCCATATAATATCACAAGGTCGACTCGTGTAGCCACGTAGAAAAAGAACCTTTACTTAATCTGGTTCAGAATTCAGATTTACAATATGGAGGTTGTTATTTTTAGTTGAAACTTGTAGCCTTCATTCCGAATCTATCATTATGTTATCGTGAGGTTTCTAACTTCGTTCTCATTTTCACTATTGATGTAATTCATCAAATGAATGAATTTTGACATTTCGATGCCACACAAGTGTTTATTTTGTTTTCGTAGTGGGATTCATACAGTTAAGAAAAGAATGAGAAAATGATAATTGAATTGTGTTTGGAAAAATCCTCAGTGAATACTCAATAATTGCAAAATAGAAATAAAACTGAATACGAGAAAGAAACCAATCTTTGATATTATTCAATACAATTTGAAAATGTTGAAAATGACTCAGTTGTCACAACTCAACCAGGGATCAAAGACTATATAATATTTGTTTCATTCAAGTTCCATGTTGAAAGGTTTATTCTAGTTTGTGTAAATAATAAGAGAGATTAATAATCCTAGTAAAATCGTGACCAGCAAATTTGATCCTGCCATTGATATCTTCATCATTCAAATTCGAATACACGCAACACCACGATACATAACCATTTATCAGACTGTTCATATATATATATATATATATATATATATATATATATATATATATATATATATATATATATATATATATATAAATATATATATATATATATATATATATATATATATACCATTCCTATTTTTAGCAATGCGAATATGAAAACATCGATGTCATAAGTTCTGACTATAATAAAATCTCCATATATTATTCGCCACCGACGACTATTGCATATCTGATCTCACCGATCATTTTATAGACCCTAAAACCACAAGGGATTCATCCAGTTTTATGACCATCATAATACTTTGTGAAAGTTCTATTGAAATAATCTGTGTGTAGTATATTTTATATTTATAGCGCTCAAGTTGCTTTTGTCACATTGAGAACTGAATGATGAGTGACTATAATACATATGCATATATATATATGGTACCATAGGGCTGATTTTTTTTTATGAAGTGTCTTTGAGTTCTTCAATGAGAATCGTTGGTTGAGCGAGAAAGAATATGAGTCATATTATATAATTTCTCTTGATCTTCACTTGGAAATAGTTGAAAATAACGAATACATTGAATACATTGAATACAAGCTACTTCTACATACACCAACGAGTATACAAATGGAGTAGATGAAGTAGTACAAGTATATGATAATGGATTCACATTTCAAATATGTGAATTCAGTCTATTGTAGCTCATAAACTCATGGGAATTTTATTTCATGACACATTGGTTCTCGGAAAATTGTATGGTAATACAATATAACTGAACTTCTATGGTGCATCTTCAATGATCCAATATATTTCAAATATAACTGTGATACTTTACCTCTCGTCATGACGAATAGAAAAAGTGAATGATGACATTTTTCCTATTAACATCATAAAAATATTGATTCATCTCTTAGACCTGGTATTACCAACGTGAAAGTAGCTCCAACTGGCAGATAAAAGTTGTTATCACCATGGTATACCAGTGATATTTGTTTTTACCAATTCTCAGTTAACTGCTAACTGGAGTTGGTAATACCGGGCCTTAATCTGATAAATGCAATAATTATGAGAAAAAATTGTATTTCAATCTTCACGTTTCGGGCTCATGATGATTACATGTCGAACGTAAACGTTTTGGCAGTCCATGATGTCTTCCTATTTTTCCGTTTCCCAGTATTATATATGATTTTCTAGTGATGCATTTAGTTGACACAATTACATCCATTATATTCTGTCCAGTGTTTGCAGTTAAAAGGTACATGTTCGAATGGTATATATTGACTTGTTGTAGAAGCGTGACACGTAAAGCTTGTTGTGGTATACGTATAGACATATAATTAATCCTATCGCTTAGCGGAATAAATAGATTTGGATAATATATTTATGGTAGGCGTAACCTCACGACCAACAACAGACATGTCATTCTCACTTAGACTATACCTGTACTGCATATAAATTGCGTTCATAATTTCTTGTTTTTGATGAATGTAATTTATTGATAATTTTTCGTAAATGTGTATAATGTACGCTGCGTGTTCACACGACATTTTAACTGTGCAATCAGAAATCTAAACAGTTTGACGCTTTTAATAACATCATATACGAAGCTAATATATTATAAAACAATGAAAGTGATGAAAAGTTGTGTTGGGTCCAATGCTAATTTCAATTCCTGATTTTCAATTTCTGAATTAATTTTGTATAAGGATAATGGTTCAGCTTGAAGGTATATACAGAGCTGCTGTTTCAAGAGGCTTCGTGCAATATACTTTTCCCTCTCTCTTAATTGATGTTTTGTTTTCACCTTATTTTCAATTCATTTTGAATCAATCATATTTGTGAATAATATGATCACGATCATCCACTTTATCATCTTCAAATTTCAACATTCTTAGAAGTCACGAGGTTATTAGCGCATCAGGAATCAGTCAGCTTCCAAAATGAATTTTAGTTTGAAGTGATCGAGTCGTATGCATCTTTGTTAAGGGGGAACTCAGGTGAAAATCCTATCTTCGATGAAATTGATTGTATACACTTAAGATTTGGCCCATAATAATAATGCTATAATAATGCATGATATAATGCTGAAGATGCACACAAAAATCAACAATGGACATGATTATTTGGTTTTTATACATTTTTCAACAATTGGATTTATTTTTCGTTTTTTTCATACAATTTTTTTAAATTCATTTTTATCACGAGAATATTGCTGAAGTATTGTTCAAGGGTCGGACATATCGTTTTTCTCATATTTCTGATGATTTTCGAGATATGATTTTATTTACATGTTTTTTTTTCAAATTGAATTTCATATAAGATGTAATTAGTATCCATTTTTTTATCTCCATTGTTATATACTAGGAAAACGCGGGATGCGCGTTGTGAGATGAGCTTAGGAGTATGGCAATCTAGAATGAAAAATAACTTGTCAGCTCAATTGACATCTACAAACTTTGACTCACTTCAAACGTTCAAAAACCTCACCTGCAACTTGTTGATATTTATAGTAGGGCCTAACCTGCAACCTGTCGCATAAACACTTTGCAAAACCAACTGATCCAAATATTCAATAAAATGTACACGTTTATTGCGTTTTCTTCATTATTTCTCATTCGATTGTTGTAAAAATCTCTGAATAGGTGTACAATAGTATTTTTCATATTCTGTAAGAATTTGAGAGCTTTTGAAAAATTCTTGTTTTACAAGTATTTTTCCTCCGGGTTATTCTTATGAGGATTTTCCAAACTTTCCGATTATTTTCCGGAAAAACCTTTCAACTGATTCCTCTGAATAACAATCCCAACCTATTCTGGTATGACACCAACGCTCAGAAAAAGTTTCAAGTTGATTAATTCATTTCTCTGACCTGTATGCCGCGTACATAATTACAAAAAAACAAAAAAAAAAAAAAAAAAACATAAAAACGGAGCCCATTTTTTTTCGGGGTGTGAAATGGAAAGCTTCGCTACGCTCATCTAAAGATATCAGAGAAGCGATATGTGTAACTCTGGATGAACTGATAATGAGCACTCACAAAAAAATCGAGACAATTGAACAACTTTTATGAATGTAGCACAAAAAACAAATTCTTGTTAGGTTAAAAAAAAAATGTATTGCAGTGAATGCCGTATTAAGAGTGATAAAGTAAATTGCTATATTGAACATAAGCAGACGGCTCGATGTACAGTGACACTGAATAATTAATTTCAGGTATGATCATCGATACTTTCCAATATTTAGAAACATATAACTCGAATAAACATCCAAACCAATAATTATTTAAAATGAAACGAAAGATCAATAATAACGCAGAGGTGAACGCATTTTTCTCTTGACATTTTTTCAAAGTTCAAGTTTATGATCAAGTTCATTATCAGTCATTTTTACATCATCATTTCACCCATATAGCATTCATATAATATAGTATTCGGTACTTTTCTTCATCTATTGGTATACAAATCTCACTTCTTTTTAACAGAAATTGACAGAACTTTAATATGTATACACGTTCATATGATTCATATTACATTGTTAATAAGTACCAAAAATGAGTGAATTGACTCAAGAACACTGTGATATTAGTGATAGAATCCTGTTTATTAACAGTATAACTAATGAACTTCTTCAATTTATCATACTTATCAACAGTCAAACTGTTTATAATCTTTCATTAGTAAGCGTACAAATGAACTACATATAGCTCATTTCTATTAACTAAGAAGTAATCAAGTTCTCAATAGGAACTCACTTCCATGAAGCCCATTTCACTTCAAGCTTGTAGTGCATCGACAATCTGAAGTACTAGACGCCGCCGCCGCCGCCGCCGCCGCTTACGCCGATACCGACGCCCACGTTCAACAACGATGCTCGAGCGTCTTAGCTAGTCTCATGTAATGTATTTTCCCCTCTGACGGGAAATCAATCAAAAAAGCGAGATATCAAACACAGGTGTTGAAGAAGGTGTGCTGTTTAGATAGCTTATTAGGCACAGTCAATCATCTGTCTAATCGTTTATTAACAATGTACATGCAAATAGGTTGTTGTGTTCACTATTACTGATATGACAGATAATTCTTGTTAGAGACATGACAGTGAGATGTACTTGGAGAGTTACCGCCTTCTTTAGATGAAGGAAAATACTACTACAGTTATGAATTCTTGAATTCAGTTCACGATGCTATAGCACCAGCATATTGTAGTCGTAAGAGCACAATAAAGAAGTGAATAAGAAAATAAATATGTCTTATTGGTCAGATTTTCTATACATTTCCATTGAAAATATACGTTAGTTGATGTAGTTGAGGTGTTTTTGGGGTGGATGGATTCATTTGATGTATCTGTACATACAAGTTTTGTTGTTTTGTAGAAACATATCTTGAATTTATTTTTTTTCGGAACTTTGTCATGGATGAGGATGAAATGGCAGATGAATAGAAGTTTATTGAATTATGAAGTGAGTATTTCAAGTAGAATTAATATGTTTGATCGAAGGGACACATTAACTATGTGACGTGTGAATATGATACAATGAATAAAATTCAGTACATTCACAAAGGAAGCAGATCCATATTGATACCATTCGTTCACCGTTTGTTCGTTTGTTACCGTCAGTGGTGCAATGACACTTCTTGAAATATACTGTTCAAACTTGAATAACGAAAAAATATCCATCCTGTTTATTGTATCTATAAGAACCGACGGAAACCCATTTGAATGCTCCAAGAAAAAACTAATATTAAATATTTTAAGAATATTTTAATGATTTATCCTAATATTTTGAGAATATAAGATGTTTTAAGAATACTTCTAAACGTTTTCTCTCACAAAAAAAATCCGTTCGTAATCCCTTTCGTAACTGGCGTGGTAATTGTAAGTCCGTAAGCTCTTCTATCGCATTAACATGTACATGAGAACAGTTTGGCGGTAAGCGCGTGTGAGCGGAGAAGACGCCCACTTTTACTCCCATTCACCCCCCTTAAACACCCGACGCCACCGTGTTAAAAACATACATCTTTCAACAAAACAGACGACAAAAGAAAGAGAGAGAGACGACAAGAGCGGATCGTCGCGTGAAAACACGATCGCTAATGGGAACTGATTAACATAACAACAAGAAATGTATACAAAAGAGTGTATGAGAAGATATAGCCAGTTAAAAAATAAGCTGGATTATTTGGATCGTTTGTCTTTGAGTTTTGTTCGAGTAAATAGTAATAGTATCGTCAGAATGGCTGAGTTACAATGGGTTTTCAAGAGTTGGGCGAGTCATTAGCTGAATATAAGCTCGTGGGAAAATAGCAAAATGTCAAAAACAGCTGAAATTGAATACGGTGTATTTATCTCTTTGTCAACTGAAAGTAGATTATATTTTAACATTCAGTATTCATATTCATTTCATTGCAATCGGTGTGATGTTGTGAGTTTCACAGACACCCACACACATACACAAACACAGAGGAACTTGTATAAAACTACATATTTAGTGAAAATCATGTACATCTCAAGTACTGAAAAAGAACCACCACACTGCAAATCAATTGTATTGGATTGAAGTTTCGTAAAAATCAATGCGTACACCAGACATTTTTATTCCGATAATATTCTCACTGATTGATTATTATTGATGTTTTGAACATCAAAGTCAATCTTATGTAGTTGCTATAGGTTGATGAGAATCAAATAAGTAACGTAGTGAAAATAACACTGGCATTTTTTTAACGGTTTGTTCCATCGTTTTTTCAAGGCTTCTTTTTGCTGATCGCATTTTTATATTATATGATATATGATATATGATATATGCATTTATATGATCACATTTATTCATATATATATATATATATATATATATATATATATATATATATATATATATATATATATATGTATATATATATATATATATATATATATATATATATATATATATATACATATATATATATATATATATATATATATATATATATATATATATATATATATATATATATATATATATTTATATATATACATTTACTGCATTGGTATTGAGAATAAACAAGACACACGAATGTTGATATGAATATATATATATATATATATATATATATATATATATATATATATATACACATATTTATTTCGACGAAACTGGTTCAAAATATATAATGTAGGGCCAAAAACCATTAACAAGCATATATCAAGTTTTATTTTACGCGCCTAATGTTTGTCTACGCTTGTTCTATTTCACGTGCTTTCTAGTTATATAAGAAGTCATCGTTTACTACGATGACCAAAAGAATGTAACTGTTACCCCGTGAATAGTTGTTCACTGGGATTCAATATCCTATCTACACCAATGAATTTAATATGTGAACAATGGGAACATATGAGTATGGGTAGCCTCACATCCAGGTGGTTCACACACAGAAAAAATTGTACTCTTTTTGATGCTTAGTTCTTTCATGCTTTGACGAGTTAGTTTCAAGTCAAGCCAACTTGACTTCCAAATGTTGAGTAACTCTAGTTCAATCGATAATCAATTCAGTTCAACTTGTAAAAAACCAGAACTGATGCAGAAGACATGTTCAACTTTTCATTGATATATTGGAGAAGGAAGTAATGTAGTATTAGTCTGAGTCAAATGTTCCAGTTACCCCCCAGATTACACAATTGTATACAAATTGTAAACATTGATACATAGATAATGCTCTCCCCACATTCCTCTCTTTATCAAGACTAATCAGGAGAACAAGTGAGGACAAGTGTTGTTGATTATGCGATTCCTTTCACATAGAGCGCAAGCAATGTCGGTTATCTCTGATTCACAATTCGATGACATTTTGAAAATATAAATCATCGTACTTGGATGAAAAAAAAAACATAATCGATAAAAATTCATGAATTTATATTTTTTGCGTCCAGGTTCCGGATGATTTAATGGACATTGATTGGATTATTCTGGAATTGTATTAAATGATCTATTTGAACAGTTATCGAAGTTCAAGTGACATGCAAAGACCAAAACCTACTGAAATGATGAAAAAGTAGATATCCATTTCGGTAATTTTTTTTCTGTAGAAAAAAAAACTGGAAACAATCCGGAAATATTCATAAATATTTTTTTTATGATTTTTGGATAGCAGCTACATTTCGACAATAATTCTGTTCACCCTGTTGGATGGAGCGAGAATTAACTGTTTATAACAACTGACAATTACTTGATACTGACATTATTTTCAGCTCATGAATTATGAGGAATATAGCTAGATATAGGTTTACTTGCTCCTGAAGAATTGTATGCAAAATCGGTTTAATCTACATTAATGGCTCGAAAAAACTTTGACAATGCTCCAGAAATATCGTACTTATTTTTGAGTAAACATAATTTCACTCTAAAACATTATATAGTATACACTCCGAATAATTTATGTGATACACAATACCCTAATCTACCAAATGGTATATATAGAAAAGTTGGTATACTAATATAGTATACATCCAACAATGAAATGTAAATATACGTTATACAAACAATTTTGTCTGAGTGTTTGTTATTTAATATCTGAACGAGCACTTGTTATTATCTTTTTTCTCTTTATCTAGACGTGATTTAAAACGTCATTACATCTAGAACCCCTTAAAACCACCTTTCAACGTTGGTTCGTTCTTTTTATCAGCACTCTGTCGTATGTGGCTTGCATTCAGTAGCTCAACTGAGTTGAGTAAAAAGAAGATATGCGCTTGGTGGGTTGTGCTCACTAGCTACGCAAAGACCACGTTCACAAATCTTTCTTTCCCTAGACTGTGGTCTGTTCGTAACGCCAACCAAGCTTTAAGCCAATTCTGTCGTTGTCATAAATTGTGGCCACGTTATGCTGGCTATACACACATACGTGAATACCTTTGTATTTTGTTAAAAGAGGGACGAAAAAGTATGACAGAAGAGTAGCTTGATTATACGGTTGATAAAGCAGCAATATGTCTGTTCATAATTATTATTTACGTTTTGTACTAGATCGTTTGTTATCATTTCATCTCATGCAGCAAGCATGAGGGTATGCATTTCATTATTTGCTTTTGTATGAAGGTTACGTTGAAATTAGAATATTCGAATGAATTCTTTCAAAACATTGAGATACACTCAATTTCAAATTTGATAAAATGTTTTTATATATATATCAAAGTGGCAAAATGGAAAAACAAAACATTGCATTTGAGCCAAGCCACCTTGCTCAGTCAACTTATGCACCACTTTGAAAGTAGAAGTCACCGTTTGACGTGGGTTCGAGCCCCGTTCAAGGCACGTGTTTTTGTGTGCATCCCTCTACTCATCATAACTCTATAATTGTATTAAATCCTGCTCATCAATACCCCCAAATGATAGCTGTTGGTTGAGTCGTGAGGCCAACAATAATATTCATTATCAATGACATGTGTTTGCACAGACGCCAGGAGGATGTTCCATTTTCAAAGTGTATCATTCTGAATAAAGGTTATTTTTGACTTGATTCAACCTGATTTCATTCATTGGGATATCCATCCACTCTCCAACTTTGACTGAACTATGTAGGCATAAATAGATGACAAATGGAACGAATACACTAATCAAATGGAAATTCTGATGAAACTGCCTTAGTCACACAATTTATAGTAGGAATTGTATACCATACCATAAAACAAGAACCATTAGTACACTAACACAAAGTTAAATGGGGTATCAATTATTATCTAATCGCTTGAATGTTACATCACATAATGGAAAACGGTATTGATTTACCCCTACATAGTAACCCTTTTACATGTTATTCGCAACGCCCCTCCTATATCGCATGGTTTCATTTTTAATTTCACTTGCAGCTCTTTACGTTCTAAAAGAGAAGCGAAAAAGCGGTGAAAAGCGGTGAATTACAAGTTTCGTGTGAATAGGAAATTCACACAAAGTGCTTCTTTCCCCTGAACAAAGATGGGCGTACGACTAGATAGATGTGAAGACAGTATAAGACGTAGCGTGTCTACTAAACGTTAAGAAACTTGCTCGGCAGTGATATTGAAGGAACAGAAGATTAAATCCATTCGCACGATAGACTACACGGGTGATCCAAACAGAGTATTGTCGATGTACAACAAAGAGGTCCGTAGTAATAAGTGTGCGCTAGTATCCACAGCTTTGAAGAGAAACAAGAGCTATACACTGATAACACTGATTGCCGTGGCTTCTCTCAGACATGGAAACAAGATGCCAACTTGTAAAATGTAGTTTGAATCGTTTAATTTCAATTACAAATTC
>OZ023330.1:12144141-12191641 GCA_964007535.1 Brachyptera risi | reverse complement strand
ACTCGTCTAGAATACATAATCAACCAGTGAAATTTACTACGCTGTAGCAACACACAATTTTGGAATTTATATGGCTGGTTACATAGCTCTGGAGAAATCTTTAACGCTATTCCCTATCCAAATGTATCATGGTAATGATCCAAACTTCAATGAATGATAATGAACAGAAACAATAAATAAAATTATCCATAATCATATAATTCGAATGTTGATCATTTAATTTGGTTACATAAGTTACATATAATATAAGTGACATTCATCACTAACTCAAGAATATTCATTGTTTGTCTGATTTGAATCTGTCAGTGTTATTCAATTCTTCTCTCTAAAAATCCGTTTGAGATATCATAGTTCATTTTTTTCAAATCTTTTGCTCGCTAATATACTCAGCTCTTATCAGATTAAAAAAACTTCATTCTTTCAAATGCTGCAAAATGTTGGCAGGCTTTGTCTAGACAATTGTTGCACTGACACAGGCTTTGGAGAGATAGGCCTACTCTATTTTATTGTTGAAGTGCATTGTCGAAAGTTGGCAATGCTTTAATCTAGAAATCCAGCTATAGTAGTATTTTATTGTCACAGTGCCAGACAACTAAGACTTTCACGTGATTGGTGATCTTAAAAAATAGTTGGAATTTTGCCCACGGATAGATAAAGAGAAAAAATCAGAATGATGTCGTATTTTTTAATGAGTTCGAAGTCAGTACAAAACACCAGATAGTATGCAGACAAGATTTTGTGTTCAAATTCAGTATTTTCGTTAAGTTTCCGTAGCGAAATGATACAATGAATGAATAAATTAAAAATGAAAATAGTGATTCGGCTATTTTTCCATGATACTCAGGACAAATATATTGTGATGAGTACACCATGTACTCCCGTACACAACCATGTGGAAATGTTCGATAGTAAACAACGTGTGTTTGAATTGTGCGTGTTTAATTCAAATTCGGCTTTCTAGTCAGTATCCGTATTACGTTTTCTGATTTTCAATGTAGGGTGTAATTTGATATTGAATTATATTTCCAGTGATTCGAATAACTATTACAATCAAAAAGGAATGCGATTGCATTGATATTTCCTTCTATGTATAATCAGACAGTGCGTCTGAACCCAACATAAATATACTGTTTCAAAACTGTTGACATCCTGAGATGTGTCTGTGATTTTTCTTGAGCGAATACTTCTCGAGCATTTCTAGTTTCCAGTTGTTTTTTCACTGAAGAATGATAAACAATAATGATGAAGTTTTATCATGATGAACTTTACATCTGCTGTTAATTAAAAGAAGTGATCATTGACCAAGATCCTTAGTTCAAAGTGGAAGAAATCAACATTCGTGTGTTCGTACTGAAAGACTTTTATCCACGTCGAAAATTTCCTGTGCCCTCGTTGTTTTGGTGTTGTGGTGTGTCAGTCCTGGTCTTGAAGTTCATTAGTTTTAAATAATCAAAATGGGGTGGTAAGGGCGCCCTTGTGGTGCCCCGTCCAAACGATCCCATCTTTCATCCTTAGCCTTAATTGGGGAACAATGATTTTGTACCAAGTTACGATGTTATTGAAAAAAAAAAATGAAGAATACATATTGATCTACCGTTCACTTTTTCAATTCAAACATCATTGGGAAATTCCATAATCATCATTTTAATCACACATGTAGTGAGTTTGATTCAACCATACTGTAATTAAATTGGTTGAGAGTGACACAGACGTAAGTTGAAACTCATACAAAATGCTGTCATTTCTTTGACACTCTTCTATAGTATTCGTATTACACTTCACTTCTAGTGAAACTGAAATCTCTCATTGGTTTGTGTATTGGTAGAAACATGACAACATTGCTTGGATGGGTAATGAAAGGATTCTACGCTTAGAAAGGCAAACAAATTTAAGTTGCACGTGACGACGGTATGTTTAATCAATGGCTAAACATGCTGGTAAAGGACGATACTATTAAAGACCATGTGAATGTATGCTGGCCACATAGTGTATGCGCTTGCCATAGAGCACAACTTTATCACGGGTTTGAGAACGAACATCTGGTTCAAAACTTTTGGTTCTACTTGAACGGGTTTGCTTCACTATTTAATGCATTCGGTTTCGAAAAGTTTCACTCTTTTTGTTGTTTCTGTCATTTGTGTGTGTCCTTTGCTATTCTATTTACAAACACATTTTAGAATACGATTCTGTAACCTCAGACAGCCAATATCATATATGTAGTAGGGCTTGGTCAGGTTTACGAGATTCGTTTTCAATAAGCAATCTTCTCAGAAGAGAAGACGAAAAGGAGGGTGGGGAAAAGTTGACCGGTTTGATAAATTTCCAAAGTTAAAAGTGTAGGAATTTGATTCATCGGTGTTCAGAAAGTGGATGACTCAGACACAGTATGATCTTTCTATTTCGAATGAGCGAGTTAATCAAACTACAGTGCTGGAGATACGAACAGAACAAGAACTATTCTCAAAATGTGGAATTACGTGATGAAATATTATCATTCACTCTCGTTGATAGGTGAAAGGGTTGTTTCATACTTGTATTGATCTAGCCTGCTTATGTCAACGTGAACATTGTGGGTAAACATCTGATCAAATCAGCTCATCCATGCTGGAAATCATAGGCCTTGATTGTTGAATACATTGATATACCTGTATTTGAAATTTCAATTATTGAAGTCTTCTGAATGCAATTTATCATACTTTCCACGTGATGTATTATTTACCGATAATTAAAATAGAATGCATGTTTTGAATACATTTCTGAGGTTATAAGCTATGGTAGTCTTCGCATTATTCATTGTTGAATAACTTGTATAGCTTGGAATCATCACATATCAATTAAAATACTGTACCAAGTTGATGTTACTTTTTTCAATTAATTTCCCAATAATCACATCCAAGAGCATTTTCAAAAACATAATGTAAATTAGGATGTAACCCATGAAAACCACCATCATGAATATTCCTATACTTACTCATAACTTGGTAATGTTTTCAAAATAGATTTCTCCGAATATATGTTGTTTTTGAATAAGAGTGTTGACGGAAAACTCGAGGCAAGATTTATATTGCTTTTGATAATAAAAAGTAACGAAACACTCCTAATTCACTCTGGATTAATACAAGAATTCCTCAATTCGAAATCTCCCCAACACTACATCATCAATGTGATTCACAAGTCACAATCCATCATTATCATGCAATCCCCACTAAAATGAAATAAATTCTTCCTTGTCGATACGAAAATACCGGAACCGTGTCGAACGAATAAGTATACAAAATGCTGACTCTCAAAAGAAGGTGGTATCTGGATTGGATGTAATTCTTTAGCGAACAAGTTTAGTGGGGATCTGAGATTTATCCGCTTATTGAATTCTTTTCACTCTGTAATGTAGAATCGAGAACGAGCTGCGAAACGGGGGGGGGGGGGGGGTGAAGAGAGAGGGGTTTACTAGGGAGAGGGAGGATTGGGAACGATGTGTTTGCACTCGAATGCAATCAATGAGAATCCCACAGGATTATAATGCACCAACGCATAGTCCCTTCTGTACTCAATAGAGGATATAATACCGATCAAGGCGTCAGTGTGCATAGTGGAGCCGAGTATACACACGCACACCTTACGAACGAGATTTATAACGCATTATTTTTGTTGATAGAGCAAAGCGATTATTCAGAGACTGGCTTATGTACGGTTTATCTTATTATCAACAGAAAATAGATTTCAGGAACATTCTAAAATTGTTACCATGGTCCATTCAGGAGTTGAATATAACAAACTCATTTTATATTGTTGGCTTAACGATACCATGAACAGCTAGGTTATACGGGCACTCATTTAATAACTTTCATGTAATTACCTTCCACTATCTGATATTTTTCAATAAGAATTGAGAATTCGTTGTCAATCGTAGTCAGTTGAGAATCATTCATTATCCATCGAAATGTGTATGTTCATACAATATTAAATCTATAATTGATATCATTCTGACATGAGAAGATGAATAATCAAATATGGACAATATTTATTTTATCTTCGTCGGCTTATATAACTAACTGGTCAGTGTATACAGGAGTATACACAAAGTATATCCTCTGGGAAATTTCTGCTGTTGAGATTCGCTGGTACTTCTTCAAGAGCTGGAATATGTATACCATACTCTTGAATTCATCCCAAGAGAGTTCTTTCTTGCTTTTTCCACGAAACGACATAATTCGAGCAGGTTATACACATTCTTGGATTTGGTTAGTTCAAGAGACTACATTCAGTGCGTAAAGCTCGCCAGTTTACCGCACTGAAGCAGATATTGCATTTACATTTTTGGAAGGATTTGTAAATAAAGAAGCTTCGACGTTTCAGTTGAACTATGCCATTACTAAAACATGTTTTATCGACCTAGATACTAAAAAAAAAAATACTCAGATTGAATATGTTGTAACATTGCTGGCCTTGTATTTGGTATTTGATCAAAGCATGCATCACACTCTATAGTAGAGGTATCTGATATTATTCAGATGAAATTTATAAGTTGGTTAGATGAGTACATAATTTGACACAGAAATGAAACTTTTTCATGAAAGAATAATTCTTGAGGATTGAGTCAATAGTGTGGGCTATATGGGATGAATTTGGTTCACCACCTATGAAATTGTGAAAAGTACAATTAAAATTATGAAAATACTGAATTATTGGGTTGGAAATTTCTACTCAAAAACAGTATGTTTGCGTACAGATCAAAAATATATAAAATAACAATATGAACTGTATCTAATTTATATTCCACTAAAGACTCTTATAACTGCATATAACATCAATATTATCCAAACTCAAACCTCAAGTCACATCACCAGCACATCAGATTGAAATCAAATCTCTCTCAAATAAAATATTTACCTGTTGCTCTGAACTTTGAGTCGGTTGTTACACTACGAATAAAAAAACAGTTTCATCATAATTTTGAATTTTTTCAATCAATAGGGGTGAAATAAAGAGTAAATCTCTTTTCGAATGTGAAAATATACACTTGAACTTATTTTGTGTTCAGACGGAATACATATACATAATTTTTCCATTTTTGAATCATCTCATTCTTGTTTTCGAAACTAATTCACATACCCAATCAGAGACGATGAGTATGAGATGAGACGGTGTAGCTGTTTATAAATATGATGCTCGTTTGATGTATTAATACATCAAGAAACCCACGCACAACCGCACATACACATTATCTCCCAATTACACTCGCTGAGTACCATCTACCATCACACACCACTGCCTTTCTGAATGCCAAAAGTTGACATGATGAGGAGGAATATCATACATATCATGTTGAAGATGTGTGCTTCAACAGATTTTGGGTTCATATAATTACCATCAAATTCCAATAATTGTACTTTAAAGCTTGCATTGTAACTAGGCCTATGTGGTCCACATCGTGTGATATGTATATATATATATATATATATATATATATATATATATATATATATATATATATATATATATATATATATTCAATATATATATGTATATATATATATATATATATATATATATATATATATATATATATTTAATATATATATGTATATATATATATATATATATATATATATATATATATATATATATATATATATATATATATATATATATATATATATATATATATATATTTGCCATCCTCGGTAGCTCGGTCAACTGAGGCACTGCTTTGAGAACTGAAGTCACCGCTGCGCATGGGTTCGAATCCCGCATAAGGCATGCGTTTTTGTAAATGTCCCATCATTAATCATCACTTCATAGTTTCATAATCACCTGCTCATTCGTACCCCCGTATAACCTAGCTGTTGGTGGGGTCGTTAAGCAAACAATCATCATCATCATATATATATATATATATATATATATATATATATATTTGCCACCCTCGGTAGCTCGGTCAGCTGACGCACTGCTGTAGAAACTGAAGTCACAGCTGGGCGTGGGTTCGAATCCCGCATAAGGCATGCGTTTTTGTAAATGTCCCATCATTAATCATCACTTCATAGTTTCTTCCTCACCAGCTCATTCGTACCCCCGTATAACCTAGCTGTTGGTGGGGTCGTTAAGCAAACAATAATCATCATCATCATCATATATATATATATTTGCCACCCTCGGTAGCTCAGTTAGCTGAGGCACTGCTTTAGAAAATGAAGTCACCGCTGCGCGTGGGTTCGAATCCCGCATAAGGCATGCGTTTTTGTAAATGTCCCATCATTAATCATCACTTCATAGTTTCATAATCACCTGCTCATTCGTACCCCCGTATAACCTAGCTGTTGGTGGGGTCGTTAAGCAAACAATAATCATCATATATATTTATATATATATATATATATATATATATAAATAATTTTTTCCCCCCAATTTTTGCATTTCATTTTTTTTCCACGGCGACTATCACATCTCATTTGTTAATAATACAATTAAAAAGATCAGGATCATTGTAAAATATATGGCAAGTCAACTTGTTACTTCACACATAGAACAGACAGAACAAGGACAAACACAAATTTGCAGAGTACATTATAGCCTATATTGGTGTATTTGTTATAAATATGTGACACCAATTGCCTGTCCGAATATTGATAAAATCAGATGAAGTTGATACCATTCAACTACAGCAGTCAATACATTACAGTATTAAGAAATGTCACTTGTCAATACGTTTTACACCTTCATTTACACTATGAACATTTATGGTTACATGCATCCTGGTAATCATTCGTACTATGAGAACATTTTTCAACTGGAAACTAATAATTAAACCAATAAAATTAAACTAAAGAATCACCTTATCAGTAAATGTTACTATAGCGTTAAAGAATTTCTAGAAGACTGACTATATTTTATTTCAATCATCGACACTAGTCAGTTCTATATATACCAGTATTGTAAGTTTCAAAAATATTATTGACCATTGTATATGTTTTATTTTCTCTGTATTTAGTTTTATTTTGACGATGACAATATCATGTACTTGATCAAACAGTATTAATAAAAAAATTATTATTATTATTATTAATAATAGTATGGTAATAGGTTCAAAGTAATACTTTGAATGCACTCACGGAACTTACATAGGTGATGCAGTTTGGTAACTTATTGTAATAATATATACTTTTGTACGTAGAGTCCTGTTCATATGAACTAGTTGAGAGGTTTTCTAGTTAGAGTGTCTTATTATGTATTATTATATAGCAGTATGTGTCTGTGAGTAGATAATGATGATGCTATAAATGTTGCGCCATTTTATATTAATGACAAATTACGAGACGTTGATGGTAAAACATTCGGATATAATTCGTCCAAGTGACGAACAAGGTCTTGACGTGAATAGATCAAACACATCACTTGAGAAACTGTTAATGTGATTTTCGTATCCAGCTGGAGTTTTGAAATACGACTTTGATATATTGATCAGTTTTCAAATCTCAGATTTGGTATGAAGAGGAATCGGATCTCAATTGATGACTATTGTTTGCTAAATTATTGGATACTCTCAGAGCTGAGTATCATGGAAACATATCCAATATTTGTGTATTTCCATTGTTGTTAGCACAAAATCTTAGCACCGCTCTTGAGGTGGGCTGATAGGCTGATATATGTAATATTTTTGCGTTCCAAAATACCGTGGACTGTTATAATCTCGTATTTGACATGGTATTCAGCTCTCCTAGAGAACATTATCCGAGCTAAGTCCTCAGTCTCAATTGGCGCAAGTCTTAATCTCTTCGAAACGGCAAATGGCACTCGCTGTTAGGGTACAGAAGGGCGTGCCTAGTTTTGAGTTGATTATCTCAGAGGCACCTGATTTATTATCAGAATTAAATCATTCAAATACATTTGAATATTATTTCTCAATTCATCAATGTTCAGAATGTATTATGCTTATTCGAATTGTACCATGATCACCGCAATTATTTATAAATGTCCATCAAAATTATTGAAAAGCTATGTATTTTATTCATCATCATTTTTTTATTTGAAAACATTGATTCGTGCTTTATTTAAGAGAGTTCGCTCCGGATTAGTGAATTAATGGCTAAGACCCAGTATTACCACGGCCAGTTAGTATTTATCTGAGAGTTGGTGAAAACAAATAACACAGGTAACCATGGTGATAACAAGTTTGAACTGTCAGATAACGGCTAACTAGACTTGGTAATACGGTGCCTAAATGAAACTTCATCCGTATAACTTGAATTTCTGTGTACAGATTTGATGGCCCATATCACATTTCTGAATCACTTGAATTACCATTTCTTATCATATTACTTTGGGTCAACATCTTTAAACACGTATCTTCAGCCCAACTTATCTTCGCAATCATTCACCTTGTCCACATTTTTTATCTTGATAACCTGAAGTTCAACTCATCTCCAACACTCCTGTCCTCATTTTTTTTTCAGATATTTCTCCCCTGCATGTTTATTATTCCTGATAGAAAATTGAATATCAGACCCTTATCATGAGGTCAAGTTATCAGTCAGGACAAACATATTAATGCTTCAGAGCAGTATTTCAGCTGAAATAACAAGACGTTTCATTTGAACAATTATTATTATGAAAAAACAAGAGTATTTTACGTACCATTAGCTATTGTTTGCTATACTTGAACAATAGCATATTTCAAGAATGGTTCTGTGTTCAATATTACTCAGAGATGGTATACTTTACGGAATATATGTTATTCATGTAGACACGAACACATCACAAATTGACATGATCAAATTGAAGAATTTTATTCAAAAAAATCATTGGGCCCTACTCGTTTCGAAATCAATAATTCCTTATCTAATTGAGAATAAACATATACAGTCTTATTGTTCTGCGCGGCTACTTTCTACTACCACTTCCTGATATACTTCCTGTGAATCTACTTTCTGAGAAATACTCGATAATTTTCTCTCGATTTCGATTGAGGGAAATAACTACCTGTGACTTCATGCTATGCAGATCTGCATATTGATATTGTAGTAACTATACCTAACTATTAAGTGCGTAATTAATAATGATTAGAGAGCGAAGAATAATTGAGTTTCAGCATTGTATTGTTTAGAAATGTTTTCAGTCAGTTTTGAATGTAAAGATTCTCGCCAATGCGTTACAAAGAGAAGTTTATATATAGATTCTGAACGCAAAAGACAAATGGATTACTGACATTGTTGACAGATTGTCTGAAGTGCATGGTAGGACAGATTGGGATATGGTTATTTATCATGATCCCTTATTCAATGTGTATATAGATCTACGGGATTGAGAACCCTTTTCCGACGAACATAAAGTTAGTGAGTCTGTTCTTTTTCTCATTCAAAAGATGAATTTCTCCACTGAGATTTTTTGGGTGAAGATTTGAATAATTTATTTCACCGCATATATTATGTGATATATAAAAAAAATAACCCAGCGAAAAATAACTTCATGGTGTCAATTGATTTTGATTTTGATTTTGATTTTGATTTTGATTGATGATGATTAGTATTATTATTGATCATAAGGTAAATACTCAATGTTACATGCAGATTGTAATTCATTGTCAATATTCGATACTCAAATCACAGATCATTACACTCTTTTATTTCAATGGTTCAATCAATATTGGAGTAACGTAGAAGAAGATCACATAATGGAAGATATATATTGAGATACATGGTATGTTCAACAAATAAGAAGAGTGACTCAGTATGAATTCAATTTGACTATCGATTTTGTCTCACTCTACTATTAAACGACCATAATATCATGAAATCTGTAAGTTAAATGTTACCTCATTCAATTTCAAATGAACAAAATCAATATTAATCTGAGCTCTGAAAGCGCTGACACATGGCACTGACGAACAAGTTGAATACAAGTCAAAAACAGATTTGATGAAAAAATAATGACATGTTATATCAATCAAAAAGTCATTTATGTACCATCATAAATACTTTTTGATGCTAGTAAGAAATGTTTTTGTGATTAAAAAAATGTCATTGTTAGCTCTCATCTATTGTTATGAGCCAATCAATTCATCAATCTCTATTCAATTGCATGTTCAACACGTAATTAGCGTGGCAAACGTGAGTATGCCAAACGAGCTTTCCGTTGAATGTGATGGCTATTATGCAAATTGATAATGACCCATCAATTAGGACAATGCTCGGATGCAACATCTGGGAGATTAGTTTTTCCTGTGTTATTTGCCCGATTAAATGTAGATTATTTTTAGATTGAATGATGTGGCAGAGAAGGAATTGATGAACGAATCGATTCTGAAGCGTAGATAAAATATATCTTATCATATTAATAAGGGTGTGAATAAATTGAAATTTGATATATTTTTTGAATTTGATACTAATTTCGCTCCACACATTTTTATAAAGCTTTCAGAAATGGGGTGAGCATCCAGATTAAGAAGACAGATCGAAACATAAAAATACATACTGAATCATTTCAATTCACTCGTTCAAGTTGAGGATTTCACCTGAATATTGTAATTTCACATGAAGAATAAAGCGAGATGCATACGACGACATGACAATTTGATCAATGTGAATTGAATAATGCATTACTGTTTTTATACAGTGAGGAAGACCTGCATACAGTAATGACAATAAAGAGAAAAGCTGCGTAAAACAACACTAGACTCACTGTCTGTATGATTTCTGCACAAGGCTTTACACGCCTGAATACAGACGGACTATTGTAATTAAAGGATGTTCGCAAATGATAATGAAATTGGAAGAACCGAACTATAAAAGTCTCAAAATAGTCTACAATCCAAAATTTGTGAAGTTATTGGGTATTCAATTCGAATGATAAATGTCTCGTCTATACAAATCGAAAATGTAATCACTTTTCAAGCTATGATTTGATCTTGGGCATTGAATATTGAAATAAATGAATTGGAATTATTTTTTATTTTGAGTGGTCGTGGTGAACGGAGGTTCCGATATGAACAATTGGTTCAGTCGAAGCTGATCAAATTTCCAGGGATAATGATGAGAAAAATCTCGACTGAAAAAAAACCACGTCATTGCAAAAGAAATTGGTCCGTTATTATCGCTATCAGATAGTATACATTTCAAATTCACAATCATATTTAAGTATGACATTGTGTTTTAAACGTGGCTAGATACTCGAAAAAATATTCATCATCCACAAATATGTGATGCGAACAATAATGGATGAAAAAAGAAAAACCCACTGTGGAGTTATTTTCCAAATAATCAGAAATTAGGTTTTTTATTTTTATTTATTTATTCATTTTTTGTTAATTTTTTATGATGTTTTGCCATCGATCATGTACGTTGAGGAACACATTGAAACGTTACGAGCGGACAGAGAAATGCATGGAAACAACGCAACAGCTGAAACAAATATTGATAGTAATCGATACAATACAAAACTTGGTGAGGGTAACTCAACCTATACATTTATATGAAACTGTACAGTAAACTTCCGTCTGACATCGAAAATATAATATTGATAGACATTTTCGAACAATCACTCGAAAACTTTCTTATGATCAAATGATATTAATCGATTGAAAAATACTCAAACGACGACATAATTGATTATGATTCCGAATGTATGGGATTTAATCCGGAGATAGACTTCCTCAAACGATTTGAAAAAAAGAATAGCATACGGAACTGATTAGAATGTATTGTATCATTCAAATAAGTGGTAAGTGTGCTACATATCCATTCTTTTTTGAATCCATCGATTCCTTTTCTTTCAATTTTATTTTCATTCAGCATTCCTTTTTTCAATCTCTTCTAACGTATTCTACTCGAATAACACATGTCATAGCTTTTTATTTCAAATGGATGAATAAGTATCAATTATATTCCATTCTGTATCTAATTGATATTCTCTACCTTCATACTGATGAAATAATATGTTGACAGGGTTAATATACAGTAGATAAATCAATCGTTAGGATTATTATTTTCATATGCACGTGAGTGAAATTATGGATTTTGAATTAATCCAGTCTCCCAGGATCCAGTCTTCTTATTTCCATTGCCGTAGAGATTTAAATAAAATAAAATACCCTCTCATTTTCAACTTGGTTCTTTAATGAGCTGTCGATTCAGTGGCGACCTCAATTTTCCTCTATGAGAAAATTCAAATTTTATTATAACCAGAATCATCTAAACGTTTATTAATGTCAATACTCACTCCCTCTCCGATCCTTTAAGAAACGAATTAAAACTCATTCGAAGACTCTCGAACGGTTTTGAATTGAGAATTAATGATTCGAAAAGGATTCTACTTCCAAATGATAAAGTTGAAAAGGCACATTGATGCTAATGGTTCACGTTTTTGTTCAACTAATTTCATTTAATTATCTCAAGTATGTATATATTTCTTATAGATATTTGGATGATGAATTTTCAGTTCATTTTCAGTTCAGTAGAATTGAATATTGCAACTCTTATTGTTATGAGGAAGTGTGTCATAAAATCAGATTCTGATATGACATTGAAGTACGTAATATATATATATATGCTGTATACAGCCGGTATAAGTCTCAGTGGTAAGTGATTTAAGTCCAAAATGAAAATGTATTTCGTTGCATTCAGATGATTCTTGAAGCAAATATGGAATGTGTATTCAAAATATGATCCGAGAATGTAGCGTATTTCATCTCCTGTCTGGAGAAGTTGAACGGTATAGTTCTTATGTCTTGTCATAAACGTCTAGAACAGAAGATATTCTCAAACGAAAGTTGAAGAATTTACCATATTTCAGTTTCTCCGAAGACTGTGTAAGATCGCCTCGGAAAAATCCTCAACAATTTCAACAATTTCACCGTCGAAGTTATTAATTAAATTTTATCTGAATTGCTCGTAACATGGACTACACGCTGTATAAACTAACCCTTGGCCCTAAACCACTTCATGCTAAACCACTATGCATTCTCGACTCTACATATCGATTTCCCATCATCTCCTAAAATGTAATTAGACTTTTGAGAGGAGGTGGAGGTTTTCCACTGCAATTTTCCTCTTTACAAGAATATTGGCCCGAAGTTAATCTTGATTAACTCCAGTTTGAACATATTTGGTACAAGTGGAGTGAATATATATCACATCGTGAGAGATTATCTCGTTAAAATGATGGTTTGAACAATATTAAACTTCACTCAAGTTTATACTATGAAAACTATCGACGAAAAATGTCCTGTAGACTTTTTTTTATCAATATCAAGGAATGAAATGTGATGTCGACAGTTCCACACAAGAATGAAATAATTGATTGTAACTCCATATTTTCATAAATAACTAAAATATATATATATATGTATATATATATACAGTAACTAAATATAGCGAAATATATATATTTTTTAAACATGTATTGTGGATTATTTGTTAAATGCTTACTATCATTTCATGAGTATCTATATTCATTTGATATTCGACTTCACTCGGGTATGAATGGCCCACAGCTCAACGGCAGTTCCGGTCGTAGTTTCTCCGTCATTATCCAGAAACGTTTCCATCTAACAAGACGAACAATTGAGGGCTGCCGCTGGAAATAGTATCGCGCAAAATATTTCCACAATTTCCAATATGAATGTTTGGTATTGCTTGAATTTTTGAATTTTATATTCCTTGAATTATGTACCAGTGAAGAAAAAGAACGTAATCATGTAAATTCGTAGAAACTTCCTTAATTGGAATCTCACAAAAAGAATACGTTAGTGAATCTTGGAACTTTTTTCAACAAAGCCTTTCTTACAGAAAAGAAAAAAATTAACAATTACCTTACTTTGCCTTTTAGTTTTCAATCAAGATTTAATCTCAAATCGCTTCTGTTACTTGATACTTATTGTCCCTTTTTAAATAGATTCAAGAGTGGCCCCATACATTACAGTTCTTATCTATTTCCTCTTAGTTAGTGAATATTATCAAAAGTAACACATCTAGTCGAAAGGAAATCAGGAGAGCTCATTTCTCTTCAAATGGTGGATCTTCCATTATTTTTATGTCCATCCTTTTTCTTTTCAGCCCCTGTGTGCAGTAGAAGGTTATAGGGACGTGTATATCACAGCCAAGGCAGACGAGGAAGTGAAAAGTTGCGGGTTTTTGAAAATGGAATGGCTCCGCACAGTAGATAGTCATTTGGTAGGGATGTGGGTGATGGCGTGTATAGGAGAGAGGGAGAGGGTGGAGGGGTAACTGACTGAAACTCACCACGGTGTGGAAATAACCCTTGAGGTAAAGTACAGAAACTCTTTATAAACCACTGCTAGCGTAACCCGTCACCTATACCAAGGAAGATGTATGCGTACTATCGTTAATAGATTATATGCCTTTTTATCAGGAAGACACATAGTCTTTCGAAGTTTCTGATTAATGAGGTCGCTGTTCAAAGAGGACTTGTGTGTCGACACCTGCAGGAATGTGACTCTACTTGTATTCGTGTTCACCTATATATATCAATGTCTATGAAAAATACATTTCAAATTGAATGTAACATGGGGACATTTGTTTTCTTCGAATTTTCATATTCATGGAAGAGTGTTACTGTTGATCAATATAGTCACCAACTCAATTTGACTTTGTCAATACATAATCACAGATGATGAGAACAAATTTCAGTTCGGTCATTTTATAAACGTTCCAGATCTGAAATCTAATCAGATAAAAACGTATGAAGTGCACTGAAACTCTCACTTATGTTACAATAAGTGATTGATGCTGATTATAAATGAGATATAAACTAACGGAGGACATCAAACATGCTAGTAACGAGTAATTGGAATTGAAGATATTGAACACTAGAATCGAGAAAATATCTTCAATTTCTCGAAAAGTTTCATTTGTATTCAGATCTTCATCGTTCCTTCAATTGTTCACAGGATGAACTACCAACTGTGGGGCATGTCGACCACGTGGTTTCACGCGTGCAACGTGTTCCTTCACGCGGTGGCTTCAATGCTGTTCACGCGTGTATGCCTGGTCATCGCCGGGCTGCAGCTCGGCTTCGCTGGCTTAGCAGGACTGCTCTTCGCGGTACATCCGGTGCACACTGAGGCGGTAAGAACACATTCCGTACTGATCACACACTTCTCTGACCTAACATTTCCAGCATGATTGGACTGACTTTGATATAATTGTATGAGTAGTAATAGTGACGGTTTCAATTACTCCACAAAATACGGAATATATTATTTATAACACGTGCATACTGCATAGCGCTTACAGGTGCACACTGAGGCGGTGAGAACACATTCCGTACTGTTCACACACTTCTCTGACCCAACATTTCCAGCATGACTGGACTGACTTCGATTTAATTGTATGAGTAGTAATAGTAACGGTTTCAATTACTCCACAAAATACGGAATATATTATTTATAACACGTGCATACTGCATGGCGCTTACAGGTGCACACTGAGGTGGTAAGAACACATTCCGTACTGATCACACACTTCTGTGGAGACAGCCGCTCGACATCATCCGTACGATAGAAGCCTGTGGCGTACCAAACGTGTACTTGAATCTAATTGGTCAATGCTTACACCAAACTGCAAGAATGAAGAGCAAGATTTGGAGTTTGCAAACCTTGCTTTCACTGCTTAATCGTTACGGCTGATGCACCGCATGAATGAATGAATATTAGAGTTTTAAGGCGCATCGACAGCGAGGCACCGCGTTGAGAACGGAATGCATGAAGATCATAAGACAAACTATTGCCGCTAATGCTAGTATATTTACTCCTAATTTTGATTGTGCAATAAGCCTCAAATAGAATCTCTCATCGATTGCACGCTTATAATGAAACTTCTATAAGGTGCACTTCTGGATTGAATACAAGAAATGTTTGATGGAACTTGGTTATAAGCTGACTTGAAAAATATGCATTATTCATACAAGGTATGTTCGTTACAAGATCTTCAAAGTTCTTGACTTTCTTCTCGCGCTCGTAATTAGAACGTGCACGACGTTATATCAAAGACGGGATTAATGAAGAAGAAATGATACGACTCACTGGTAAAAAAGTTCAAGACGTAAAGAAGTATACACCCTTCACACTTCATGATTCTTGAAATAGAGAGTAATCATTTGCAATACGAGTGGGAGAGGTTATTTCACATTCTATAAGTACATCTTCCATCTTTTTTCTTGGACTTTTAGTTCTGTTTATTTTCATAGATGGGTTCCCATATTTCCTTTTATGTTTATATATATTTTCATGTGTAGGTGTTGATCGGTGATGATGATGATGATGATTATTGTTTGCTCAATGACCCCACCATCAGCTGGGTTATACGGGGGTACGAATGAACAGTTGATCATGAAATTATGGAGTGATAATAAGTGAACGGACGTTTACAAAAACCCAAACCTTATGCGGGACTCGAACCCACACGCCCAACGGTGACTTCATTTTCTGCCTCGGTTGACCGAGCTACCGAGGGCGGCACGTATATTGTCTAACAATTTGTTCATTAGACAAGTGGATGTTACGGTAAAGTACATATTATATCATGTATATATTGTTACGGTAAAGAAAGATAGGATTCAAATTCTGAAATACTGATGAAGATTATATCATATAATATGTATTTTATTAAGTGTATTTGAAATCATTCAACAGCAGCTAATATCATACGTGCTCAAAACGTAAATATCTTGTGATATTAGAAACGCACAATCATTGAATTACATAATTTTAATATAAATCACTTATATCGGTAATCATTGTCCTCACAAAATTACAAGTTCTATGTGGCTTGAACCGAATCAATTTTGAAAGGTTATTCATAATCCGAGTTTTCCACTATTCATATCTACATCAATGCAGCACAGCGCATGCGTTGTTAGATGAGCGATATAAACCCATCAATACGAAATGCAGAAACATCTATGGTTTTGAAACCATCAATGCACTCAAACTTGTTGCTTATTTTCCAAATCGTTTGACGTTGTAATTGGATTCACCTTTTGATCTTCGTAATAGCTTATTCATTGATCTGGAATACCACATTAGTATCATTTCCCACGGATTGGTTGATCCGATTTATGTAAAGCTTTGAAATGATGTGTCATCTTCTGTTCTGATTCCATGAATATTTGGATTCATTCGGATAGAATATTGTGCTCACAAATTTTCTTCTCTTGTAAATTTGAATTCGGGTTGGTTTTTTTTTCAGCCGTCCCCGTGGTTTAGTCAACTGACGCGTACTGTGTTTGAAACTGAAGTCACATGCTTGTTCGTACCCCCATATAACCTAGCTGTGGGGTTGTTGGGCAACATTGAAATGAAAATATATGATGCAATCGATATGGGTTTTTTCTGAAATGTGGTAAAACCGATTGCGCCTCAAAACTGTACAATATTGAGTTAGATGGCACATATATATGCCAAGTTTCAAAAATACGAGTGCTCTTGTTTGACATGTGGAGCGCGAACAACAACACAACAAAAATGAGCATGTTTCCATTTGGTGGAAGATATTTGGATATGTATATATTGATAATATACTGCTATAAAATATAATAGGTTCTCATTGATAATTCAATGAAATTAATGTGAATCTATCCACAAAGTTCAAGTTCCAGAAAAGAACTGTAGAATGTGGTGTGAAAGTGTTTTGTAATAAGCCGAGTTTTTCCTATACGAGTACAGTTGTTCGTTACTACCATCGCAATGACTGAATGTCGCGATAGATCAACAAATTGTAAATTCGTATAATTAGATGAGCGATAGCGGAGACTTCATCCCACTCTTATAGGGCTTTGTCTGTTTGTGTGTGTGTGTTTTTTTGTTAAGTTCTCGACAGGTCGCAGGGTTTGACTGATTGACGTGAAAATTTTTCAGTACTCGTCAACTTATCCAACTTGGTACTTACTGTATAGTTTTGGAATAAATCGGTACAACCGATTCTAAGAAATATCATCTCAAAATTTATAAAAACCCCATAAGATTAGGCTGGGTAAGAAAATGTTGAGAATTAATTCTCTCCAAATGAAAGAAAAAATTATCTCTGAATGTGTATACATTGATGAAACACATTATCATCATTTTGTATGCAATTTCAATCAACCATTTTGAAGAAAAAAAAATAAATTGACTGATTTTATTCATCAAATATATTATGGAAATAAGAGCAGAATTAGGTTGCCGAGATTCACTGCTTTCTAGATTCGATATTCGCCAAACAATCAAGTATTTTCCATATGTGTCAAGGTGTGTACAATGCCAGGTTCGATAAAGTAGCAAAGTTAGAACTACTTCAATGACTTTTATACCTTATTCAGATATCTCGCTCATCTCACAACGCATAAGCTGCGTTTGACTAGTATAGTCAAAAATAAGTGGTGCAAGTCAGTTAAAGGTGGATAACACAAGAAACAATGATGCAAAATACAAAATTCGAACCAATATAGCTGAATATTCTTTTGTCTTCTCTCTCTCTCTCTCTCTCTCTCTCTCTCTCTCTCTCTCTCTCTCTCTCTCTCTCTCTCTCTCTCTCTCTCTCTCTCTCTCTCTCTCTCTCTCTCTCTCTCTCTCTCTCTCTCTCTCTCTCTCTCTCTCTATCTGTCGTAAGTGACGTCGGCGTCATGTGCATGGATTCAACTCGTCTGTCGTCTTTACAGACAGGCACATGGAATTCCTCTTTGGCATCCTCTATTTTACCAACTGCTGGCGGCTGCCACGCTCACCCCAACTCGTCATCCTCCCATACCGTATTGCGATTCAGGTTCTACTGTGTCAGTTCCGCGTGGCGAACAAATTCCTTTCCAATCATTTGGGAACGAGCCGAGAGGAAGAAACTCTTGCTTGCGATGTGAAAATGGAAATTCTTCAGAATATTTATCGCTTAAGAAAGTCAATTGGTTTCTCTTTGAAAATCATTCTCGGTCGCGTATCGTGTTACTGTCATTTGAGTCGAGTGAAATAATGTGAGTAATGGAACTATATTTCTTCGAGCAAGATCATTACAATAAGAGTTGGGTCCAGTTTTAAGAATGATGAATTTGTTGATTGAGCGATAATTAGTGGGTCAAGTTGTTATTACCCTTGGTGACCAATGTTTTTTTTTGTACCAAAATTATTAATTAGCTTGACACATTTTCACTATTGGTATTGATAAAATGACTTCATAATTATTATTGAAAAGATTATGTTCATGAGTGACAACATTGTATGAATGAGAAATTTGGAAGAAAGACATAATTTTCAGAAGGATCCAGTATAATTTGATAATAATGGAAAATATACACACTTTTTTCAAAATGGTCTCATTTCACACAATCTTTTGGACTTGACTTGATTTTTTTTTGTGAGGCCTATAGCTTGTGTAGTAAAAAAAGTCTATAAATCATGATTATCCCTGTGATTGAATCTGAATCTCCCAAAGCTCATCTCACTGCTGTTTTTCACCTGTGGTTCCATTCAATACATTCCCATTATACATCACTTTTTGCACACAGGAGATGAATACCGATATTTAAAAAAATCAACATCTCTTTTAATTTTTTTCATCGGTCAAATACAAGAAGAAAATTACAATTACAACAACAAAAAGCCACAAAGCCCTTCAAAAGGGCTCAACTGTGGGCTAAAAGTGAATCATGAGTACAAATTCGAATTCGGACGTATTCCTCATACATAAGAAGTGATAAATTAGTTGAAGTAGGAAAGAAAAAACAAAATATTGAATGATGCCTCACATTCTACTCACAAAGTGTGAAATATTATTGATTACTATCAATTTCAAGCAATCTAGTTATATCAAGTGGTGAGAAAAAGTAGACACTTGTACAATATTGTGAATATAATAACATAACATAACATCAAATACATGAGTAACCAGTATTGAAACATTCTGATTAGAAAAGTATTTCGACTGTATGACACATGATACAGTAGGCATATATTCACAAAATTGATGAGTGATAATAATGTTGACGATATCAATAGTACATACTGATTAATCAAAGATGGATGATTGGGTATCAACACCCTTTCAATTTCAACAATTAAACCATGTTTCCCAATTGAGGCTTTGGATGATCGATGATGATTTTCATTGTCTGCTTCATGACCTCACAAACAGGTAGGTTATACGGGGGTACGAACGGTAGGATCGTTCGGACGGAGCACTACCTTCAAGAGCTAAATCACCACTAAATATTCAATGTATTGTCAAACAAGTTGCTTGAAAAACCTAAAGATATGAGATTTCGGAACTTCTTCTGAAAATTGGTGTTAAACTAGAATAGATTGGGATTGTTCAGGAAAAATCTGTTTTTTTTTTCAGAAAAATTGGTCGTACGGATTTTCAGAAAAAAATCGTGAAGTTAGGAGAATCCCCATAAGAGAGGGAAATACTTGAAAAACAAAAGTTATTCAAGAGATTGAAAAATTTATCTGAATATGAATAAAAATACTAAACACATTTTGAGTAATGTCATAACAATTGAATGAGAAATGACTAAGAAAACGCATTTATTATGTATTTTTCTCACATCAGTCAAAGCTATAAGGAATTCAATTAAATGTGAGAAGAAAGTACCATTGATTGATTCACAATGATCAAATTGAGTGATGGATGAAACAGGAGGGCAAAAAGGAACATTTCAAACGTCTAAAGTCATCCAAAGTCCGTGGATATGGATTGAGCATTACATTTTTTCTCAACATTAGTTTCTTTGTGTGCTTTTGTCTGTGTGTTTGTGTGTATATTTTACTAGAATATCTTTCATTTCTTAGAGCTTCTACACGAATTCACAAAGATTCTTGTTCCATATATATTTTTCTTTGATGTTGGTTTATATTGCGTATTACTCACATGGTATTACTGATGCCGGTAGAGGTATGCCGACGGCAGTGTTGGTTTCTATTCTGTTTCGTACCGTAGACGATGCACGGATAGATGTAATGCATTACTCGAATGCGAATTCGAAGCTTTGTCGCGAATTTTCATCTTGATTTTTCAGCTTATTCTCTATAGGGGTGCAATTTTTTTTTTTTTTGTCGCTTCAATGAATAAAATGAGTCTGGAAAATATGTTCATATCATACACATACTCACAATTTTCTCATCCACGTGCGTGCAAGTGAACTTGTTTTTCTTTACTGCTGATATCCAAACGGATAAAAACTGTTTTCAAACGAATCATATGGTATTTACTTTTTCAAAATATTCATGAATATTTTGAGGGAGTCGGTCAGAAGACAAGAAGAAGGAGAAGAAAGAGATGAAGAGGGGGGAGCTTCAGACCTGGCAACTTAACTCCTAGACACTCAGATGTCCTAGTATTATGGTAGGACAACCCACCCCCCGATCGAATTCACTTTGGAACCGTAGGCCATATGTTTATTATCATCACTCATGAATTGGTTATATTCAGAGAATTGATTAATTAGTTATCAAATCTGTGAGTGAAAACAGAGTGTATCAATTTTCTTCGAAATTTTTTCTATATCACTCATATTTTTTATATCATCATGACATTTTTTTAATAATCTTGTTGCATGGGCAACACATAACTATGTATATTGAAATGATAGACTGGGTATTATATAAGTCTTCACTCTAAGTTCTCGAAAGTAATAATGGTGACTGTAGTTGACTCAAACTTCCAAATTAATTTCTCGTTCACAAAAGGTATTTAAAAACTTGATGCATTATTCCTGTGAAATATTATTCTCTATTCGTATATACTCCAAAGTTGATCCATTCATTCGTTCATGGCAGTAGCATGTTCAGCAGATTGGAACAAAATACAGACTTTACTGAATATACACAGAAATAAATTGCAGTAGACTCATTTCCCAGCTGCCATGGAAATTACCGGGCACAACAAAATTTGACACATAATTAACACAACGCTATCTATTCACTGAACAAATATGAATCTCCCAAATTGGTGAAAATACAAGAGAATGTTGTTAATTGATTGAAGAAAATATTTTTTCCATGATCCAAGCAAACTTATAAATGTCCTTGGTGGAAGTAACTTCAACCACTGATTTCATTCGACTACTTGAAAAGTGACAGGCCACTATATCAGATCATGGTATAATCCGAAGGAATTAAGAGCTGAATCAAAAACGTAGGATGAATCCGTGGAATAGGTTGCAACCTATACACAGAGGGAAAAGAACTTCCACTCAATGTTTGTTAATTCATTTGAGAACGAATGTTCAAATCGGTTTGAGTAGGTCAAACACTTCACCTATTCATAGGGCTTATATACTCAAATGTATACCTTGATACAAATAAAACTAATTAGTAATCTGAATCACAGTTATTCCGATGTATTTATTATGGAGGTTCCCCGATTCCTAGCCGTTTTTCGGCCATTTTTTAGCAGTTGTCTTCGATATATAAACAAGAATAATTCGCAAGTCATTTAATTGTTGACTATTTATGATGGGAAAACATCGAATGTTTCGTTCTTTTAGAAATAATAACAAATATCTTAATACTGATGCTACAAAGCCACGATATAGTTACCGATAATCTGTGTAATATCGTGCTACGCTGGTAGTGTGTCTACGATCTATGTACTAGAGCGTAAGCCGATTAGGTCACGATCATTTACAACTTACGATCTGTGTATAACTATCGTAACAATGAGATGGTTCACTATTAATTCACACTGGAGAGCAATTACCTTGTTCAATATAAGTACTATTCTAATGCCATTTCAATACACGAATCAAAATCTGCAACAACAACTGTGATACTTCATAATAATGGTTCATAATTATTACTAGATACACGCCATTAACTTGTCCATACATCAGGACGTTTGTTATGACAAATTGAATAGGTTAGTTTTAATGATTTACTTGAAAACGCGTTATTTGTTTCCGCGTTGATGGATGAGTGAGCCAGAACATATCCACCCGAGGTGCAAACAATTACGTCATTTCCCCTCCTGTTTTATTCATCACTCATTCCGATTGATTTCTCCAATAGTGAAGAAGGCAATATTTCAAAAGTTTTCAATTAATTTGTGACACTTGTTGCTTCAATTTGATTGGTGTCTTCTAAGCTTTGAGTGATGCAAAAATATTACAGTATATATTTTGTTACATCGAAACGTCCGATCCGATTTGAATGAAAGTTTGGAATAATGTGTATCATCATTATATTGCAATTAGGTGAAAATTTGATTCCTTTCGAAGAAAATGTTTCGGTAAATTTTCTCCTCCGGGTTATTCTTAGGAGATTTTCAAAATCTGTTAAATTAGTTTTCCCAGAAGTGATGCAACCGATTACGCCTCAAAACGATACATCATCGATTCAGATGAGGACTTTTGTGTGATAATTAAATTTTTTTTTCCTATTCATTTGTCAATTCAAGATTATACACAAAAGTTCACAATAATTATTCATTGTAGTATATAATGAGTATTTATAATAAGTATATATATATATATATATATATATATATATATATATATATATATATATATATATATATATATATATATATATATATATAGTATATATAATAAGTATTATATTAATAATAATGATGATAATAACAATAATAATATTCATCCGATTGAGCATATAGTGTTGTACAAGTGAGAAAAAAAAGATTGCCAGGTTTTAACTGAATTTAAATTTTTGTCTGACCTGTGGAATTTAAACTAGTCAAAAGCGAAATATGCGTTGTAAGATGAGCGAGATATCTCAATAAGGTATAAAAGTCCTTAAAGTAGTTCTACCCTTGCTACTTTATCGACTCTGGTATTCTACACACCTTGATATCTGAATAAGCTATTAAAGTCGTTAAAGTAGTTCTACTCTTGCCACTTCATTGACTCTGGTGTTCTACACACCTTGACGCATATAAAAAATACTTCATTGTTGGTCAACTCTTGAATCTAGAAAGCAGTGAATCTCGACAACTTAATTCTGTCACAATTTTTATGATATATTTTATGAATATTATCAGTAATTTTTTTTTTCTTCAAAACGACTGATCAGAATTGCTCAAAAAATCGTAATAATGTGAAAATCCATGTATACACATTTAGAGAGAATTTCATTCCATTTGGAGAGATTTTATTTTTCAACATTTTCTGCCCAGCCAAATCTTATGGGGTTTTTAGAAACTTTGAGATGATGATTCTCAAAATCGGTCCGACCGATTCATACCAAAAACTATACAGTTCTAAGTTGGATGAGTTTGCGTGTACAAAAAAAGTTTCATGTTGATCAGTCAACCCTTGCGACCTGTGGAGTGCTTACAAAAAAAAAAAAAAACACACAGACAAAGCCCTATAAGAGTGGGATGGATACTTCGCTACGCTCATCAATTATTCTCATTTTTTTTTTGTACAGACATTATTTTGTTTGAACTAGAGATATTTTCCCCCAGAATAATATTAAATAGGTTTTACTGTCAATCTGTTGATTTTATATGGTTCAACTATTTGACATGTAGGCCTAATTCATACTGAGAGTATAACTAAAATTAATGTATACAACATACAATCCAATAGGCCTATATACAAACGATACAATTGTTCGAAATATTATACATTTTGAAAAAACCATCACAATGATATAATAACTAGTCAAACGCGAAATATGCGTTGTAAGATGAGCGAGATATCTCAATAAGGTATAAAAGCCCTTGAAATAGTTTTACCCTTGCTACTTTATCGACTCTGGTATTCTACACACCTTGATATCTGAATAAGCTATAAAAGTCGTTAAAGAAGTTCTACTCTTGCCACTTCATTGACTCTGGTATTCTACACACCTTGACGCATATAAAAAATACTTCATTGTT
The DNA here is from genome assembly GCA_964007535.1 of Brachyptera risi. Taxonomy (NCBI): domain Eukaryota; kingdom Metazoa; phylum Arthropoda; class Insecta; order Plecoptera; family Taeniopterygidae; genus Brachyptera; species Brachyptera risi. The sequence continues at coordinate 12,166,826 of OZ023330.1, read as the reverse complement.
GGTCAACTCTTGAATCTAGAAAGCAGTGAATCTCGACAACTTAATTCTGTCATAATTTTTATGATATATTTTATGAATATTATCAGTCATTTTATTTTTTTTCTCCAAAACGACTGATCAGAATTGCTTAAAAAATCGTAATAATGTATAAAATCCATGTATACACATTTAGAGAAAATTTCATCCCATTTGGAGTGATTTTATTTTTCAACATTTTCCGCTCAGCCAAATCTTATGGGGTTTTTAGAAACTTGGAGATGATGTATCTCAAAATCGGTCTGACCGATTCATTCCAAAAACTATACAGTTCTAAGTTGGATGAGTTTGCGTGTCCAAAAAAAGTTTCATGTTGATCAGTCAACCCTTGCGACCTGTGGAGTGCTTACAAAAAAAAAAAAAAAAAAAAAAAAACACACAGACAAAGCCCTATAAGAGTGGGATGGAGACTTCGCTACGCTCATCAAAAAAACATCTACTTTTTCTCGAGTATGATAAAATTGACTCGTCTCGATTCTCTCATCCAATAAAACATATTTTCACTAGTTGATGAGCGTAGCGAAGTCTCCATCCCACTCTTATGGGGCTTTGTCTGTGTTTTTTTTTTTTTTGTAAGCACTCCACAGGTCGCAAGGGTTGACTGATCAACATGAAACTTTTTTTGTACACGCAAACTCATCCAACTTAGAATTGTATAGTTTTTGGGATGAATCGGTCGGACCGATTTTGAGAAAAATCATCTCAAAGTTTCTAAAAACCCCATAAGATTTGTCTGGGCAGAAAATGTTGAAAAATAAAATCTCTCCAAATGGAATGAAATTCTCTCTGAATGTGTATACATGGATTTTACACATTATTACGATCTTGTGAGCAATTCTGATCAGTCGTTTTGAAGAAAAAAAATAAAATGACTGATAATATTCATAAAATATATCATAAAAATTGTGACAGAATTAGGTTGTCGAGATTCACTGCTTTCTAGATTCAAGAGTTGACCAACAATGAAGTATTTTTTATATGCGTCAAGGTGTGTAGAACACCAGAGTCAATGAAGTGGCAAGAGTAGAACTACTTTAACGACTTTAATAGCTTATTCAGATATCAAGGTGTGTAGAATACCAGAGTCGATAAAGTAGCAAGGGTAGAACTACTTTAAAGACTTTTATACTTTATTGAGATATCCCGCTCATCTTACAACGCATATTTCGCGTTTGACTAGTAGTTACTATTTTCCTTGAGCTGGAGAGAAGAGTAGCGTGCTGTAATTCGACAATTGAATCATTCTAATGTACCTATCAGTCAGTACAACACTTTCTTAGCCTACGGTTAGGCAAACTCATGATATTAATTCATAATGAAAATGTTTTACATCGATCAGAGCTATTGAGGAATCTATCAATAATGCAAGCAACAGATCGTGAAACATATCCAATCAAATTGAAAGACGATGGAAATGAGATAATAACAACACAAACAATTAAGCTAATAGTCAACATTTGATTGAATAATTGATAATTGATCTGAAATCAAGGTGCATATATGGCCAATATCACTTATCCGATAACATATATGTTGCGTCTCCCTGTTTACAAAAACTATGAGGCATCAACTTGGACGTGTGATTGAGTGGCTAGCCCTCTGAACCGTGACTTGGGATATCTGGGATCGATTCCCACCGTATGAACTATCCTGGCAGTGGTTTTTCGTGGGTTTCTTCTGTCGATCAGGTCAATACTTGGATGGCTCCCAAACAACAAGCCACAACCGACTTTTTCCTATACTATCCAAAAAAACACCCAATGAAATAAACATTCAACTCATCCCATTATCTCATATACATCATCCACCGACGCCAATAGATCTTAATCATCACTACAGTGTGGGGACAGTGACAGTGCCAACCCAATATAAAGAAATACAGATAAAATAAGCCATCAAGTGTAGTGTTTATTCGTATGCTTCCGAAATTCTGTTACCGGGACTACTGTCACGCGTCATAAAATATGGCGTTACATAGCCGACGAGGCAATAGCGTCGTAAATAGAGCATCTTGATAGGAAGATATGACCTCACCAACGTAGTGCAAACCATATTCACTCACATGGTTACGTATAAAAGTACAATTAGAAGGGGTATGAATGAGTATGTGACATTCAAAAGACTAGTAAACAACGGTTAGGAATAAAATGGAAGTATTTTTTTATTTCGGCTCATGAACAATTCAGAACGATACTGATTGGTAATCAGAAATATTCCGTCTCATACACATGATATATTAGCATGTATTGATAATATATCCAAGGCACAACAAACATGACGGGTGTAATGAACTACGTATTACAAATCATAATGGTAGATGGATGAAATATATTAACATTTATATATATATATATATATATATATATATATATATATATATATATATATATACATAATATATATATATATATATATATATATATATATATATATATATATATATATATTATATTAACATTTATATATATATATATATATATATATATATATATATATATATATATATATATATATATATATATATATATATATATACATAATATATATATATATATATATATATATATATATATATATATATATGAATATATATTATATTCATCTATTTTATGTGAATATTCTCATCCTTTACCATTGAATTAAACTCATTCTCAATACATTCAATATGACAATTATGAAAAAAATCCATTCAAGATCCAATACGTTCTAATTGATTGCTATCTCTCGAATTTATTTTGACTTGATATTTAATTTATGAATGTGAACTTGTGGAATGGAAACTCCATTGATTAAATTCATTCATCAATCTGCTATAGAATCCATAGTTATTCAGTCATATTGTATATCGAACCGTCGAACATATATCTTGGACATGTAGCGATAGACATTATCATCGAATGTTTTCCGATTTCTCAACGCTCTCACTGGCGGTATGACTTCTGGATATTGCAGCTGTATCTTCAAAAATAATTTGTAATCAAAATATTTTTCAATTTTTTCAACATAATTATGCTCATGGTATCAATTCAGAGTTTCCAGTATAAAAATAACGCTCAAAGAGTGAATTAAATGATGATCTTAAATCATGATTATTAAATGATGATTAAATGATCTTTCGACATATTTTCCATTCTGTAATTTTCGAATAATATACTTTTTCGTATCTATGTAATAAAGAAATGTTAGCATATATGTATTGATATACAAGTTATTCAGTGATTCTCGCATTCACCTCATTACAGTAAATATCATAATTTCTATCATAAACCCATATGCAAGTGCAGGTGCCAAGCACTTCAAATGAGTTATGTTCATTATCTTGACTCGCAATTATTTGAATATTCTCTTTCACTTTCATTTTCATTCACCAAATGCCAACTCTACTGATTCTCCCTCTACTCTCGCTCTCATACTTACCTGTGCGTAGGTTAACTTCAACTGATAAGCTCATTAAAAGATAGCTCGTCTCTCGACTCTATCTCTCAGAAGTTGGCAAGCTCAATGGCTATACCATTACAGCTTACCACTACGCGAGTTTTGGCATTGATGGATTGCAATGAAGGTTGAACGTACATGAGTGAGAGGATATAAGGGTTGAGAAGGGCGTGGATTCTGAGAGGGTATGGTGGCAAGGGGTTGATGAAGATGTTCAAAGGGAAAGAAGTAGGAGAAGGGGAGGGAGTGTCGATTAAAGAGACCCGCTGGTGGATTATAATACAATCGATTCGGTGATGAAGTGATGTTAGACGAGTGGACGAATAATACGTACATTCAAAACAAATATTCCGACTTGATTTTTTCATTCTGTTCATTGCGTTATATCTGAGTGTTTTGTGTATCTCAGATTCTTAGTTTCAATGAGGCCCACTAAAAAAAATCTCATGTAAACCGATTGGGTTTGTGTCAACACGACTAGCGAAATCACTCATTTCATTCTTTCATTGGAAATTTTCGAAAGATGGTTGGATAGTGATAAATGTCGTACAACGCTGAAGTGTTGAAACTGAACTGTCATTCAGCAGACCAGAGTTCGATTCCCACCCTGGTCAACCCCATCCTTCGTGATTCACCTCCGTCGTTCAGTTTGATATTGAGATGGTTGGATTGGTTGGAAATAACTGGCCACGGCCGACTTTTCCGACATTTCCGGTGTTTTCATGAATCTAATGTTCCAAGTCATGAAATAGTGGTGAGATTCCATGAAGGCATTATTTGGACCATGTTCAGATCTCTTGAGAGTCCAGTTTTAAGAGAGAGTCACTCTCTTAAGAGTCGATTTAGCGAAATATTAGTTTCTTGATGATAACTTTTGAACGATATGAGACTTCAAAATTCTAATACGCGAGAAACACATATAAGTACAATAGCCTCAAGATAATATAAGTTATAACTATTTGAGTTATGTCGCATAACTTTCAAGCGTCGACAGCAAAAAAATGTGTTTTTTCAGCTGTCAACGCTTGACAATTGACCGATGTAGATCGTCCGCCCTCGTGATGTCACAAAATATAAAAACCAATCAAGTGGATAGTGAAGCAGGGAAAAATAGGGAAATAACCAATCAAGGTATCTAAAATTTCCCCTGCTTCGTATTAGTCACGCCCATCTACATTAGTCAATTATGCAGCGTGACTTGAATAGTCATAACTTATATTATCTTGTAGCCATTATAAATATCTGTGTTTCTCGCGTATACAAAATTTTGATATCTCATACCGTTCAAATGTTATCACCAAGAATCTGATATTTCGATAAATCGACTCCCGTAGATTCCTAATTCGAAAAATTAGTAGGTAATTTATGTTCCATTGGGAAGTATTTTCGATAGTTTTGATCCATCTCCACCACACAATGAATAGGACACATCTCTCAGAGATGTGTGATTATTCATCACATTAAATTCTACATTTATTTAATCATGTTCATTTATTTTTCATCCATATCGAGATCTAGATATACACTGGTTGTTTTTTGATCAAAGCCAAGAATGAATAACATTGAGACTGCTGAGATTGTTCGATTGTTCTGAGAGTCCGAGGAGGTCTCCGAAGAGGTCCTATTTGCCACCAAATATAGATTATTTGCCATATTATTTCAGATCAAAATAAATTAGCAATGAAATGGACTGCGCTGTCTGTAACCATTCTTCTGTGCTGCAGGTAAAAGTCTGTCAGTTTCCAAACAGTCAGGAACTTTATGCTGTGCACAAATTAAAAACATAATTATGCAAAGTGAGCTTTTGGGTGGCACATATCTTCATGAGCAGAAACGTCTCACAAATATAGAAACACCGGGAAATCTTTGTAAAGATTCGAGGAAACCTGAGATGTAGTCTAAATAAAACCCTGATTTCGAAATAATTCGATTTGCTATTTTATTTCAAAAGCTCTCTCAAAATACCCTGTATTCCCTTGAGTATGATCATAATACTCCTGGGAACACCAATAACCAAGCAGGATATATACTGAAAGGATTTAGGGAACCACGTTGCTGTAGGTATTTCTACTGAGATGAGGGAAAAAAGAAAAGGAAAATAGAAATATATAGGAACTACGGATAAGGAAAAGTTTGGCAAATGCAATGAAATAGTTGGTTCATCATCGCTAGCGGAGAGCTCTTTTCTTATATGTATAGAATGTTCAAAAGATCATGATTTACAGACTCAAAACTTTATCATAGAACCACAGAAGTAAAGTTTTTGAACAAAATTCATGTGAATATTATAAGAAAGTTGGCAGCTATGATATGACAAAAGCAGATTGAAAAATTGAACTCTGTTTCACAATTATTATTTCGGATAATATCCTGATTTTGGCGAGTGTTACTGAGTCATAGACTGAAGAGATGTCAAATAGTCTTCGCATCAAACTGAAAAAGTCATTTAATGATCGTTCAATCACTTGGAATGCGATTATTTTCATTTTATTTATTATATGAACTGTTCCCCCACGCGAATATTATAATGATGTGTACGCCAATATTAGTACAGTATTACAATTGGCACTTTGAGATGAATATAAAACAGGAAAACCACTCACTGCATAATCATTGTGAATTTGATTTGCAATCATTACCCACAGGACACCATTTAATGACACTATAACGAAGTGGGAGCGCCTGATTTAGTTTTTTATCGTACGATTCCGTATAATTCACATATTGTAGGCAACATATTCATATGAACCCTGACTCTTCCGTGTCGCTTCCATTTTGTTTGCAGTTGTGACATGAGAGTCCGGGTAATATTCACGCGTACTGACGTCACAAATCAGATATATTCAAAGGACATCACAATCCTGAAACTAGATTCCAACAAATAGTGACGATATTCATGCACTTCCCAAGTTTGAGAGAAACCTTTAAACCATCATGTCAATTCCGCAAATTGAAATCAATTCATTTTTCCCCTAGAAGCCAGCCCTTTTTCAGAGTCGTGACGTAGAAATTACTCGATTTTGTTTATATTTCTGTACAGAATCGGTGAGGCCCACATCATGACAAATTGAGATGATGATTTCTAGTTTCCTCTAAATTCAGTAAAATGAATATCGTGATGATTCGTTTGAATCTAGTTTCAAGGTTGTGATTTCCTTCAAGTAACCAACTGCTGATCGTTGGAAGTTACTGATGAATATAAAATGGGGGGGCGTGTACTATACTCGCCACGTCATACTCTAAATATTCCGGGAGCCAATAGATTCCTGTAGTTACTAATTATATCCTCCACATACTACTGTTAATTAATTGCATCATAATAAATCTGTATCACATGAAATCTATTCTTATTTTCAGGTTACTGGAATTGTGGGAAGAGCAGACGTGCTCGCCAGTGTGTTCTTCTTACTCTCGTTCCTGGCTTATCACAGGTAAGTTGATGAGCAAGCAATCACGTCATTAAATATCTTATGTGGGGGAGAAAACACATGGCAATGTTTAACGAAAAAAACTCCGAAATCACGCATGACAAGTAAATACAGTAGCATTAGATCCATTACAATTTTTCTATCTATCGTGTATTTTTTTTATTATTATCTGATCATTCAAATTTCAATTGGATCGAAGGGATGAAAGCATTTGAGCTACATTAATAAAGTTTCTTCATTCATTCGTTATATTTCCGTTGCCATTCCAGAATAACCCATCTTGGGTTGTCAGTAGTTTGAATTTCATACTGAACATTGCCAAGTGAGACTATAACATACTTGGGGTATTATATTTATGGCAAGTATGATAATGATGTGTATCAGTTACTCTTCTTGAAATTTCAATCTATAGACTCATTGGCATCGGAACCGGAGTGGCATGGGTGTCATTGCCCCTCTCCAACACCTTCGGGCCAAGGAAGCGGGAGGAGGGGGGGGGAGGTACAATGAAACGGTATTGTATATAATATTTTTTCCGTTCGTTCTATTCGAAATTCCCACTGTATACCGATATAGAAAATGGGAATTCTGTGAGTAATAATTTTGATTTTGATACGTCATAACTATGAAGATGTTACAATGGGATCTTTAGAGTTATCTTCCATTGAAATATAACCTGGATGAAAGATTTCAATCTCTTGTGAATAGTATATTCATTACTTAGAAATAGCTTCACCATATATATTTCTATGCACATTTCCGATCAAGCTGGAGTAATTGTAGTTGGCACGTCTTGTCAAGCCACTAGCGTTTCTCCAATAATTATTATCATTGCTAGGATTGCGATTGCATGCATAAACTTCCCAGTCAATAGATAACAGAGTGTGTGAGATGTGACGATAGAGGAACTACGATTCCATTAAAATAGGTTCTCCAACCTCAAATGCACGGTCAACTGATTCATGGGCCTAACTATGATTGGCCACTGAAAAGATATGTGGAAAACACTATTGTGCCTATCATTATCATTATTATTATTATCATTTACTACTCTCATTAGTATTATCAAATCATTATCAATATCATTCACTACTTTTATCATTGGATGAGAGAAGCGAAGACTCAATTTCACCATACCCGAAAAAAAGTACTTTTTTTTCGCGCTCTACAGGTCAAACGAAAATTCAAAATCAGTTCAAACTTGGCATACACAAGTGTCATTATCCAACTCGATGCTGTATAGTTTTCAGGCACGATCGGTTGAACCACTTTTGAGAAAACTCATTTCCAAGTTTTCAAAAATCCCATAAGAATAACCCAGAGGAAAACATTCATGAAAAATATTTCACTCGAGAGAATTAAAATTCTTAGAGAATTTCAATCCAATAATGATACAGATTAAACCGAACTTTCATTTGAATAAAATCAGCCGTTTTGATGTGAAAAAATATATAATGCGATTTTGTAAATCATTCAAAGCTATTAAGATACCCATTAAATCCAAACTACAGGTATCACCATTTAATTGTAAACGATTAGAACAAAGCCTTCCTTATTATCATGGAAATCAATAATGAAAAATAAGATGGCAGTGATGTGATGGTTTGGATTTCAAGGTGTATATATATATATATATATATATATATATATATATATATATATATATATATATATATTTATATATATATATATATACATATATATATATATATATATATATATATTAAAATATTATATATATTTATATATATATATATATATATATATATATATATATATATATATATATATATATATAGATATATATGTATATATAATAACCAATCCAAAGCTAAGCCAGCTCATCCATCAACGCGGCAACACATACGCGTTTGCCTAGTTTATATCATTTTCTTGATTCTGCCTTAATCCTACTCTCGACTATGAGGTGAAATCGTTGTGATAAACCTGTACAACTGTAAGTTTACATTGTATTGCAATATTTGTATTCATATTTTCACTCAATGACTATGTACCAATTACCTCGGAAGAGGGTCAACGGTTCAATAAATATACATACTATTGTACTATCGCACTTCCTATTGTACGATATGTCTTACTGAAATCTCTGAATGCTTGTAAAATGCACAAATGTGTTGTGAGATTATTCATTTGAAATGTCATGGAAAACTGTACGGTACTTGCACCTCTTCATTTGGAAACTATCACGGAACTGCCCTAATAATTCAGCTGTTGATTATTTTGATCGTTCCATAATTCAATTGTCCACACCTGTTGATCTTATAATAACTTCAGTTGAAAAAAATATGAAAATGGCAGACCCAAATTATGTTATTTCTTGAAAATATATGCTCTATTAATGTGTTGATTGATTTGTGTGCTTAAATTCCTAAAAATTTGAATAACTTCGAATAAAATATCTTCCAGAATTTTCTTCTCTCGGTTATTATTAGATGGGTTCCTCAGAATTCTTGAATTTTTTCTTCAGTTGAAACGATTTCTTCTCAAAACTACACATATTCTTCGAATCAGATGTTGACACTAGTGCATGCCAAATTTAATAGAAAAAAAATCTTCGTTCAATCTGTGGATCTGAGGAGCAAAAATACCAGAACACATGTTCGTATTCGAGCATCAACTAATTATGTTTGTTTCAATACAGAATCGCGTGATGCTTACCTCATGACTCGGAATCTCTGGAAGAAAATAAATTAATTCCGACTCCTGAAACTGAGATGATTCCTAGTTCTCTCTGGAATCAGGGAAAAAATCGCCTCATTATTCCTTGAAATCTGGCCTCAGGATTGTGATTTTCCTTGAAGAAATGTCCGAGAGAGTATATTCGAACGAAACAACCCTCACTCATCATAACTTGCACATCTTGACTTAACACACTTCTCAACAATTTGTAATTTCATGAAAAAATTAAAAATATCTTTTGTACCACATTAGGCCTGAAACCCCTTGAACAACACACAATGAGAATGATTGTGGTGATTGTGAAGATCATTGCCTTTTTCTCCGGGTGATGGCTTAGATGAGAATTGTAACCCCCCCTCCCCTTCCAACTTTCAAAATGTCCCGTCGCCCTTTTATAGAAGACAAAATCATATAATGGATCTAAAAACGTGGATATTTTATGGATTTCACAAATATTCTCAATAATCAGCCATTTGAAGCGATACAGATTACATCAATTTAATTTCAAAATAATATTTGGAACGACTCATTCATAATGGGCCCATTCATTCGAAATCTATTTGAAGTTGAAAACTTGAGACTTTATCATTAAGCGCAGCTATCTTTTTGAATGGAAAATATGTAATGATATTCAATACGATATTTACAGTATGAAAAGTGAAGAATTCTCCATAGAATTTATCGTTATTTCGCCGCAATGATGAGGATGAAGAATGAGTGAGAGGAAAAGTTGACGACAAGAAGGTATGATTATAATAACTCATCGTGATGGAGCTCTTTTGATGAATGAACAACCTTTTATCACCATTACCTTTATAAAGCTTGCAAAACTCGTTACTTGTGTTTTTGACTTTGTAATTTATCAGATACATATCTTGACGATGATTAAACACCGATCTTATCATATCTTATGCTCGCATGGCATTCAACTATTGTCGTTTTATTGAAGCGGACAGATTATTACATGAGTACGCTGGCCTTGAAGGTTCAATTGAAATCCTTAGAAATCACCTATATGATCAACAGCTTTGGTCTTGATCTGAACTCTACCAAACAGAAGCTTTTATGTTGAAGAGTTTTCCAGTGCAGGTTCAATTGACCTACCTGATTTTTTCAATATATATATATATATATATATATATATATATATATATATATATATATATATATATATATACATATATATATATACATGTTTAATATTCGTTATTTGAATTTCCCTTCTATTGTGTTTTATTTAATATTCTATCCAGTGTATGATTTATTCATTAGGTAATTAGTCGTGATAATTTCCAATAATTTCGCTCCGAAATAGTATTGATGTATCGATGTTCTTTCTTATCTTATCATTTGTTGCTATTGTTATACTGTGTCCAATGGCAACCGTATTGTTGGCAGAGTTTCGATAAAAACATATATATATATATATATATATATATATATATATATATATATATATATATATATATATATATATATATATATATATATATATATATACATATATATATATATATATATACACACATATATATATATATATATATATATATATATATATATATATATATATATATATATATATATATATATATATATGTATATATATATATTTCTCGTAGGCTTTCATGGAGTGTATTTCTGATGAAATGATTTGGGGAATCCATGTCCATTAATGTTCAGTCCCAACGTTTCGAATATATTACAAAATTCATTTTTCAAGAAATGAAAACACAAATTGAAAATATCGAAATTACAAAATCAATTCACAATATAAATCACGATGGTAATGAGTGGATCCATATGACAAAAAAATATATATTCATATATATATATATATTTATATATATATATATATATATATATATATATATATATATATATATATATATATATATGTATATATGTTGATATATCTATATATATAAATATGTATATATATATATATATATATATATATATAATTACATATATATATATATATATATATATATATATATATATATATATATATATATATTTAATTACATATATATATATATATATATATATATATATATATTCAATTACATATATATATATATATATATATATATATATATATATATATATATATATATATATATATATATATATATATACATATTTAATTACATATATATATATATATATATATATATATATATATATATATATATATATATTTATATATATACGTTTATCCATATACATATATATATATATATATATATATATATATATATATATATATATATATATATATATATATATATATATATATATATTCGATATCTCAGGAAATATCGAATGTGATTTACCCATCAGTGTCTCTGATCATGTCAGAAATGACACATCAGCTATTTCATTCATGGATTCCTGATTGTATTTTGAAGATGAATTAAGGAATTGATTTCAATAGAAAGTTCATTGGATGATTTTCAAAATTCTCAGTTTCAAAACCATGGTCAAAAATATCCACAATTCGTAATGTACCACATCATTTTTCAAAAGTTTGTTCGGAAAATAACATGAAATTTCTCGTGATTTGAATCAATGGAAACTTTCCAATTGAAATTATTAGTTCTCATGATTCGAAAATCTGTGGGATCTGAAGAGATTTCTGTTGAAACCTTCCTTGTTTCTTTAGAGAAGAATTTTTTTTTGTAAAAATTTGTCAGATTCTCGCTATAGCCCTTCAAATGTGCTCGGTCGGAGAAATTCAAGACTCATTCTCTAATTTCCTCCGTCGGTGCCATAAACTAATTAGCTATCACAAAGATTTTTGTTATGATCCCAACTTTTTTCTTTCACGGATAACACCGTCAGTGTGGTCATTTCGTAACCCAATACGAAGAATTGGAATAGATTATTATATTCCAATTGGAAAAAGAATCAATTCACTGAGAAATTAGAATCAAACAGAACCTTGTTCCATTTTCATATTTTTTTCATACTTTTGTTAATTACCCTCAATTAAGTTAGTTCTATAATATTTCAGGATTTTTCTGTATTCAATTCTTTATCACTTTTGTAAATAACCATTGTACTATATTGTATTGACTAGATTACGCTGTACCATCTTGGTATCCCGCTATGCGGACAGCCGTCAATAAATTGTCATTCTCTCTTTCAGATAATAATTCATCTGAGGATGAAAAAATCATCAATATAATATAAAGAAAGAAAAATTGAATGATGTATCTTGGAACTGTCGAAGGGCAAATGTTTTATATAAAATCACTGATATATTTTCTTGCAACTGACATGTTATTGAGCTTTCGATATTGCAATAGAAGGAAGATTTTGTCTAAGCAATCAAACAACCCACTGTCAATAATTGCGATTTCATATAAGTGGTTTTCACAGCTTCGTTATTGATGTCAGACGTCACAATCAACTGAATATGCGACTCTTTATGCAGAAGGCGTCAAACATGTTTCTCCCAGAAAATACCCATTAAATTACCAGTTGCTCCAGTGTCGTTGATGTAGATGGAGTACATCCCGGTATAACTCAGCTATTCATTAAAAGCGCTGAAATTTACTATTTTACTAATCTTCCGGGCTTATACGACGTAGTTATATAAGTTGTAACAGGGATTCCTTTTTTTTTCACAAAACGATGTTAATACTCCTTTTTGATTCAACACCCTTCATCAAACAGAGTTAATTATTCAAGAGGATAATGTTCGTTTGTACGTTTCATCTATAGTTTGTTAAATAAATTACTTCCTCCGCAGGATAAATCAACTTTTAACCTTTCAGAAGGAAAATGCAGAGTCTTTATGAAACATTTATATTCGATGGTATTATAGCAGACTGACTCTGCATGTCGGAAAACCTGACATCAAAAACCAAATCGTGTTACTGAATTAATTTTGATTCATTAGTGAAAATGTATGTAGGAAAAATATGAAAAGTGTGCTAAAAATCTCACAGATTTCATCATGTTTATCAGTATATGTAAACATCTTGCGGCACACAACTCATCATCAACCACTATAAAAACAAAACAGTTCAGAACAATATATAATTCAATATAAGAATAATTGATGATGATATATACTTATTCATTTCGAAACCGTGAGGTTTATCAAGACTACTGGAACCTTATTCTCGAGATTGTGAGATTATGAGATGAGATTATTTAGGTGGAATTCTGGTAATCTCACTAAAAATGGCTGATTGGTATTCTCGAAACACTAATTTCACATTTCATGGCAATCCACATTTCACTTGAAAATCTCACCACCCATTTGGTTAGTGAAATGTCAAAGTGAGTTGTAAAATATTGTGCATAACACTCGAGATGGTTTTGCATCACTGCCACTAGGATAATTAACTAGGGAAGACAGTGTATCATATTTGTTCACATTTTCACGGGCCGCTATTGGCTATAATCTGCTGACCTCCTAAAGGGTATCTCTCACATAAATAATAAAAACAATTTCATATCATATTTCACGATTTTTCAACTCGGGAATAGCAAAACGGTGAGAGGTGAGATGAAAAAAGTGGAATGAGAAATCATCTCCTTTCACCCATCTCATCTCATAATCTCGAGAATAAGAGTCCTGGTACATAACAGGTGGATATTTAGAGAGACACGTGACAACCGCGGAGGAGTAGTGAAAGATGTGAAGTGTTCCAAGGTTGAGAACACAGTCTAGCTAGTTATATAATTGAAAAAATGCAGATGAGTTGTATGTGTTGATTAGAAAGCAGTGTTGGGTGTGCAATAACAGTGAATGTAGTGGGTACCGTTGCAGCAATGGAAAAGAAATTAATATCGCAGAGTTTATTTTCAGGCCGATGCAGTGTACAGGTCATACGGAGATGTGTGAGAGAGGTGTGTTCATGTATAGGAGATTTCAACATTGTTGGATGAGCGTAGCGAAGTCTCCATCCCACTATTATAGGGCTTTGTCTATGTGCTTTTTATTGTGGGCACTGCACAGGTCGCAGGGGTTGACTGATCGACATGAAACTTTTTGTGTACACGCAAATTTATCCAACTTAGAACTATATAGTTTTCGGAATGAATCGGTCAGACCGATTTTGAGAAATTTAATATCAAAGTTTCTAAAAACCCCATAAGATTGGGCTGAGCAAGAAAATTTGAAAAATAAAATCTCTTCAAATAAAATAAAATTGTCTGTGGATGTGTACACATGAATGATAAGTAAGTACTTATCACGATAAGTAAGTGAGTAAGGCCCGGTTTTTATTTTTAATTGTCTTCAAAATCGATTTGATGTACAAGAGATGGTTGAACATAAAAATATATAAACAACCTTCGAAAATTCAGTATAAAATACAAACATTGAATAAAACTGTGGTCATTACACTAATTTTGCCACATAAAATAGGATTACAAAAATTAATGCTAATTCAAATCAGCCGTTTTGAAGAAAAGAAATTAAATCAACTACAAATTCATCAAATATATTATAAAAATAAAGATTTAGGTGACCGAGATTCACTGCTCTCTAGATTCGATATTTTCCCAACAATGGAGTCTTCTCTATGTGTGTCAAGGTGTTTAGAATACCAGAGTCAATAAATTGGCAATAGTAGAACTACTTTACCGACTATTATAACTGATCAGATATCTCGCTCTTCTCACAACGCTTATGTTGCGTTCGGCTAGTGTACTTCCAATTGATGAATGGCAGTCGTCAGTGTATCGATATGATTCAGATAATGTGTAGTGAATATTTGGTACAATCATCTCGACAAAATGGCAGAGAATGGCATCAGCAGTTATGCTAGATAAATCCGAAGCAGCCAATCTATCGCGATTGAATTGAGAAAAAACAACCGGAACAGGCTCAAGTACAAGGTTTCTATGAATAATTGGATAGCTCACTCATTGTACTATCACGTATTGAACTCAACACTTACTTACATAGCTCACTATTTACATATTCCCATATTGACACAGGTAGGGCCCACACAGGTACACAGTTTCACACCTACTTGTGACAAAAGATTCATCATACAATATTGTGATATTTAAGTACACTAGGAGTTCAGTCACCAAAATCAATCCATTGCCGAATATTTCATCTCTATTTTCACACAATATAATGATTTTCTGCTTTTCATACCAAAATTTCCGCTATTTCACACTCATGAGTGACATCTGTTTTGATTCCAACAAGACTTGCTGCCACCGTGTCACAAGTGTTGGTAATAGTATATTAATGAAGGAGAATGAATCATTCAATATTAAAGACTGTCTTAGGTTATTGCAGGATTACAGAATGTTAATTATTTGTAATAATGAAATTGCCACAATGACCTTGAGAACAATAAAACTTGAGAAATGTTTGATGTTGGACAAATGAGTAATGTCTCTCTGGTTGTGGAACCAGTTCATGAACATACTCAATTGTCCACAACCATGGTAGGAATTAGAGGTATGCATCAAGCATTGCAGTTTTCAAGCTGAAGGATCTCGGAAGAACTAGTTATTCCTATCACCTATAGCTATAGACTATTCTATTGTCTCATGTTTACTTCATTTCCCCATATTCCTTTGAACTCTCCGTGGATCACATTCTGACTTTGCACCATGCAACACTGTCCACATCTATTATGATTCGTTTTAAAGTATGTCGAATCTGGAAGTCACTAAACGGTAACAAACACCTAAGAAGCAGGATTTGAAAGTTTCTTTCATGCATCAAGGTCTGTTGACTACGTCATCAATCTTACCAAGCTAACTTATTTATCTGCCAGGGATCAATTCAAATATAGCCGAGAAGTTGAACTCGAAGTAAATCCTACCTTCTTCTTCTCCCCTCACTTCTTTTCACGTTCTCTTATAGCCATACTAACAAAATCCTTACGCTAAACCTTGTCAAACTTAACCGTCGATTAATCTTATTTTCTTTGAATTATCAGTAATCAAGTTTCGAGTTGATATTGAAGAGCATTAGGATATTGAGATGCGAATGCCAAAAGTAAAAATGCTTGAATGCATGCCATCGAATAAAAAACCTGTCACTCGAATTTTTTAGTGATTGGAAATAATCGAAGTTTCTTCATGAAATGAGGAAAAGTTAAATAATCTAACTTCGCAATATCGTGTTCGTGCTTCATGGAGTTTTGCATCGACTTTCCGCGACGAACTTTTGGTATGTCAAAGCTTAAACGGGATACTGTCACAAATTGTTGACTCTCAAAACTCGTCTGCTACTCTACTTAACTTTGGCGGATTATTAACTTTCCGAATCTTCAACCGCGAATAAATTACCTCTATAGAAGATTCGAGGTAATCCGATTAATATGATGATAAATTAACTTGAAGATAATAAGTTGAACGAATATCGAATGAAGTTGAAATAATTCCGCTATTATCATCAGAACAATGTTAATATTTTTGAATGCCCATAATTTAAACATCACGAGTCATCAGCCGACTGTTTAATAATGAACACTTCCAATTAAAATACTATCTACACTGTAGAGGGGGTATTTGATATGGAGTAGAAACAATTATCAGAATAACAAGAATCTCGTTATGAATTATCATTCAGATACAATGGAAAACATGTTTACCTCTTCGGAAAGATAGACCACTAATAATTTATTTATTGAGGTTGAAATGAGAGAGGTCACAATGATCGGAAAACTCTACTTCTTTGTTATGATAGCGTTGATTAAATAAAGATTTTCCAAAATCATCCTCAAGAACAAGAAATATGTATTGTATTTACCACTAAGACGTATCCATGATGGCAACTGGGTGATGCTAATGGTACACTTATTTTTTTGACTGACTATTCAAGTGTAACAAAGAAAATATATGGTTCCATGTTTCAGTCACAGAGAAAGTGCGGGTCAGATTTCAATATGGCTGAGCGTGTTGCTGGGTGGTGTATCCATGCTGGCCAAAGAGACAGGCATTGCTGTAATGGTGGTCAACCTAACCTATGACCTCTATCGCTCGTGGCCGAACATCAAAAGGTCAGTTAATTAACATTTGAATTCGTATGATGTATATATAAACACAATATTGATTACTTTCATGTCACAGTATATGTAATATTCAACATATATGGGAATATTATCCATGTTTCGCTATAACACTATAAGGTCTCATAATTATTTTGACTTCGAATCTAATTTTGAAACAATGTCCTGATGTTCATGCTCTGGCATGGATAGAAATGAGAGTACAATTATATCTAACCATTGCTCAGTAGTTATCTCCGGCCATGTTCCGAAGCAATTTCGAATATATATATATATATATATATATATATATATATATATATATATATATATATATATATATATATATATATATATATATATATACACCGGATTATGAAATTCAATGCATAAAATAAAGTTTCAATATATATATATATATATATATATATATATATATATATATATATATATATATATATATGTATATATATATATATATATATATATATATATATATATATATATATATATATATATATATATATATATATATGTATATATATATTTGTATATATATATATATATATATATATATATATATATATATATATATGAATATATTAATATATATATATATATATTTATATATATATATATATGAATATATATATATATATATATATGTATATATATATTCATATATATATATATATATATATATATATATATATATATATATTCATATATACATATATATGTATATAAATATATATATATATATATATATATATATATATATATATATATATATATATATATATATATACTTGTGTTGATGCAGACTAAGTCTCTTAAAGTATGTGTGTTTGCGTTTGTTTTTTTCATAGAAGTTTCACCAAAGTCAGATGGAATAACGAAACTCTGCACTTCTCCCGAAGAATTTCTAAGGTTTTGATGTCGGTAAGTGTCACTTTACTACAAGATTCCCATTAATATTGAACCGTCTTAGCTGGAGCTGTCTTACGGCATACGTGACTTGCAAACAACATCTTGCATTTGTAGTCGCCGTCTCCTCTCTCTCTTTGTGTCTTACCCCATCTCCCATTCTAGCCCATGTTCACCATTTTATTACTCATACGAAATTCCACCTTTCCAAACAAATGATAATCTCGAAACAAATTATCAAAATATGTAGAAGGACTGCACGAATGATTAAGAGCATCATGATATTATCGTGGATTAGTAAAATGCATTGTGTTCAACGAGCGACAGGTTGATTGAAGTGGGTTGAACAAATAATCACGGACAATTTGCATTTACATCTGAACGACGGTCACGTCGTGGAATGCATTATACCTCGGAATTAATTTTCACATACACATAAAACACAGATTTGAAAGAAAAATTGATCAATACTTCAAGAAACCTTTCCGGCAAATGTTTCTCACAGAAAGATTGTACTACATTTTGAGTTAGTCAATAGGACTACGTCACTAAATGTACTTAGTCAAGTTTTATTTCCATTAATTGTACATTACATATGACACAGTGTGAGCACAAATGACAAGGTATGAACACAAACCCTTTAGGATATATACCATTAAGGGTGTATGGAAAGGTTTTTTACCATATATAACTTATTAAAAAAAAAAAAAAACTACAGTGAGTTTCGAGTAACGATTTGTTCCATGCAGTACTGTACGATTTTCCAGGTGTAATCAAAAGCATGGTAATAGATAATGTAACTGTCAGACAAATCTCGTTTTGCTGCGGTTTCATTACATCTAGTCACGATCGTTTATACAAACATTTGATGATATTGGAACTTGAAGCCAGTTCAACGTAAGCTTTGTAAGGTCAAGTTCAGAAGTTTTTCTGGGATCTAACAGGTTATTGTTTGCAATAGAATTGGACTGAATGGTCTAATCCTACAAGCTAGGAGACTCAGCTCACCGGTCTGAATACTCAATACCTTTTCCACCCAGTATTGTTGGAGTGGCAATCATTGAATAGTGATTGTTTAATAACATTACAGTACCAGCTAAAGAGGAAGTTCGAGTCCGTAGAACAGTTTTGAAAAAATCGGTTCCATTGAGTGCTTCACGTGAAGGTTTTTCAAAACACAAGTGAATATTCATTTTTTAACCAAATTGTTTTTTTCTGTTTTTTGTGTTGACTCGATTCAACCTCACGGTGGGTATTCGTGATTTCTATCTGTGAATTCAAGTGGATACTGGAAATAGGAGATAGGCCATGACCAAAAAAATGAATATTGATTATGTATGAACAAAAAAATAATCACTGACAAATCGTACACAACATTCGGAGACACATTGTTATACATGGGCTCAAAAAGACATGAGCATTTGAGACGAAATGGGACAAATGAAAATAGAAGAAGAATTCGTTGTAGCTCAATAGAAAGTTCTCATTCGACAACACATTGTTCTCTATTCATGAACTTTTCAATGCACTATTTTCAGTTTGTGAAATAACGCGTTGTATAATGCGTGAGTAGTTTCTTTGGGGTGGTCCGAAAGTCTCCCTGTGAAACCCTATAGGGCAACGATGATGTTGTGTCAAGTGTACTATGTTGATAATGATGATACAATCGATGTTTTCAGTAATAATTCTCCATCCAGTCTTGATCTGTCCGATTAATTAATAAGTTGTGAATAACGTTTTCATAATATAAATTAATGAGTAGTTGAATCAAAATGATCTTATGGACAAAATTATATCGTGTATTTTGGAGATGTTATTATCTTCTTAGAGATATTAAGATATGCATATACTACCACGACCGACTCCATCCCACCATCCAAAAAACCCAATAAAATACCTTTCATCTCATCATCCCATCATCTCATGTATCATCTAACGACGCCAATAGATCATAGCCGATCAATAGATCATGCGTCGTTAAAACTCAATATGTATATGATTAAGGGGAATGTGCACTGAAAAAATGACATTTTTTTCTTTTCATTTTTTTCCCCTCAATATATTGTTTAATTTAATAGTTATACCGTCCTGAAAGTTTCAAGTTATAACTCATTCGGTTGTATTTCAGAAAAAATATGTGAGGATTGCTTGCAAGTGAACTTTACCTACTTTCTTTGAATTATTAGTGGGTGTTACTGAACTGTAAACATTGATAACTCAGTAACATTTTCAGCTACGATTTTGTTGTTTTGATTTCCTACTGGTTTTTGATTGTGAGATATAGAAAGCTGTGGTTTGTTTTATTATGTTATTAATTAATTGGGACACTAAACTTGGCATTCCGAAAACATTTCGATATCATAACTCATTTGTAAAATGTAATTTTATCTCGTATTGGCAACAAAATCCCAATTTTTAGGAAGATGTAAAATTCAAATAATTGAAAATAGGTTTTCATCAAATATTTTTCGAATTCAAAATGCCAATTATTAAATCTCCAACAGTCCTCAACAAGATGGAAAATGAATTGAATTTCCGAGTGTAAAAATTAAGAGGCTTTTTTCAAACTCATTGTTAATCCATGTTTTTGATTGATAATTTGAAAAAAATGATTGGATGTTTTTTCAAGTTTTATATTTTTTTCTACTATATTATTGACCTTATCCCAAAATTTCATACCAATATGTTCCATCTCCCCAGACTTTCACTTTTCAGTGCACATTCTTCTCAATTTGAACTATTTTGAGACTTCAGTTATTGAGGACATGTCACAAGTAAACTTCATGAAACATTATCTGTGAATATTGAACCAGATTGTGAAAAACGTATTGTATCATCTTTTTTTTGATGCCACATTCCTAAAATCTCAATTTGAATTGATCATTTTCTCAAGAAATACTGACCCACAACTGGTTCCACCTTGTGGGAGTCAGAACTGGATCACTCCATAACTCATCATCCAATTGTGCGAAGGTACAACCAATCCACAGAGTTTCACCATTAGTATGTATTATGATGAAATTGAGGGTGGTTCTACATAATTATTTAATTTTCTATTTCCATTATATTGTCATGTACGACATCTACTCGTGCACCCAAACCCACATAGTTCACAACTACATTACACTTACACATTGTCATACAAATTGTTGGGGCTACAGAGACTTGTTTCTGATGTGAAACTCATGTTTGTTAGAACCTAAACCTTAGGGGCGAAACAACTATTACACGTATAACCCTGTACCAGATGATTCTTCATTCAGCACAACATTGTTCACTCGTAAAACTAGCTTTTCATGGGTTTGTAATAATTTATACGTCAAGTTGAACACTGGAGAGAATGTATAACGTGGAAACTATAGTTGGATATTATAGAACAGAAACTTGAAACAGAGTGTGCTTTGATAGGAGGAATGGTCAGTATGGATAAGTTGCAGGTGAAGAGAGGAGGAGGGAGAGGAGCGAGTCTGAGTGAGGGTGTTTTGTGCATGCATAAGTTATGAGCATGATTCTGATTTAATATTTTAGTGTCGCACAAATATTAATATTGAATGAGTATGTATAGAGAAAGCTGGGGTGACGAGGATGTTTGTCTCATTTTATCGTGGTTTAATAACTGAAAATCTTCGAGGTAGAGCAATCGAAATATTCTTCGAAATGGATCTTGAATTGAGTTTTTGATGCTTTTCTGTGATCATCATTGCTTGATATTTTCAGCTATTTTCAAATATTTATTATATATATATATATTTATTATATTATAATATTTATTTTAGATATTTTCAAAGTTGAATTCTTGGGAGTTTCAACGAGATCGTTGAGTTGTGTGCGATGATGTGCTACATGAATTATTATCATCAACTTTTTTACAGCCTGTTTATTCATGTCGATGAAAATTAATGTGGTAATGAAATACTAGTATCACAATAAGGATATATCCGGAATCGTCATGACACATGGCAAATATGAGAGCGAAGTGTTCTTGAATATATTTATATATTTGAAGAAAAAAAAAATATATATACATATATATATATATATATATATATATATATATATAATTATATATATTCATATATGAATATATATGTATATATATATATATATATATATATATTTATATATATAAATATATATATATATATATATATATATATATATATATATATATATACAT
>OZ023330.1:12134141-12136641 GCA_964007535.1 Brachyptera risi | reverse complement strand
ATTGAAGAACTTATATTATTTTTCCACTTTTTTTCTGCGGTCTGACAAACAACAGCGTGCTAAAAAACAACAGATGTTGAATCAACATAGGTAACTGACTCACAATGAACACAAAAATCATTGATTTCTATCTCTATGTCTTACTACATCATTGGCTGGGAAGGAACGTCGAGTTGGCATTCCCACTGCCAAAAAGTTCCAATATACAATCTTTATTGAGACTGAAATCGGAAAAGGTATCATTGGAAGCGGAACATGAACAGTATCACATTAGGAATGATCGAGATATCGAGAAACCTATACGAGATGGTACATTGCACACGTGAATCGCAAACGAAACGGCTATAAATTTGGAACCTTTTATCAAATAATAAATATGAGACAAAATAGTAGACAGTTGATTTATCGGTATAGATGTGAACCATTAATCAAGACCTTAATATTCCACTCTCATTCTCGTTTCATAGATATGTCAAACGATGAAACAAAAACTGACAGGTTACCAAATTTGATGAATTCATAGAAAATTGAAACTCTCAGTTTTTAATGACTTCAGTGCGATTGAGCTCAAGAGAGAATTCAATCTATCTGATGAAATTAATCATTCGCAATACATGAACAACAATTTTCTGAATAGCATACTCGGATTTTGATTGGATGAAGTTTTAATATGATATTTGATTATAATTATCTGAAATGATTTCAATGAAATCAATGATATGAATGTAGAGTACCATTCATCTCCCTCTCCAGTCAACATCTTCATTACTGTAGTCTTCATGTATCATACCATGTATAATCATGAGTGTCGAATTTCAGTCGTAGAAAATATAGCTGACTATAGAACTTGATTTGACCATTGTTATCCCGACGAAATGATGAATTGAATATATTATCAAATTGTACACTGCAAGAAGTTCCAACAATGGTATTTGTCTTTATGTGCATCTCCATCGAATCTTTTTCATATATCACTTCGATTCAGTGATATTTGAATTTTGATTATAATGATTTTGATCGAAAGTACAGTACAAAGTAGGCCTGCTAACCAAATAGTTTGAAAAACACAATCAACATATTTTGAAACACGTGAATTAGACATCATACAAGCATTACGAAGTTTTCATTCGGAATACTATGAAGTATTCATTGTTTTCAAACGACATCACAAACCTGGAGCTGAATTTTGATGAAATGATGGCGATATTCTTTCTCCCAAATTCAGAGAAAACTAGAAATCATCATCTCAATTTCAGAACTATCAATTGATTGTCTTATTCCTCGAAAGAGTGATTATATGGTATTTAATATTACTGATTCTGGATACAAATATGAACAGAATCGAGTTATGTCTACGTCATGACAGAAATAAGGTCGGATTCGGAGGAACATATGAATTTATTTCAATTTCTGAGATTGAGATGATGATTCTGGTTTTCTCTGAATTCAGGGAAATAAATATCGTCATTAACCTTCAGTACTGGTATCCAGTTTCAGGGTTGTGATTTTCTTTAATATTTTCCTCAATAGATTGATAGAAGAGAATACTCTAAAAAACACATTTTCGTGAAACTTTTATCAAAGATTCACTCATCGCTATATTGTTTGTAGGTGAGTGTCGAAATATAATTCTGTGAATTATGTGAGATACATTGAATAAGACCGATGTTAATGAAAATGATTTTATTTTCCGACAGTTCAAATCCTTTCGATTCCATAGATTTATATTGGAATATTATAGCATGTTTTTTTCACAAACTTGTTTCAATTGAATTCCATTTAGTTCTTGAATAGATATGACCTTCTCATACAACTCTCAATTCATTCAATTTGAAATTTTGTCAATTATTAATAAAGATTCTACTTCTCTCTTATGTGTAAAGAGGATACAGAGTAAACGAGATGTATTCATGAAGAGTCAATATTCATTAATTATATTCCTCGTTTTGTATGAATAAGTACTCACGAGTTGAATGTCATCACATGCTATTAGTGTTCCAGAGTGAAAAATTGTGAGCAGATATATTTTTCGATTGATATTTGAACAACAGATCGACAGCTAGGTTTTTAGAAGGGTAAGAATGAGCGGATGATCGACGATCTATGTTTACAAAACCCATACCTTATGATGAATTCGAACATCATGAAAGCATGACTATCCGACATATGACTTCGGTTTATGAAGAAAACCCTTCGTTGACTGAGCCGGACTGTCAGGTGGAATATTTTTTTTTGAATAAAAAACATTAAGAATCAAAACGAGAAGGTTTACTCTGGTGGTTCTATATATTTGTTCGAACGTAATATCTTGAAGATCATATCAAATGATTGAATATTTCAGCCAAATCAAATTCCAGTGTAATATATTCGGAAATTGTCATCAGACATTGTGGTCAATATCTCAGATGCAGCAATAATGAGATATTTTCACTTCCGGACTACATGAATCTGAATAAATACTGACTATCAATGAAATAAATACATTTTTTTATCAGATTGT
>OZ023330.1:12106641-12129141 GCA_964007535.1 Brachyptera risi | reverse complement strand
GACGTGTAAATCAAAACAAAACAGTGTATCAAAAACAGTAACACATGCGAGACCGAACACGCGCAAAAGGCTAGCTCGCTAGGCCTACCAATATACGCTACCGGTGAGATTGGAAATAGAAGCACAAAATCACATTCACAGTGAGTGAGTGAGTCCATTGGTCACTTTTAATTTTATCAAGTGTTGTGACGGCAATTAAATAAAGATGTGTTTCGTAGCGAAATTAACATTGTCAAAGCGCAAAGCAACCATGCAATAATGAATGTCGATTATTTCAGGAAGAGTGGTGAAATATGTACTTTTTTTCACCTACTTCCAAAGCAAATCAGTCTGTTGTCAGTGATTTTGCATTTAAAAAAATTAAAATACTCTGAGCAAAAGTCTACCATAAAAAATGTAATGTTTTTCTTTTCTCCCTTTGTTTTTCCATCTGAATCCATTCATACGTTCCATCAAAGGTCAACAAAATACACCAAAAATTATGGTTTGAAAAAAATTCCCTAGGGGGCTAAAATGGGGAGCCTGGCCCCCCAAACCCCCCGCGGGTCACCGGCTTCGCACATTCTACCCTGTCTGTGCTAATCGTTCTTCTTAAGAGTAGCATACCCAGCAAAATAATCACCGCACGCCGCGTATATATACATATATACATGTTCATATATGAATTGAAGATTCATAGCACTGGTGGAAGAATGAAGAAATAAGAGAACAAGTTTCATTTCATTTCGTTTTCATTTCATTTCATACTGCATAGTATAATAGCTGATACATAATATAGGATAGGATGAAACTACTAATATAAGTTAGCGTAAAAACACAACTTCTTGAGTGCGGGCTGTCAAAAGAAAGAAAAATATATTAATATTGTAGCTCGTAGCAGAGACGGAATACATAAATAGTATTTGATATTCAAGAGAAGACAAACAGAAGAGAAATTAATCATAAATTATCAACAACAAGTCGTTATGGAGAAATGGATTTGTCTAGATTAAAGTATTTGTAATAGCACAGTGATATGATTCAGAATGAATGTTTCGGAATACGGCTATTAATCCTCTCAACATACATGCTCTGTTCAAATCTCCAATTTTGTTTTGAAATGTCAATTTGGTGACCAATGTTTTGGTGATGTGGAATCATTGAAGGGCGTCGTAAAAACCCAATATATATATATTAAATATATATATATATATATATATATATATATATATATATATATATATATATATATATATATATATATATATATATATATATAACACTTACGGAAAAATTACATGAACAGATTTTGTTAATTGCATTTTTTCTAATACGTATAACTTGTTTGTTCGCAGATTGCTGACGTATTGTTACTTGTGCGCCCTCAACTGTTGGCTCCTCGTGTGTCCAGCTACACTCAGCCATGATTGGCAGATGGGCTCAGTCCCGCTCATCACCTCCTTGGCCGACCCGAGGAACATTGCCACTTGCATCTTCGTCGCCTGTTGCCTCGTCATTGCGTACAAGGGCATCATTGACTTCGAGGTGAGTCCAATCCTAGTACCTACAACGGCTATGATATGTAAGATATACTCATTCTTGATCTAGAGTTATAAAGATAATTCCACTATCAATTCACTTGAGACCGGCTTTCATTGCGAAACATTGATCAGTGGACTGATGCCCGTCACAGCATCCAGTTAGCCTTCATCTGAGAGTTGATGGAAGCAAATAGCATGGGTGACTATGTTGATAGCAACTTCAAACTGCCAGTTAGAGCGAGGTTGTTAATTTCTGCACCAAGTGCCTGAATCACCAAGTCTGGTTAGTCATTATCTGAGAGCTGGTGAAAACAATTAGTATGGGTTAAATAATATGTTCTACAGTCTACAACGAGGCAAACACTCGTAGTGAAGCTGAGAGAACATAACATGAAAATTAGGCGAAATATGAATTCCGTTTGGATAACGTTCTGTCAAAATAATGACACCATCTGAAGGTACACTTGCAATCAAATGATTTCATACGAATCTGAACTCAAACTTCAGAAAATCTCATGATATATTTAACCGCAAATTATTCCATAAATTTCGCATGGATTGCGTATTCATTTGATTACTTCAGCTTGCTAGTTATATAACTTTTGAAGGTCATCACAACTCTGGAACTAGTTTTCAATGAATAATAATGATATTAATTTTCCAAATTTTGGAAATAAAAAACAGAAATCATCATCTCAATATCATTTTTTTTTAACCATCTTCCAGGGACCATGAGTTAGTTCTTTCAACCACACTCCAGAGACCATGAGTCATGACGTAGGCATCACCGATTCTGTATGGAAACATTAACACAATCAAGTGATGTCTACGTCACGACTCGGGAGACAGGGTCAGGTCCTGGAGGACAAATGAATAAATCATGATTTCTGACATTGAGACGATGATGTCAAATCTTCTCCAAAATGAGAGGAATAAATACCGTCGTCATTTATTGAGATCCATTCTTAGAATTGTGATGTCTTGTGAAGTTGGTACATTTTCCTTAGTATGCATTCAATGTGGCTTGACCGACCATTCCATATCACCGAAACTTCATATAAATAAAAGTCAATATTGATCCAGTAATAATTTTGCGGTTCTCTCTTTAATATATAAACATCATCTTTTTTATATCTCATGTTTTTATGGTGTATCTCGAAATGCATTGAGGTTTGCGTTGGATTGCCGGAAGAGAATCAGCAAACGTAATATATATATATTTATAAATATAATATATGAATATATATATATATATATATATATATATATATATATATATATATATATATATATATATATATATATATATATATATATATTTATATGAATATATATTCATATATCATATGAATAAGAAAGTCAATACGGTTCTCTCTTTAATATATCTCATGGTTTATGTAGTATCTCAAAATGCATTGAGGTTTGCGTTGGTTTGCCGGAAGAGAATCGGCAAACGCAACCCTCGAAGCATCTTGTTGTTTATCAATGGTGATGGTGGAAACACAATATGTGTTTCCATCTGATTTTCTCAGATGCGCTCATAATTATATCCATATAGAAGACTTTTCAATTAATGAAGTATTCAGATAATCCGAAGATTGGGTTGAACTATATTTTTTGTCGGATCGATATGTCAATTGAAACGTTCGATTTCTTCATTATTAAACCGATAAACATATATATATATATATATATATATATATATATATATATATATATATATATATATATATATATAATATATATATATGAATAAATATAAATATATATATATATATATATATATATATATATATATATGTATATACATATATATATATATATATATATATATATATATATATATATATATATATATATATATATATATATATATATATATATGAGTATATATGTTAGAAACAAGTCAGAGATAAAGTTAAATTTGATAGGTGTATCTAGTGATCATTACGAATGATCAAATCTAGCCGATCTGTTTCAATCAAGTATTTCATTTGGACATGAATTGTATCATGTGTATTTATAACTACAGTGTATTAGTATATACAGTCATATATATATATATATATATATATATATATATATGATAAAGATAAAATTTCCGGTTGATCAAGTAAGGGCTTTATTTATTTTAAAATTAAATAAAATAATAAAGAAGCCTAACGTTTCGATGTGTTCGCACACACCCTGGTCACAGGCACAAAATGAACTGCAAAACAGAATTTTCTATTCCAATGCCAATAACAATACTTGATGATAGAAAAGGTAAACAAAAACAATTAATAATACAAATCCTGATCCAACAAGCCGTTAACAAATATCGCTCCAATATGCCGATAAAAAACCAGAGCCTTCTGCGTATGAAATATCAAACACTTCAAAAAATATATAACTGTACTGTTTTTTGGCAAGAAAGTCGAAAATTCTGGTCTAGATATTCCTAAGATGAAGTAAAAGTGGAAAAGAAAGAAGAAAACAATAAATGCGTGAATAAAATACGAATAAAAATTGAGTGTGATTTAGTTGCTGCAAAACATCAGCATTATGACGAAACTTTCTTCCTCGCAGTTTTACTTCTCGTCAAGGGAGCTGACATCGGTTCGACTTGTGTCTCTCTCTTCCTTCTATCTCTTTTTGGAACTGGGAAACGAGCACGATGTTTTGCTTCTTCAGATGGAACTTTGCTTTTGACTACGTATCTTGTCAGAACTGGTTTCCATGCCGGAGGGAGTCTCGAACTATCATCTCGGCTGTTTAAATTTAGAGGTCGTTTCTCCAATTCAATGGATTCTCCAATTTTTCTTTGTAAGCATCTTTCTTGGATATTCAGCACTCTCGTCCCTTCAAAATCTATAGCGTGGCCATATTCTCCTTTGTGTTGGGCAAGTGACGATGTGATGATTGCCCACTTAACATCTCGCTCATGCTCTGACATTCTTATTGAGATTTTTCTGCCAGTCTCTCCAACGTAAGTCTGCGAACATTCTCCGCAAGGAATCTCATAAATACCCGCGTTCTCAAGTGGTATCCTATCTTTTACACTCCTCAAAACGTTCTCAATTTTATTTACCGTTGTAGAAACCGTTTTCACATCATACTGTTTTAATATCCGGCTTATTCTGTCCGTTGTATTCCTTACATATGGCAAAATAGCGATAGGAACCGACTCTGCTACCGTTTCCGTGGCGTTGGCGTCTTCCGTCGATGTAACTGTCTTCGAAATTGTCTTCACCTCTCGGTTAAACGCTTTCTTGATGTACGAATGATGTTAAGTGGGCAATCATCACATCGTCACTTGCCCAACACAAAGGAGAATATGGCCACGCTATAGATTTTGAAGGGACGAGAGTGCTGAATATCCAAGAAAGATGCTTACAAAGAAAAATTGGAGAATCCATTGAATTGGAGAAACGACCTCTAAATTTAAACAGCCGAGATGATAGTTCGAGACTCCCTCCGGCATGGAAACCAGTTCTGACAAGATACGTAGTCAAAAGCAAAGTTCCATCTGAAGAAGCAAAACATCGTGCTCGTTTCCCAGTTCCAAAAAGAGATAGAAGGAAGAGAGAGACACAAGTCGAACCGATGTCAGCTCCCTTGACGAGAAGTAAAACTGCGAGGAAGAAAGTTTCGTCATAATGCTGATGTTTTGCAGCAACTAAATCACACTCAATTTTTATTCGTATTTTATTCACGCATTTATTGTTTTCTTCTTTCTTTTACACTTTTACTTCATCTTAGGAATATCTAGACCAGAATTTTCGACTTTCTTGCCAAAAAACAGTACAGTTATATATTTTTTGAAGTGTTTGATATTTCATACGCAGAAGGCTCTGGTTTTTTATCGGCATATTGGAGCGATATTTGTTAACGGCTTGTTGGATCAGGATTTGTATTATTAATTGTTTTTGTTTACCTTTTCTATCATCAAGTATTGTTATTGGCATTGGAATAGAAAATTCTGTTTTGCAGTTCATTTTGTGCCTGTGACCAGGGTGTGTGCGAACACATCGAAACGTTAGGCTTCTTTATTATTTTATTTAATTTTAAAATAAATAAAGCCCTTACTTGATCAACCGGAAATTTTATCTTTATCATAATTATGGATCAAGGAATCAACTTCAATCATACCATATATATATATATATATATATATATATATATATATATATATATATATATATATATATATATATATTTATATATATATGCAATAAAGTCGTTCTCATGGTTCATACCTTTGACGCGCACTGTGAAAGAATCTGTAGTCAGGTCCGGCGTGGGTTCGAGTCCCTCCTTAGGACTCTGTGTTTCTGTCAACGTTTTTTGACCTCATCGCTTCATCGATTCTCCATCACCCACTCAATCATTTGTAACCCAACCGTTGGCAGCGTCGTTCAGCAACATTTGAATGGAATAATGAAACAAATGGATTCATATCGTGTAATACGAGCCTGAAGTAAAACTCACTGAGATCCAAGTTATGCGTATAACTCATTTACACGTATAAACAGAGAATCAGAGATGAAATTCACCCATGAGGAATGTTACTACTGGAGATGAAATGATGTCGCCTCTCTATGCTGCTAGATTCACACACTTGAAACGTGCCTAGGTGAATATCAGTTGTAGATGTCAAGTACTAGAGTTTAATTAACGTCAACTTGATCGATAGTAATTTAACATTGTATAGAAAAACGATAGGATAATCAGTTAAGTTCATTTCCGACGAATAAGGTGAACAAATCGATTTTCTATAGTTCATCTTCACGAAGCTCAGCTCACACTATTTGTATGTTTCTTTTTCCATATGTTTTCTCATTTTATCTCTCGATCTTCTTCTAACTCGACTGATATTCTTGATATATGTTCAATGTGATCGAATCTTATGAATTGATATGTTCAAATCAGAGGTATTGTTAATGAATCAATAAGTTATTATCAATTTCAATCACTGGATTATATGAAAGAATGTTTGTATTAAGGGGAATAAGAAGGTTCCGAGCTACTGTCTCATCATTGTACGCACATTGATAGCGCGCGGGTGGTTCGCACCTTCTTTTTCTGTGCGCACCATAATAATTCATAAAACAGTAGTTGCTGCATCAGATTAATTTGAAATTTAAATTCATTTTAATTGTCTACAAAGTTCATCATCCACTTTTTGATATTAAATTCATCATTTTGACAATCCAGCTTCATCAAAAGACTCACTGTATTTTGTTTGATTTATATTCATTGATTTTGATTGAATATACTTTATTGACGAGATAACATTGATGTGACAATTGACATCCGTGAGTTTGACTTGGTTTAATATGGTCATCAATAGCATAATGAAGACTCTGATAAAATTAAACGAACACATTAAACAATTTATGAGAAAAAGTTAGTTCTATGTAGCGGTATTTATTGAATCTTCAAATATGAAAAATGCTATTTAATGAACATAGCATACAATTTTATCCACGACTTTTTTTCTGAATTTTTCTCAAGCCGTAGAAGGCATTAGTTGATACAAAAATGGATGAACCATCATTTCGAATGATTGTTTGGACTGTCATTTCATAACTCTCGAAATGAATGCAAGCGATCCATCTTCATTCCATTCCTACTATTCCGTAAACTTCAACATGGTGTATCATATGGGTTCGACACTTTCGTCTCGTTTTCACTTCGTTTACAGTTGAAGGCCACTGCATGGCCCTCATCATATAACTGTCAATACTGAAGATCTTGGTAACTTGGTCAGTTAATTTTCTAATGTTGAAAATAATTGATTATGCCTCCATGATTATGTTTGTCACAGAAGCTCTACACTTTCATTACTACCAGATGACCGAAACCTCATAATATTTTCGCGGGTATTTTCATATGATTATCACAGCTGCACCAAAAATACCTCGATATGAGTTAAAAATTGCGTATCTTTCGATTCTTCACGTGCTTTAAATATATTGAAGTTATACATGGTGGACGAATAAAAAACATGTTCTCGTAATGCAAATGCAATTTGTAGAAAAGCCAGTTTTCTAATTCTTCTCCAACTCCCAAGCTCATTACCTTGAATATTGTAACATTTTCGGCATTATGTAAAAAAGTTCCAGGCGCTGAACTTCAAAGGAGAATTGCTATTCTCCAGGACTGTTTGATTAACGAACTTGGGATTAGTTTGTTATATGGAAGAGTGTTAACGAATTCACTTTCCGCTTGACCGAGTCAGTTTTCTCGGTTCTTTTATGTAATCATAAAGGTCTTTTTTGTCTGGGATTATAAGCTGTATATAGTGGCCATCGGGCTCATATATTCAAAGGCCGGCATGTAGGCTATACAGACAGGGTGTAGTAGATCGATACTCGCTTGGCACATGAAAGAAGAACAGAGAGATACTAGTGCGGTTGGGTGTCGAATTGAGAAAGTCGTGGATGAAGAGCAACCAAATATACACCATTGATGTTACCGGACATACGATTGGTCCCCACAAATACTTTCAAAAGTAATATCCGGTTTCAACGATGAACTAATAGAACTGATATCAAAGAGATTTTTATATTACATTTTTTTGAGGGTGGCAGAGTTTTATTTCTATTGTATTGCTGGATACGAAATGGAGATGATATAGGAATAATAAAAATAACGTTCTCGTAAAACAGATTTTTTAGGTATGTGATAACAGTTTGGAATCGCTATTTCGGGAAAATATGCTGTGCAAATAATATACTCGTGAATCAAAGTTTTTCGAAGAAACTTCAACATACGAGGCAGGAAAAGTTTGTCAGTAGTTATGGGGTAGATAATTTGTTCTATCGCGTGATTTTTAGCCAAAAAATGATCATATTATTTGAATATATACTCGACTTTTCGAGAGGAGAGTTGGTTTCCGAAAGCTTACCTCCGACCTGAATGGTAATCACATCTTCGTTGAGGATTTTCAACTTCCTGATTAAACCAGTTACAAATAAGATATGGAAAATATGTACCAAACCTTCTCACTGATTATTCAGATTTTTTCCATCTGTTGAGAACTTCATGATGTGAAATCTACGGTCAATTTATTGACGATCGAGAAGATGAACTTGTTTTTAAGAGCTCCGCGAGTCAGTCAACAAATTGACAGATCGGTATGAAAGATTTAATCTACAGTCAGACATGATTGTTATAGGCTTGCTCGCGGCCTGAGATTGAATCGATCTCAGTGATCTCAGTGATCTCAGTGATCTCAGTGATCTCAGTGATCTCAGTGATCTCAGTGATCTCAGTGATCTCAGTGATCTCAGTGATCTCAGTGATCTCAGTGATCTCAGTGATCTCAGTGATCTCATGGGAAATCATTTATTTTCTAAATCAGCTACAAATGTGATGATGTCGTGAAAATTGATTCGCTTACCGATTATAGAATGAGGAAATTAAAAATATATTCAAAGTTATATATGCAGCTACGGAGATTAGGTGAATAATATATTCAACAAAGAATTTTTCTCTGGAACTGAGGACTCACGAACAATTATGAACAAATCAAGACATGGATAGATATTTACTTTCAATAATATTATGATGTTATAGACAAGCAATCGAATCAATATTTTGAACATTGAAGCATGTGATGTTCATAATTCATAATGTGACTTTATATGATACAATTTATTTTTTTTCTGATGATTTGAGAAAGTATAGGGACAATTTTCGATGGCAAATTCCTAATTTTTTTAGTATGAATTGAATAGTATGAATATCACAAAACAGAAAAATGCGCACCATAAGCATTGTATTTTGAGATATTCATATCTCATGTTATGTGCGTTATGTGATTATTTGACACATTGAAAACAGTTCACCCAATTCTCATCAAATTCATCAAGCAAGTCCGTTATTTTTGGCCTCACATCTCAGTTCTCAACATTCTATTTTTCCGAATGTAAATGATTTCTTTTTTATTTCGATAAATTATAATTATTGCGAGTATATTCAAATTTTGAATCACACATTTCTCAAAACATATTCTACTGATTGTTATACCAAATTATTTCCAAGTTTGAATGCCCAGTAAGCTGTATGTGGTTCAAGTGTGTGATGAGTGGGTGCCCACAAAACTACAGTGCATTACTCGATTTGGACTGAATGAAAATGTATTTTCGCTAATGCTCATCCATTTTTCTCTTCAATTCGGCACTGTATCTGAGGCACACTCTGGGAATCTGGGAAATGCGTCAGAATTCATTCATTTGTTCCCGCTCATGTACGAGCAGAATCAGATATTACTGCTATCAATAAATAATATAGAGTGGATGAATGTTCGAAGATCTCGGACAGTGTACAATCAGAACCTGATCGAATAGTATATGAGTGAATTCTTTTAGTAAAAAGCTTTTGGTTGTCCGGGTTTCGTATTGCCTTGAAAACGTTGGGACGCGATAGGAATAATATCGGTGGATAATCCATTGTATCGATTATACTCCTTTCTATTTTCAATTTGAGCTATAGGAAAGCTTCCACATACATTACATTACAATGCGTACGCGTGCCTGTATTTATTTTCCACCATTTCTTTTCAATTCACGTCCTAG
The DNA here is from genome assembly GCA_964007535.1 of Brachyptera risi. Taxonomy (NCBI): domain Eukaryota; kingdom Metazoa; phylum Arthropoda; class Insecta; order Plecoptera; family Taeniopterygidae; genus Brachyptera; species Brachyptera risi. The sequence continues at coordinate 12,119,057 of OZ023330.1, read as the reverse complement.
TTTGGGTTCAACGAAACCTATCATTGGGAAAAATTGCCTGGCAGGATATATTGGAAATATACGGAAATCAATATCGGAAATCGTTTACTCATTTTCTTTTCATTCTACCTCTTCTTATATTCGCGTCGCCTATGATTACTTTTAGATTTCTTCAATTTCTCCTCTTTGAGCAATGAACGTGGTTTACTGAATCCTCTTGTTTGTTTGCGAGATTTCGGAAATACGGAGAAGCCTTTTATCTATCATGTTGTGTTCATCGAATGTATCACCAATTAGAATTAGAGTAGTTGTGTGGCGAAAATTAATTAATCTAAAATGAAGTCCACTCAATATTGTACTGTGAAATTTCATCAGATATTGTTTGGCACACAATTCTTGTTAGCTATCGATAATAATATTGTCATTATGACGTATTAATAAAAATGTGGTGTTTTTCAATACATACGATATTGTGATTTGATCCAGTTGATAATTCAAACTGAGCAAATCATAGAAGGCTCTATTCAGAAAATATTTGAGAGGATAGTATTATGAACCCCGTTGGACGTTAAAGAACTATATTATTGGCAGTATTTAAACAAACTGTAAATGAATATCATCAAATTGAATATAAAGTACATGAAGTAGTCAAGAATTAAGAATAAACATCTTATCAACATCTCTAAAAAGGTATAACTGAACGAAACGAAGCAATCCAAACGTACATAAGATAATGATCCTTCATAATCCATAAAGAGCTTTATTTGTCGTAGACCAGAGAATTCCTTTCGTCTACGATTATGTTACCGTTTTGATCACTTTTATGCACTTTTCACTACTTTCAGATTTCATCTACATGTAGGGCCTAATGTATTTCAGAGTAATGTTATCGTTTTGAAAAGATATTCGATGAAGTTTCATGATATCCTCCAGCTTGAAAGTATTTGAGGATGTTAATACAAACCGTACATATTGGTGTGTATTGACTATGACTATCAATAACGTAACGGGTAAGCAACATGGCGGTTTCCTTTCGCACCATGCGTATATCAAAGGGTGCCGCCTTACAAATGTTATGATGATTTGCTGGTAATATTGTGTGTTTATCCATACGAGTAATAGATGTAATGCAATCTGTGAATCCAGCTCTTTCCAACTGCATTAAGCAATATTGGGATAAATTCCATTCGAATTAGCCAATCAAAATTTAAAATACGTCTGTAAAAGCATTTAGTCCCCTAGTCAAGAGCCCTACTGCTATATTTACCATTTAATAACTCGATAATTACTCATCATCTACGAGAAAGATTAAAATCAATGCAATTGTACAACTATGTACTATATATTGAAATACGAGCCTAATACGTACGATTTGATTTGAAATTGCGAATCTCACAAATGTACACGAAAGCGCGCTGATTCCATCATGGTGAAAACGGCCTAATGTTAAAAGGATAGGACATGCCATGTTGCTTATCCCGTTACGTTATTGATAGTCATAGGTATTGATCATCATATAATACAAAAATGCACACCTGATTATAAATATAGAAGCTTGTGAATTGGTTGAAAACTTATTATACATATAAATCTTGAAAGAAATGATGCTCATATCTATATAACACATATGGAATGAAATATAATTAATCTCCCTGAGGCAATTCTCTTCTCCTTGAATAATAAATTGTATAGAAGCGAGCGATATTTTTGAACTCCTTTCCACAAAATTTTGCTCTTGGCTATCTGTGAAGATATTCTACATTTTCGTGTATCAAAGAGAATAATATGCCCCTTGTTCTATAGAAAATTGAAAGAAGCCCACCAAGTAAAACATATCAAAAGCTTGCTGCACCTTTAGAGTTCAACTGGATGATAATACAAAGGGGATATAATAAGGACAATCTAGACATTGTATCCATTAAAAATTGGTGTATTTTACAACCAGATAGAGCACTGGGATTAAAGGTACATAAGCGCACAACCTTATTTTCACATGTCAACTCATGCAATATTGTTAATTATTCAACAACAATGAGTGATATCTACCTAAGTCCATTCAATAATTCATCAGATTATTCCGAAAGGAGTACAATGCATTTCAATACAATATTTTCAGTTAACGAATATGCAGTATGTGCATGTGTGTTATTAAGGTTTTGCCATATCCACTTCTAATACCACTATAATGTTAATAACCAAATGGGAAGTAAAGTATCATGAACGATGTGTTTGTCCTATATTTTGTTCCGTTTAATCAACATAACTTTATATTTACTTCAACCACTTGTTCTCCTCTGATGAGTGACTAAAATTCAACTTGATAATCAAACCAGAGTATGTGATGGAAAAATTGCCCACACAATCTGATAGAGCACTCAGTATTGACCTGAACGACAGAGGAAATAATAAAAAAAAAGGTGAGGATCATCGACCATGGCGGGAATCGAACCCCGGTCTCTCGAATGAAAGTTCAGTATCAACCAATTGGCCACACGACTCAATATCGATGTTGTTGTGAATTATCCAGATTTAATTAATTGATATACTGCAATTATATATAAATTTTTAAATGTTCCCTCTTTTGAAAAGCGAACAAAGAAATGTGTTGACGAACAAATTTACCATCTTGATACATAGGAATAATGACGAATGGAAGTATTACAACAATAGTTATGCATCACATGGGGAGAGAGAGAGAGAGAGAGAGAGAGAGAGAGAGAGAGAGAGAGAGAGAGAGAGAGAGAGAGAGAGAGAGAGAGAGAGAGAGAGAGAGAGAGAAGAGAGAGTGAGAGAGAGAGAGAGAGAGAGAGAGAGAGAGTGAGAGAGAGAGAGAGGAAGAAGGTTGTGTAATATCGAGGGTGTTGTCAATATTTAAAAGACAGGATGATTCGTTGCTTCAAAAACTTCCACCATTGTCGGCTGGAATATCTGTCGCAGTACGTATACTCAGAGTCAGAGACGCGTAAAAGAGAAATAGCTTCACATCGATTCGTATGAGAAGGGATTTTGCATAAAAGCTTCGTGGATGTAGAATACTCGGAGCAGACTGAAACCCCCGCGTATGAATCATAATACGAAGCGAGTTTACAATCTACCACGAATACGGTGCGAGTGTTTTGTGCACGCGACCCATCTGTGTTATGGTTTGCAAACTCTGCTCTAAAACACTGTGAATGCAAGTTGATGGTATTCTCTTATATAACATACACTCTATTGTGATAATGTTCTTACGTAATGCTACATGGATAAAATGAGAAGGGGTTGCTCTAGAAATCTGTGCAAAATGTAAAAGCACTACCGTGTAGAATTTGGAACGAAATAAGATCGAGAAAAGCTGTCATACGAAACGAGAATTCCACCGACATTCGTGTCTAGATAAATATTAAGATGATTCTTAGTAACGACTCATACTATTTTACTTCTCGTGTTTTCCTCGATTTTGAATATTTGTATTCCATTTGTGAATGCTGTGAATGCTTCCAACAGTATTGACAACAAATATGATCATTGGTAAACTTCAACAATAGTTGATTGTTAAACATTGAACATTTTTTTTCACTTTGAAAAAGGAAAAACATTGAGGAGCTACAAAACATTTACAAATTTGAAGATTTAGAAGGCAATAATTTCACTTTTTCTTCAGTCAAGCTACTAATGTTTGGAGTGAGAGTAAATCGAATGATTTCTCTTTTGACTCATCGACCTTTGAAATAACATGATTTTTGTATTATTATTGGTCGCACATTAAATACATTATTATTACATGAAAGATCCATCATAAAAACCTACAAAACCAAAAGTGCTGGCTTGACTGTAGGGGTAAGATAACATATGTTTGAACATATCGTGTTTTACTTCTTCTGGAATCAAAATCAAAGATTGATAAATACACACAAAAATATAACTTAGTATAGCTTGAAAGTAGTACTTCACTGTTTCTCATTGTGAGGGTGAGTTTAAGAGAGAAAGGAAAGAAAACGATGATTTTAGATAATCAAAATTGTAATACAAAAAACAAACTGAAAATGTTCAGAGATTCAACCATTCAACGGGTGTTTAGACATACAGTATTTTGACGGCCTGCTTCGAACGGGACGGGACGTTTCGTGTCAGAATACCACCATTTGAACGAGGGGTGAACAACTAATATTTGTTTGTACACTTGATTCATGATTTTTTTGATTCTCGTGATTTTTTTTTTGATTCGCGTGATTTTTTTGATTCGCGTGATTCTTGCTTGATTCGGGTGATTCTCTTTGATTCGCGTGATTTTTTTTTTGATTCGGGGGATTTTTTCGATTCGGGGGATTTTTTCGATTCGCGTGATTCTCGCTTGATTCGGGTGATTCTCTTCGATTCGCGTGATTTTTTTTTGATTCGGGTAATTTTTTTTTATTCGCGTGATTTTTTTTTGATTCGGGTGAATTTTTTTTTTCTCGTGATTTTTTTTTATTCGCTTGATTTTTTCGATTCGCGTGATTCTTGCTTGATTCGGATGATTCTTTTTGATTCGCGTGATTTTTTTTTGATTCGGGTGATTTTTTTTGATTTGCGTGATTTTTTTGATTCGCGTGATTCTTGCTTGATTCGGGTGATTCTCTTTGATTCGCGTGATTTTTTTTTATTCGGGTTGATTTTTTTTATTCGCGTGATTTTTTCTGATTCGCTTGATTTTTTTGATTCGTGCGATTTTTTTGATTCGTGTGATTTTTTTGAATTACGTGATTCTTTCTGATTCGCATGATTCTTGCTTGATTTGAGTGTTTTTTTTTTATTCACGTGATTTTTTTTTATTTGCTTGATTTTTTTTTATTCGGCTGATTTTTTTTTACTCTCGTGATTTTTTAAAAAAAATTTTGCTAATGTACACCTGATTTTTTTAGTTGTTCACCCCTCGCATTTGAATGTGGTTCAATCGTCGCACTTCCGTTATATGTCGATATCACTTCAATGATCAATCATTTACATTATCATTATTATTTTTCTCAGATTATCATATATCATGAAAAATAATTATTTATGTTTCTATATAGGCCCTAAACACTTATCACATCATTGAATTGAATCAGAATTATCATTCAACGATGAAATAATTTTCACCATCCCAGACCTAGTTTCTGCCGATAGATTTCAAACCTCAATTGACGTGAAAAAAACGGTGAAGGGCTGACGGTAAACGATGACGTCCGATATTTTGACGGACGGCAAGTGATAAAAACGTCATGAGAACATTGCTGAACTCTTTCAGTTCATTTTGAATTGAAATTGTGAAGAATAGTTTTTATACAATATGGACAACTTCCAAGTTTTTATGGAAACAATGAATATTTGAGAATGATATGAAGTAGGTACATTTGAGGAATACAACCCGTCTAGTTAATTCCCATCTGGCCTAGGCAGTCAGAATATTCGAACTAAAGTCAAGTCAAGAATGAGTTCAATTCCCTCGTAAGGCATGCTCAAATTGATGTGAGAATAATTATTCCATCATCCACTCATCCACTGATCTGAACCTCGGAACAATATAACTGTTGATGAAAACGTTGTGAATCAACAATAGTCATTAGTAAAAAAATATTCGATTTAATTAAAGAGTATAGAATTAATTATCGAATGAACATATTCTATTGAGATATTTGCAGACGCATCAACTTGCCCCCCTTCCTCCGTGACATTTGAATTCACATTTTCTCTGAAGGTATCGAAATGTGCTTGTTTTGTGCTGAAATGAGGTGTAGAGAAATCGTTGGGTGCTTCTATCGTTTCCAAGTTATTCCACATTTAGTGTGAACGGGAAGGGCAAGTTGATGGTCAGCCCCTTCCCCCCACACACACATTGGAGTGTATACTTTCAACCGAGTTTTGTAAATGTAAATATATTTCTGATGATATTTCTCAAATTTGCTTGTTTTATGCTGTAATGTTCTGTTGAAAATCATTCTATGCGGCTACCGATTATTAGTTATTCTCCGTCTGGTGTGGGTGAAAGAGGGCGACTACAATGAATGTGAAATAACTTGAATCGATAGCAGTACAAAACGAATTTTCAAAATCACATTCCAGCACAAAACGAGCACATTTGTGGAATAACTTGGAAACGGCAGCAGCGGCATGCCGAAACGATTTCTTCACAGCAAATTTCAGCAAAAGAAGAGCACATTACTTTGCATTCAAGTGCCCCGGAGTCACTCATTTTAAAACAAGGCTGAGAGTTTACCTTTCATGCATGTATTTCTTGAAATCTTGTCTTACTCCTCAGTATTGCTCCCCAAAGCCCAAAGCCCCAATCAATTATCTTCCAGTGCCGAAAAATGGCCGGAAGCGCTGCAAACTCCATTCGCTTGACGGTATACGGTAGTATACGCAGTATACGCAGTATGCAGCAAGACGCTTGATTGTATATACTTGAACTGTGCACAGTTTTCATAGTTATAAGATGATTTAAAATCTAGTCTATTATAGAGGGAGAGAATTCTGTCAACTGTGAAAGTTATCGTAAATAGAAGAAGCAATTGACTCATATTAGTACATCCTACTTAAATTCCAGTATTATTCAAAGTCAACTCAACTCAGTCTCATGAATGGTTGATTATACAAAAGCCTCATAGGCATTTGAGAAACTTCTGGTGAATCGAGTTCGACAATGAGTAGGATTAGAATACATAGAAGTATTAGTCATCGTATATATGTGTAGGTTTAGTGAAATACTTTGCGATTTCATAACTTCGAACCGATGTATTCAAGTTCTAACTATCATATATATGAATACATATTATATATATATATATATATATATATATATATATATATATATATATATATATATATATATATATATATATATATTTAGGAGAGGTGGTTTTTGAGAGGTGGTCTTACATAATTATGTCTTAAAAGACACATACTGCGTTTAATCATCACGAGGTCAGAATAGTACATTCTTTGAAATTCCATCACTGATTATAAATTATATATATATATATATATATATATATATATATATATATATATATATATATATATATAAATGAAATGAAACGAAATCAAATAAGAATGATTTAGTCGCATATATGTATATATATATATATATATATATATATATATATATATATATATATATATATATATATATATATATATAAATATATATAATATATTCATATTATCAGTGATGGAATTTCGAAGAATGTACAAATGATGTCATCATGATGGCCAAACGCAGCATATGTCATGTAAGATGAACATGTTATCCATGAAATGCAGGTCTACTAGACATGTACCTACACACCTCTGCTCTGACATTATTGAGCTTCCGTCTTGCAGCCTCGCCTCATTTCATCTCCCAACCACTGCAATCGATATTTGAACCAGAAAAAAGTATGCATTCTTTTTCCGGGAGAACAATCAGTTCAATTTACGTGAAAATTTGTGAAACTTCGTTTAATTCTTTTGTTCGAATCAAGTGAAATTCTAACTTTTTCGATCCAATCATTCTAATATTCTGGGTCAATCAAATATGGTTCTCCGAAATGTATCCATAGTATTCCTCAGAAGTGGTCAGAACCGTTCAGGTAGAAAATGTATACAGAAATAAAAAGTCAGGTGAAAACATATGTCAGTTCATATGTTCTCACTTCAGTTCATGTTTTCTGATATGTAGATCACTCGCAAAAATGATTTGAAAAAATACTTTTGATTTCATGATGATGTTTAATTCGATATTCACCAAATTCATTCAATGAAAGAACAATAATTGACGTAATAAACATAGCATACATAATAATAAATGGGGTGAAACTTAGTCAAAATATTCGCTGAGGAACAATTATTACAAATATAACATCCACAGCTTGACAGAACGATACATTTCATCTTTCTATTCCAATAGATCCGTTACAGAAAATAATGTTATACTGAAGGAATGAACGATAACCTTGAAGAAAAACCTGATTTTCTGTGGTTTTCTTGAGTGAAACCTCAGTACAATTCCTTATGATTTCTCTAGATCGCATGATCTTTGACGTACCCTAACAAAGCCATTGATCCTGTTATTCAAGGTTTTATTTTCTTATCTTTCCAGCACCATCGTCATCCGTCTCTTGTGCTGGGTGCCCTACTGACGACGTTACCGTTCCTCCCCGCCTCAAACATCATGGTGACAGTTGGATTCGTGGTCGCTGAACGTGTCCTCTACATACCCAGGTAAACACTATCTACATTATTGTATTGTCATACATGCATAACTGTAGACCAACTGTATCAACTGTACATACATGTGTTATTAGTTTGGGGTTCCTCCTTCTTGTGGCATACGGCGCTCAACAGCTGTGGGGCGTCGTTCAACGTCGCCGTGCCGTGTTGTTGATGGCGGCAGTCGTGCTTATTGTCGTGTTTGGTGGAAGGACGCTGTCGAGAAACCGAGACTGGGCGTCTAGAGAAGCACTTATCAGGTTAGAATACGATTGATCTCTATAATCTGAATTACCAGGCATGTTAATCGAGTGATGATAATATCATAATAAATAGTAGTATCCCGTCGAAGTAGTTCAAGTTGATTCAAGTCAGCATGTAGCTACGTACTCGGTAACCACTTCACTCGCTAGCATATTGAAATATCAAGTGTCTTCTGATTGAAAATTATAATTAAATTATCATCATTGTAGTCAGAACGTGAAATCTGATCAGTATACTATGGTGAGCTGGCAAATTCGACATATTTGCATCATTATATCTTGGCACTAAATTATTTTGTAAGTGAAATTAGCCAACCATGCGAACGGAGCATATGCGTTGTAATATCAGCTAGATATTCTCATGAAATGTCCTCGAACTATCCACAACATCATTCTGAAACTTCCATGTCCGTCAGATGGATAATGGCATGAGAAAAATATATTTATATAGGCTGTTTTTGACGGAATGATTAGGCCTACATTGACGCTCAAAAAAGTGGGAATCACTTATACATTTTTTCGTAATGAAGAAATTATAATATAGCTTATGTTCTCACAAAAGCTTACAAATTACTCGGGTTCATTAGAAGTGATTGTTTCAATGATTTTGAAGAAATAACAATGGGAAATTTGCTTTTATCGCTTGTAAGGACAGATGTTTATCACAGTGCGATAATTTGAAACCCAAATGAGGCGCACAAAAGCAACGCCAATACTATTGAGAATGTGCAATTCAAATTACATTCAAGAGATTCAGAAGAATTAAAAAAAAATTATAAGAAAAATTCAGGAAAACAGATTTTTTAGGTATTCATGCTTTAATATAATGATACAACAAAATATCGTAGCGATAGTAAGACGGATCTGTGTCGGATAATGAACTCACCTATCCTTCGTGCCAGAAAATTAAATGACGATAATTTATTTTTGTATAAGATCATACATGACTATTGCGATGTGGATATTTGAAAGTATATACCATATACTTCAGGGTATCTGCCAAACATGAATAACGCTGATGTCTACAACAACACGATTGCATGTTTTCGGTTTTTGTTTGTTTTAATCGTATACAATGTACGATATATATAATTATATATATATATATATATATATATATATATATATATATATATATATATATATATATATATATATATATGAGTATATAGTGCAATTAATTGTACCAAAGATGTTGATGTTGACATCAACAGTATTTATTCCAATGGTTTCAAGAATTCCATTAAAAATTCCATGTTTGACCATAAGGTGCAAGCTGTTGTTGTTTTTCACTATAGTTCTGAATTTGTATTCCTTGTTTTTTAGTTATCGCTATTTAACAATATCTTTGTTATGTTTGTGGTTTCATTAAATTGCACTTGTGGGGCTTTCTCTATTGCTAATAGAGATATGATAAAAATTAGGGTGATGATAATAATGATCATTATTATTGAATCTAAAATAATATTTTTCCGAATAATGTTTTTTTTTTTTATATTTTCATCCATAACTTCTCACCACGTTTCTATCAAGTTTAGTCACATATAGAATCTAAAATGTTATCAGGTGAGAAAGGTATTTACCCTTTTGATTTAGGCCCGGTATTACCAAGTCCAGTTAGGCTTTATCTGACAGTTCAAACTTGTTATCACCATGGTTACCAATGCTATTTGTTTTCATCCACTCTCAGATAAATACTAACTGGCCGTGGTAATACCGGGCCTTAGTCGTGCTTCCTCCGTGACAAGTTCTCATGATTAGTATCAATTATCAATTGATCAAAATCTGTCCAAACAAATTGCTACCTAATAAAGTTCTGAATTCAGCTCCAAATGAAGTTTCTGGTTAACATACGAGTAATACCAGAAAATATTCATGACGAAGATTCAGAATTGCAACCTTAGGAACTGTCAATGGACAAGGCAATTACTCGATTGAATTTTAGTGGAAATTATCCATTCTGACTCACAAATTTTGTTTGAACAATTCATTTTTTTTCTCACAGGGCAGGCTTGAATGCGCTACCACAGAATGCTAAAATGCACTACAACTTTGCAAACTTCCTTCGAGACTCTAACCACTTGGATCTGGCAACCAACCATTACAAAGAGGCATTGCGGTAAGCTTGCATTCGATCTATCTTGCATAATTATCATGCTATCATTTTAAGCTTGCAGTATTATTATGACTACTTCAATCGAAATAATTGGACGAGCTTTAGCGAGGATTCAATTTGACTTACTGAAAAAAATTGGTGTTCGTTTGTATGTATTTTTTGTTTGTTTGTTTGTTTATTTATGTTTTTTTGTCGGTTCTTCACAGATCAAACGGCTACAGCTATCAATTTCAAAACTTTTCTTTGTTATGGTTACTCATTTAATTTAGATCTGTGTGGTTTTGTGGCATTATCGGATAATAACTGTTTTTCTCATGAATTTTAGAAATTTCAAAATACTCATTAGAATAACACGTCGGAAAAAAAAGAAAACATTTGTATTATACAAATAAATGAAATTTAGCGTGAGGTTGAGTTACATTATGATACACATTTGTAAAAACTTTCAGTTTGATCGAGTGAACCATTTCGAGGAAAAACCATAAAATGTGCTGAATTGGTAACACCCGAAGCAGTTTTTTCCCATTTCTTAACTTGAATGTCACCCAATTGGCCCAATTGGCCAATTTTCCCCAAAGTGGGGAAAAGTTTGGCAAAAAAGTCGACATACTATTACTATACGCTCGTCTAACAACGCATATATGGCGTTTTCCTTGTATTCTTATCGAAAGGGCAAATGACGCGAGTGCGAAAACTCATCAATTGCTGGTTAGTCACCCAGCTAATCACTCGAATTACCTCTTGAAGGTGCCTGAAATGTCAGTCTTTACTGTCATATGTATATATATATATATATATATATATATATATATATATATATATATATATATATATATTATATATATATATATATATATATATTTATTTATATATATGGTATTATTGAAAGTAATTCCTTGATCCATATTCATGTAACTTTGAATGAATTTCCGGTATATCAAGTATAGTTTGTATCTATTTGAATAATTGACTATACAAATGAATACAAACTATACTAACCCTTGATTTACCGGAAATTCATCCAATCACATGAATATATATATATATATATATATATATATATATATATATATATATATATATATATATATGAATATATATATATATATATATATATATATATATATATATATATATATATAATATGAATATTTATATATATATATATATATATTATATATATATATATATATATATATATAAGAATATATTTATATATACATATATATATATATATATATATATATATATATATATATATATGTATATATATATATATATTCAATATATATATATATATAAATATATATATATATATATATATATATATATATATATTCATATATTTATATATATATATATATATATATATATATATATATATATATATATATATATTTATATATATATATATATATATATATATATATATATATATATATATATATATTCATATATTTATATATATATATATATATATATTCATATATACATGAGAACATATAATTATTTATTTATTCATTCATATTGATATTGAGTCACATGACATCTTCACTTCAAATCTAAAGTGTCATTTCAAATTTCAACCACAGTTCATGAACATTCCAATCATTATAATTATCTCAACAATAACAATTTGAAATCCAAAGCAAACTGTACCCAGTATAATAATTCACTTTATTGTTATTCATAAGTGCATACAATAGTTGTGCGTTGTGTGAGCATTGTATACGTAAGTTGAAATCGCTCCATTCCTTGTTGGATCATCGTCATGGTCATTACCGAAGTTTCCAAGTGTGAGTGGATAGATGTTTCCGCATAACTACAATTGCTCGTGTGAAACTATTGCCATCTGCGTTGTAATCCAT
>OZ023330.1:12054141-12101641 GCA_964007535.1 Brachyptera risi | reverse complement strand
TATGAATTGCTGAGTCAGTTTGAGAACGTCATCCCTAGGATGTTTTGAGATCTCAATACGATCTTTTCTGTCACTGATTTGGACACGCATGTATCATTTTTATCATAGGATTAAATCATATTAGTGAATTCACAAGAAATTACCCTGAGAAAAAAATATTCGGAGAGTCTCAACATTGGTATCGGGAGTGAATTAAAAACAGCGAATGCAATCTTTTCTGACACCGTCTTGAGAAATAATGTTTAATTTGCACTTATATAGATTCATACTAATGAATAGGGAGGTGATTATTCTGTGAGATAGAATATACAGACAGCCTCAACATCGGTATCGAGAGATGAAATAAATACACTGAATGTTCATCTTGAACGGTGTTTGAAAGTTACAACGGAAACCGTTGAAGAATGTGAGTTCAATAACAGTATAACATATTCAACAGTAGACATATCTTGAGGAAATATAATTGAATATGAGTATGGACGTACGATATACAACCGATACACACCACCCTGATGAAAGAAAAAAACTGATAGCCCCTCGCACATCTCCATTCTCCTCTTGCTGATGTATGCAATTGTTGAAGCGTTTCGAATAGCAGAAAGCGCGATAAGCGGGCTGGTGATAGCCAATCACAATTTAGCGTGATGATCGCACACAAAATATGATGGGAGATGTGAGAAGGAATGTTGATAAAATAGAGAAGAGTTGGTTTTATTTCAACATGGCCTGACATTATTTCAATATATATATATATATATATATATATATATATATATATATATATATATATTTATATTTATATATATATATATATATATACATATATATGTATATATATATATATATATATATATATATATATATATATATATATATATATGTATATTTATATATATATATATATATATGTATATATATATATATATATATATATATATATATATATATATATATATATATATATATATAATGCCTGTGATAGAAGTGGACCTACATGCATCCATAGAAGTTCACTTATCTCTCAACCTACTAAGTACTCGTAACTCATGACTTGTCGTGGGACGTTGGCTCATTGGCTCATTGGCTAGCCATCTAGAACTGTTACACTTTAGATACCTTGATTACTAAGCAGTGATACCAACAGACTTCATAATAATATGAGGAAGGTGTACCCATTCCCCTTTTCAAAGTGAAGTTTTTCGGGGGTCAGAATCTGTGTTCAAGGTTCCAATTGCTGGTGGAGCAACTATCGCTTTCATATTGATCTATACATGGCTGAATAAATGAATATGTTAGCAATAGCATTCGTTTTTCACCAAAACTATGACTTCGTAAGTTCAACAATGGCAACGGCACCGCAGACATTCAAATTAAATCTTTGTTCAGGTTCCACTTGTTGCTGACGCAAATGACACTTTTATATCGAACTATACTCGGCTCAGTATAAAAATCATGTTATATATATGTTATATATATATATATATATATATATATATATATATATATATATATATATATATATATATATATATATATATATATATATATATACATTATAGATTTTGTTAGTACAACAATTCCAGCAGTACCGTAGCCACTCTAATCCACATCTAGTTTGAGGAAGTCGCCAAATCGCGACCAGCAATCGGGACCTCTGGCTCTGATTGATGAATATGAATAATGAATTGATTTCATTTTCCCATCACATTGCAGTCAACACATACAATGGTGATGAAGATTCAAAGACATCAAACAAATATGACATCAAATATATTGTCTATATAAAAGATTTGATTTCTTATTGATACTCCATGAACATCATCTAATATCTTATGACCATCATTAAATTTTGCTATTCCTTTTTTTCCTCCTACATCAGTTCTCTCCCTATTGCTGTACAAAAGCCTTACAGTCTGTTGGTATCCTGCCCTGATTGAAGATTTTGGAAATCATTCCTAGTAAACTGCCCACTTGATTAGATGCAATGTTTTGTGACGCCAAGGAAGCAAGAAAACTCGAATAATGAATGGATAGGTTAAAATGATATTGAAACAAGCCTACATTATCGACTCAATCCATATAATAAAAGTACTGCAGTTCAAACATATTTCGAAATATTACATATGGCCATTTCGCAATTTATCACAACGGATTTTCCAATTATCATTCCACCCGTTAAATCATGTTGGCACTAATTGATTATTGACGTAACTTATAAATTGCTTCTGAGTTAGGTATTAAGTGACAGGATTATGATTGATAGAGGCATTACTTGTATAACTACAACCATGTATCAGACTCGAGTTGGCCATCAATGTTTCTTGTCAAGGGAAAACCAATTTGCTGCTAACTCTCTCCCTCTCTATTTCCTTTCTCCGTCACCCCATTCCAGATCTAATATCTTGTACATGGCTCTTTCTCCTGCAGACCTGTAAGTCTGTGTTTAAGTGGGATACCTACAGGCTTCTGTATTACACAAGAGGTAAGAAAGTGGATACGGAAAGACTGCACGCGGAAAGTATAATGTACGTGAGGAGGGTTTTCGGTTTATTCGAATCTAATTACCAATCTCGTATAAATTCAACTCTGCTCATGCAAGATGAGTAATATATTTCAAAACATATTCATTCATAGTTTTTTAGTTCCGGAATTCATTCGCGATGACTGTAATATGATGAGTGATGTATTTCAAAACAGTGAACGTTTCAGAAGTGAACATAGCTCAAGAGACGACTTGATTCAATTTCAATGTAGAAACATTCAAAGTTCCACATGCGTGTGTTTTGTTTACTCACCAAATAATCCCCGAATAATATCCGGATATCACAGAGACGCTTCATACTTAAACCTATGATGTGTTATGTACTTTTTTAAACGGAAATACTTCTATCTGTGGCTAAAAATTATGGTCACAGACAGCGCAGTTCTCGTGTTGAAGTTCATTGATTTTGAATAATTAAAATGAGGTGATAAGATCGCTCTTGTGGT
The DNA here is from genome assembly GCA_964007535.1 of Brachyptera risi. Taxonomy (NCBI): domain Eukaryota; kingdom Metazoa; phylum Arthropoda; class Insecta; order Plecoptera; family Taeniopterygidae; genus Brachyptera; species Brachyptera risi. Next base: position 12,098,653 of record OZ023330.1, on the reverse strand, counting down.
TTTGTGGTGCCCCGTTCAATCGATTCTATTTTTCATTCATTATCCTAATTGGGTTACAATAATTTCGTATTTTTTTCCTAATTCTGTTTATATATATTCATATCTTGAAACATGTGTATACATAATTGTGTAGTTTTGAAAGTCATCCGAGAGAGGAAATTCGAAAAAAATGTTTTTTTGACCATGTTCAGAAAATGAGTATACTCACATATCAGAGTGCGGGATCAAAAAACTTGGAATAATATCTATTCATCACCTGATATTTATTTGAGATCTCATTATCTAATATTTTTAGGTTACTTTGAATAAACGACATGAATAACATATATTCATACACCTATATTCATGCGATAGTTTAATCGATGACACCAATGTATATTAGCAGTTGTCACTTTGATTCACTCGATCATATGGTTTCCACTATATCATAACATTATCATTCATAAAAAATGAATTATTCTAGCTCGAACTGAGTTTACGAACTGATAGTTGACCAAACTACTGTTGATGGATTAACTTGTAAACACCTTCCGTTGCATATATTATTTTTGCACCTTAACCAATAGTTAGCGGAGTGATATCATTCCATGGTAATCCTCCACTGCGGCCCAATAATACCAAGTCCAGTTAGTGTTTATCTGTGAGTCGGTAAAAACAAATTGCATGAGTAACCTTGGTTCTAACAACTTCGAACTGCCTGTTAGAGTTACTCCCATGTTGGTAATTCAGACACTGAGAGTTCGTAAAACCAGCTTTCAGATTGAATGAAATTGAATGATATGATCAACGTTATTTGAAATGAATATTCAAAAATGTATTCTCATTTATGAACAAATACTCAATTGTATTGAACGTATAACTGTACTCCTCAAAATGAAGTATATTGGTACATAATAGTGTATTAGTTAATTCTCAGAGATTTCACGGTTAATTAATGGAAATGCAGTTTTGAAATTTATTTTCAAGTCTTAATTAAGATAATAATCATAGTGACCTCACGCATCTTATTGCTTTTGCAATAATGAATGCTTACAATTTGTTGAAATAATTCTTGCAACAATGCATCTACTACCTATAGCATAGAAAAAGTCAAACTGTAAACAGATCTCACAACTTATATATGTACACGAATGTAAAATACCATAATTTGATGAACCTAACGAGACTTGAAACAACACTATGAATGATAAATTACTGAAACTAGAAAATACACGAGCTAATCCACTTTCGAAAAGAGTCAAATATTCTCAACGCTATACCAAAGTTTTATCCCATTATAAACTTCTATTCTAGTCAGGTCAAAGTCTGATTAATTCGAACCGAATTGTGCATAACAAATAACGTGCGCTCTCATTATTTCACCATAAAACATGAGAATGTAAAAATATCAGAAGTTTATCGAGCACGTGATGAACCATGAATAGATGTTTTATGATTAGTAGTCATTTCATTCTTCATGGAGATGGGCATTCGTGTCACTTACAATCACTACAATAAAGTAGGTAAATGAGATTTCCTGGGGTTGTACTTTTTAGTCACGCGATGAGAAAAAAAATGCATTTAAATAATGCAGGTGTTGTTTTCCCACACTATATTCTTCTGTTATATGAGGAGTTAGTCAGTAGAGTACATGCACGCTATTCTGGAATTTTAAATGTGCAATCACAATTATATTATTTTACTACAGTTTTGAACTATTAACATATTTTATGTTCCATTTTGATTACTATACCGAGTAGCATTAGCTATAAAGTAATATAGTGAACATCACATCAAAACTTAAATTGTAACTTTTATTCAAACTTGACTTGGTTGTTGAAATCTGATTTCATTTGATTTGATTTGATTCGATTTTGATTTGATTTGGTTTCATTTGGTTTCAGTTCATTTGATTAATAGTCACACTAGTTTAATTGCAGCTTGGCGAATGGTTTCATATTTGAAGAAAAATGATGAATAATATCAATGAATATTGAAAACAGAATCAAAAAAAGAATTGACAAATTGACTGAATAATCAAGAAGAAACATTATCCCAGAAGGTATAGTTTAGTTGAACATTTATTTTTATTATTGAGTAAACTAAAATAGAAATTCCCAGATGATAGGAATGATATTCGTATTTCCACGAACCCGTATGGATGCTTGTATGCAGCAATAACAGGAATCGAATTACATGGAAAAAAAATCATCAGAAAGACAAGGAAAGTGGCAAAAGAAATACAAGCTGAATTTCAAGATGAATTCGTTTGTACAAGGTGGTATCATATCGTGAGTGAAATAGTATCGTGAAGTATGTATAGCATATGCAGGTAGTATGTATGAAATAGTATATACTTATTCTGATACAGAAAAGCTTCTGCACAATTTCATTATTTGGGAACAAGTGGTTATGATTACTGATCATATTTGATGATAGAATGGATGCAACTGAGAAATAAAAAAGTGAAAGTCAGAGACTAATTTTATGTATATATAATTTGTAATAATTTAATGTCGATCCGATTTCACTTTTTTATTTCTCAGTTGCATTCATTCTATTATCGAATATGATCAGTAATCATAAGAACTTGTTCCCGAATAATGAAATTGTGCAAAAGCTTTTCTGTATCAGAATAAATTAGTCTCTGGGAAATCATTTTCATAATTTAATTTCAGTTTTGCTGATAATACTTTACGGCTTGAACATTTCTCCCAGTTATTTATTTTGATGATAACATATATAGTTTATTGAGTGAATTTTCTATAAACAATCACAATAATTGAAACTTCTGTCTACGAGGAGGACTTGATAATATTTCTTTCATCTTTCAATTCGGCATTTTTCTCATACGTGACCACATGGATTATATATCTCATGCAGAACTGAACATGTAGTGAGCGCTATCTCAATGGAAGGTCGACAGGTGGCTCTTACTTCTCCTGAAGGTGTGTTGGGTATAACGAAGATACACGGTTTTAGAACAACGAGTATAATGACGAAACAAAATCTGCGTTACATTTTTAATTGAGACACTCTAATGAAACTAATTGATTTTTAGAAAGAACTTCATTAAAACATTTCTGCTTCGAAGACACCTACGTGGAGTATTCTCTTCAATGACGTCATATCAATTCAATATTGAATGCATATAATGTTGATATAATTTTCAGATGGAAACATCGTTTTTTAATCAGAAGCAATCATGAGATGCCTCTTTCAAAAGTTTCTATTTCAGTCATCCTCAGCCGTAATTGAGGAGTACTAGTTGATTGAAGATATTAGGATGTTATTATACAAATCATATTCATTTTCACCAAGAAAACGCAACATGACTATGCGTCGTTGGATGAGCGATATGGGCGAAATTATATGACATGCAATGTATAGCTTAGTATGCAATTCGAGTTCGAAACAATTATGTCACTGACTTTCAGTTTTATTCACCAGCCATTCAAATCGTTCAACAATTCAATTGGTTATAGGGCCTACCTATAGCTTGAATTCTTGATGGGTTTGTCAATATATTCGATTGAAGATAACGAATTGAATTATAATTTTTGGCTATCCAAATGACTGATATGATCCATGTGCAACCTGAGAATGATGTTTACAATTGATTCCGGGAAAATTTGAATTCAGTTGAAGGAAATATAATTTCCATTTTTCTTCTCTGGGTTGCTCTTGAGAGCTTTCTCATGAACTTCGATATATATATATATATATATATATATATATATATATATATATATATATATATATATATATATATATATATATATATATATATACATATATGTATATTGTTGAGTATTATTGTTTCGGGTATTTTCGTCGTGTAATGAAAGAGAAAAAGACATTTCAATATTTAGATGTTTTAACTCAACGCCTTTTTTTATTCTCTTGATGAAGGGCCCAATATTGGTCTGAAACGTTGAATTGAAACATTCGAATATTCAAATGTTTTTCCCTCTCTTAATACACGACGAAAATACCGGAAACAATAAAACTCATCTAAATATACGTCGTGAAAGCTTCAAAACTATAATATATATATATATATATATATATATATATATATATATATATATATATATATATATATATATATATATATGTATATATATATATATATATATATATATATATATATATATACATATATATATATATATATATATATATATATATATATATATATATCTATATATATATAAATATATATACATATATATATATATATATATATATATATATATATATATTTATATATATATATATATATATATATACATATATATATATATATATATATATATATATATATATATATATATATATATAAATATAGATGTGATGTCAATATCAAATTGATAAGAACACATACAAATGCACAGAAGCGTCAACCATTTCCTTTATTCCGGTAACTTCTTCCACCGCAGAGAAAACAATTTGAAATGCTGAGGTGTGTTTTTAAGTCAAGTAATATGCTTACATACAGTCTTCTTCATTTGCTAGATCATCTTCTCAATAATTCATACTGTTGAATACTATGTTTCTTATGAATTCTTGATATTCTTGATCGTACTTCAAACTTCATCCAGAATACTTTAATGTTTGTTATAATTCAGTTGTGTTAGTTTGTGGCAGACTTGAGCAATTGTTCGTAACAACTTGGACATTACTGTTTGATTGATTCACTGTTACCTAATACTTATAGTTTGTGGACAACTTGGAGTAGTTCACATTACAACTTGAAGGATCGTTTTGTTCAATTATTATCCTCATCTTATTTTGTTCACAGATTGTGGCCTACTTATGCAAGTGCACATAATAACTTGGGTACTTTGATGAGTGGAGCGGACGAAGCCGAGAACCACTTTTTGTCTGCCATAAGATTCTCACCGGATCATGTCAATGCACATTATAATCTTGGACAAGTCTATAGGTAAGTTCGTTCAGTTAATAATCGATTCAATAATGAACAATCGAGGTATTGAGCTTCTTCAGAAAATCGAACAGAATACTTTGAAATGTATGAAATGAGGTTGACATAATTTCAAACTGTTTTACATATGAAAACATAATCAAAGTGTGTTAACGTCAAAAAATCATTCCAGTACGTCACTGTACTTCTACGCTGAGTATTTCAAATAGCAAATACCCAGGAACATGATTTTTCTGTGACTATTTCATGTTATATTTTTTGTGAGTGAATTTTCCCCCAAGAGACGGAACCTGGAAAATGATGAACGAAAAATGGATAACCACAATGATGATACTGGTTCGGAAGAAATTTCCAGTTGGAAGTTCACGAAAATAATTATCGCATGAAAAATTTGCATATACAACCACGTTCATCGCAAAACCTCACTCTTCACACTGCGTCAGTATTAGAACAAGCAATTATCTAACGAGTATTTATAATATTCATCGCCCAGCGAACAGTCTGTAGACTGCCTGTAGGTGTACAAAATTTAGTGCCGCACACCACGATGCCACTCAAATATAAATTAGCGTATTATGCGTATGAGAGAATATTAAAAAAAGGATTCTTGACAAATTATTTTCATCCTCGTCATGGAATTTCTCACCTTATAATTGAATAACTATTCATTCATGAAATATCATTCCAACCCAAAAATTTGACGTTATATTCTCTAGTTATCCATCGTAAATTTGTTTTGTGAACATGAAAAAAAAACATTCGTTATGATTTTGATTATTTGAATCCTCCTAATCTCTCTCGTCCTCTATCTCTTTCTTCTCCTTCTCCATTTCTGTCACCTTCTCCTCACTCTCGCAACTTTTGTTCGACCTTTAGAAAGCGAACAGTAGAATGGAAAAATGAATGAAAGGATGACAAACGTTTTTTTCCCGAGTAGAGTAAAATTGAGTCTTCGCTTCGCTCAGAAATAAAAGTAGAGTAAGAAGCATAAAATTGAGAAGTTAACTTGAGCTCCATTTTCCATGAAGTACACAGAGATAAATGGAGCAAAACGCTCAGAGAAGATCAATATTATTGATCTCAAAATGATAGAATAATGATTGAGGGAAAAAATTATTCTCGTACTCGAACTTTTTTTTGGCACTTATTCAAAAAATGTAGACTGCAGAGTCCGCTAGCCTAGTGGGTTTCCACGTCAATAACAGTTATTATCACGATAAAAGTTTTCAAAATACAATAATATTCTCCTATCATTCTCAGTGAAGAAAAAATGGACACGTTCAATTGACCACTAGTGATAGGCGTGGCTTATCGGCAGGTCACCTTGATCTATACTTCATGTCGGTATTTAGAGATACTCTGATAGGCAATGTCAATTTTCCCACATAACAAACAGCCCATTTCATTGGATGTTTTGTTTTGTGACGTTTGTGGGCGGGTCAATCACTAGTCGTCAATTGTTTCTTACCTCTGATGAAGAATTTTCACAAAATGCACATACCAGACTGGGCGCACAAATTGACCGAGCGTACAGATGAAGCATTCCGCTTCGTTTGTCTTTTGCCTTCAGCATAGAAGAACCAGATTGCAATTGCCCCAATACGATCAAATCTCAATACCAAAGTATTTGAGATATCATCTTGTTACAAGTCCAATTATTGTTGTACTATAAAGAACAGCTGAGAAAGAACTTTCACATTATTGTAATGGAATAAACGTACTGAACTCAGCACTTGATTGCCTACAAGAATGATTGAAATCATAATATCGAATGCCTGCTCGCTCAATACTGTTTTAGAAGTGAATATTTTGAAGTACAGTCTTCGACAACGACTTTGTACAAGACTTGTCCAGCACTGATATTTCAGATGTTTTCAACAGAGGAAAAAACGGAGTTTGTGCGTTGTAATATGAGCGATATAGGTCCATTTATTTGGAATGCATTGGGAACTAAACACCCTAATTTGAAAAACCAAAAAGTACGGTCTTCTCGTCCAACTTGTTGCTACTACTATTAGGTTCGGTATTACCAAGTCCAGTTAGCAGTTATCTGAGAGTTGGTGAAAACAAATATCCCAGGTAACCATGATAATAACTTTTATCTGCCAATTAGAGCTACTCCCACGTTGGTGATACCAACTATCATACTGTTGTATTCTATTGAACTGCTGTACAACTATCAGAACTGACAAATGACTGACTAACTAACTGAAACTAATTGACTAAACTGTGTAACTATAACTTATTGATGTCACCTTTTAATTTTCTTGATAGATTTTTAATGTATTTGAAAACATGACAGTATATATATTTTCTACATAGTGGCAGATCCGATTCATATGGCACTGTGAGGTAGTGTATGTAATTATATGTTTGAATTCTGTTGAATTTTGCATTGATTGGAAAGATTCATGTAAGATGTATGCTTTGTAAAATTCAAGATTCATGATCAAAAATTCTCTTACGAATTATTCTAGATAATATTTGGAGAATAGAGAGTGGTGCAACCGATTGCGTCTCAAAATACTACAGTAATGAGAAAGTTGGTCACCAGTGTAGGTTGAGTTTCAAAAGAATATCCACTTTTGTTTGACCTGTGGAGTGAAAACAAAGAGGATGTGTTCGTTTTATCCGTATTATGAAATAGATTCGTAGCTTTCTTCTTTAAAAAACAATTGGATTGAAATTCGATTCGATTACAACGTTATTAGGTGTTAAATATTAAATATTCACATTCACATTGTTTGTGTGAGATCAACCATCAACACGGCAATATAGTATGGCAATATCGATTATGAATCAAAAGTTCAATAGAAAGTTTGAGTTAAAGAGCGAAATATGTCGATGATAATATATATAATATGATATCATATATAAATATATATATATATATATATATATATATATATATATATATATATATATATATATATATATATATATATATATAGTCATATATATATATATATATATATATATATATATATATATATATATATATATATATGTATATATAAATATATATATATATATTTATATATATATATATATATATATATAAATATATATATAAATATATATATATATATATATATATATATATATATATATATATATATATACATATAAATATATATATGAATATATATATATATATATATATATATATATATATATATATATATATATATATGAATATATTTATATGTATATATTTATTCAACGGATCATTCGAATGTATGGGCAAATGGGTTCCAAAACCTGGCACCTCCACTTTTTCTTTCATAACCTCTCGCGTAATCCCCAAACGATGTGAATATTCGAATATTCCACTACATCGATGTCTGTGTGTCTGGACCGAAACACTCCACAGCTATTTCGTCACTGTGAAGCTCTTTTCCTCGGTAGGGTGCTTCGTCCGTCAGCTGTTAATGTGTTTACCATGTGACTCTCAGTCTAGTGCGCACAGCCATTCGGGAATAATTGCTTCACAAGTATACATCGTTAGCAAACAAACACAAAAGAGCTGGTGCTGGTAATAATTATAACAGGGTTTGTGACTCGTTTGAAGTATAAACCCTGTCCCGTCGGAATCCCATTGCTTCAATCTACATTCACCACGTTCATTCTACCTTCGAGCCGGTTGAATTGGCTTTGTTTTACCAACCTATATGTGTGTAATTATACCTCATACCACTTCCATTCAATCACCGGATGTGACCATGTGGTCAGCACCGTTGTTTGTATAGGTGATTATTATGATCCATTATTACGCTTTATATACATCTGATGTAGCCACAATGCTTAACTAGCGTTTGAAGTGTCAACACTAAAGCGTAGCGCCGTGGTGGTTTAGACAGAATAAAAAGATTACAGATTAATTATATGGCGTTTGTGTAGAGCGTTTTTTTTCAAGTGGTACTTACCATTTTGTGACTGAATAGCATGCAAGGTAATAGGGCTCCAGTGAATCATGTCCTCAAAGTGAATTTCTGTGAATTTGAGGTTGAAGGAGCGACAAACGGAAGAGGCTTGGGGACTGTAAAATTGCGTAATTAGGACAATGATTAAACATTTTAAATTACAGATTATCTCAACAACTGTTTGATGAGTATGGAGTATGAACCAGAGTTATACATTTCCATCAAATTTCAACGTTTACTTGCAATTTTCTACTCTATAATTTCATCACACACGCTAGCTTCGACATCAAATTTTTGTCGAGCAGCAGTTCAGTATTCAAAATTGAAATTCATATTCTTGGAGTAGTTATGAAGCATCAAGTTGATAAAGATTCGTTTCTCTCATCGCCTCAATGGTCAGCTCTTCATGTTCATTTCTGAGTGCGCGAAATATTTTCCGACAAATTTCGAACCTAAGCATCCCTATAAGCTGTATTGTATTCGCGAGAGATGATGACGCGTACGATTTCATACATTTTCAATCGAATAAATCTCACTTCATGTTCAGCAATTGTTAAAATATCCACGATTGTTATTTCTCAAATAGAAATATTTACTCCATTCGTCTTTTGAATACATCATGAATAATTCACCAATAGACTGGAGTTCATGCATTTGATACTCTTAAAACAAGTTACTACAATCTCAAAAACAATAAGGTATACCTCCCCAAATTCTCTTCTCATACTTCATCGAACAATGATCTGAACTACTTCTGAATATTCCTTCCTTCTATGAATTACCCTATCATTTTAACGATTTAATCTCATTGATTTTCTCATATGTTCATCATTGTCGATTGACGCGCCTATATATCAAATTGGGTGTTCAATCGATTGTTCGCTTATCACTAGTATGACAAGTTAGCTCATCTACAGTCCATTGTCTGAAACTTGATTGATAAACTATCAGCTATCAACACTTCGCATTGTGTATCAATCATGACGTGTTCTATTATTCTGTCAAAAATCGTAATATGTAACCTTCAAATTAATTAACTAATTCAGTCGTTAGTTGATAATAATGATTGAAATGAGATACGATGTAGATGCAAATTACTGGATGAATGCAAGTCTGCAATTATAAAACATCCAATCAACTGCAAGCGAATGCGATCATTATCATTGATTGGAATCATCAAAATTGCTATTCATCGTATTTACTCATTGTTTTTATGTGGATATTTATTCTGATGGTTTTCAGATCTATGTCCATGATCTGTGATGAAAATCCGAATAAACACTTCAAAAATGAACGATGAACGGATTTAATTCTATATTTTCCAATGTTGTTACATATTGAATTTCATTTTAATGACTCAATTATTGAAACACATATTTCACAAGTATCATGCTGAATGTATTCATAAACAAAACGTGGCAAGTGAAACAAGAAGTATTCGTTCCAATGATCGCGATACGTTTTTAATGAGATATCATCATGAATAATAACTGGAAAACACGTAATTGGAAAGAGACTCGAACGTATATCATATATTCACAAACTGATTGTATATACTTGCTATAACTGACACGTAATTTTAACCGTATCCCTCTCTTCTTTCCAGGAAAGTGAATCGCACCAACGAAGCTATGAGCCTTCTGGAACGTTGCATCACATTGGATTCATCCTATACGCCCGCATACCTGCTATTAGCACGATTACACGCTGAACGGGCCGTATTGGGTAACAAACACTCGGACCGGGCTCAGGTTGGCCGGCTACTCAAACGCGTCACGAAACTTCAGCCCCGTAATCCTGACGTAATTGCGGAATATGCGGCTTGGTTGGCAATGTACGGCCGCACATGGGAAGCACTCAATTATTATATGAATGCCTTATTCGTGTCGGGTACACATAGAACTTCATTATTGGAGGCAGCCAAGATACTTAGGTCCAAGGGGCAGTGGCCACGGATACATCAATTAATGACCAGGTAAGCATTAAGCAGTTTAAAATTAATGATGATATAAATTCTGATTGATTCGATATTATTTATCATATAACCAACGAGCCGAAACTTTGGAGAGCGAGTACACTTTTCTCAACGATGGCATCTGATGAAATCAGTCCATTGATGAGAGTTGGATTCAACAAGTGGTATGAAATGTTTTTTCCATCGATTATCGAATCACCATTTTGAATATAGTGATTTTTAATAATGGTTATGATCCGTAATTTCACGTACTATTTTTTTCATAACGTATGGCTAAACCTGGTTGTTCTCTTGTGATTTTTGTATGGTTTGATAGTTTTTATTTGATCAATTTCATACGCATCTACAAACCGTGAACAAAAAATATGTATATTCTTCATCATCCACTCATTTCCGATTATTTTCCATATTTGGAATACTCCTTCTGATTACTTCCGGTGAGAATTTTTCTATTGAAAATTATTTCCGACGAAATTACAAGAGCACAATGTTTCTGTTAATTAGTTCAAACAAAATCTCATTTCCTTCGTATGAAAATATTCTCAATTTCAACATTCCGAATAACAATGATAAATTTCATCGTCACTGAAAATAATTTTGAAGAGTGAGTGAGTCATCAAAATGTTTTAATCAGATTCTGAACAAATTTGTAGGCATCGTCTTATTCCACTCGAACAATATATAGTTTAAATGCTAGTGAAAATATGCCATCCAAAACAGTCTCGTGATCATTAACTACCAGCAAACCAAAACGAATGTGATGTGTGGTAAAACACGGCTCCTCCACCAAAACTAAATATAGATTCTGATTTTTCCCAAACCTCTTACTTCTGTGTACGGATCATTTCGTATAGTTATTTTTGTTTTCTCAGATCAATAGTATTGTTGAATCAGATCAATATTGATAAAATTCGACGATTATAATTTACAAATTTCATTAAAAACAAATGTTATAATAAGCAATTACACATTCACCATTCGTCGTTCTGACTGCTGATTATTCTTCATGATACATTATCGCTGAAGTGAATCAAGAATTTTTATGTTATTGTGGATAGAATATATGGAACGGGCACTGATTCGTTCAATAAATTGAAATCGATTGAATATGACCAAAAATATGTAATATTTATAGGTCAAGATTGTTGAGCAAGGTACTCCTCACAGAATTAAAAGTGATATCTAATCGATTTCTTTTGATTTTATACTATTCAACATCTTGAGTTTCAATTCGTTGAGTGGATAATGGAGTGTGGAATATGTACAGATATTTCGCTAATTTTCTCCTATTCCAGTGTATATAATCAAGTGATTTGTCGCTCTCGGAAAATTAGAAATGTTTTTATAGTCATGACCTTGTCATCATAATTCGAACAAGCTGTGATACAAAAACATGAAACTCAAACTTTACAAAATTGAAACTTGTAATATATGCCGAGCTTAAAACTTGATCGAGGTTTCGATATTGGATACAAGAATACTGGATGGTTTACACGTTTTCTTGCGATAACACACAGTGATACGCTCAGTTGTGCTCCCATTCTACGGAGCCGGGTTTCATTGGGGATTTAAGTTAACTAGAAACTTGAGCTGGTAGTTAGACAAACAAGCACGATTTACTAGGAAATACAAGTGGCACAAGTCTAATAAAACCTTTAACTCGTCAGTGTAGGCTATGGACGTTGAGCTTATTCTGAGATGTAGTTTAGACTTAATTTCAATACTGTATCTTGAGATGAAATCACAAAATGTTGAGTGAAAAACATTGAATCACACAACGATAACATTGTGGACACAGAAAATGTGAGAACATATCATTCAACTATGTATTTTGTCGTATCGTGATTAGAATCTATTCAATTTCAATTCTAACAAATCGATTTCTTAAGCTTCATGGCGAACCCACAGTTGATAATATCATTTATACACGGTTAAATTAAATTATAGTGGGCTATACATGTATTCATATATGTTATGAATACAATATTGTGTATTAGAACATATGTACGGGACGAGAGTAAAATCAATTACATAAAAACTTCATTAAGTCTCTGCTCACAATAGAGTTGCCCGAAGACACAGAATAACAGTTTCAATGGAATTACAAATCTATACGAATGTGCTTATGAATGATTGATCAAATGATGCAGCTCATTTCGAATGAATACGTGAAAATGAAGAAACACGGGTGTAGTAGGCCTATGATATCAAAAGTGAAATACAAATGAAATGAAAGCGAATGAAGATTAATAAGAATGTGGATATGAGTTGTGTTAATGGAATAGAGAAAATGTGATATGATATGATATGATAGAGACAAATGATTTTCACAGTGAATTATGGAAAGTGATCGACTCAATGATTGACCTTTGTCCTAATTGATTCAATAATCCTAATGATAGTTATGATAATTCCAATGAATAATGAATTGATGAATGATGATTGCTTTGTCATAATGGAAGCATACGATCATTTGTCTTTCTGGGAGCAATGATCTAGGAATGTTATATATATAAATATATATATATATATATATATATATATATATATATATATATATATATATATATATATATATATATATGAACATATATATATATATTTTTATATATATATATATATATATATATATATATATATATATATATATATATATATATATATATATGAGTCAGTATATGACCTCTCATGTTGAATTTATAATTAGGTCACAATCTATATAAGCGAAAACTCGTTTGAAGCCACGTGTTACACACGCCGCATATCCCCTTCATCCTAGTGAATTAACTTGGTCAAAGCTGAAAACATCTTTCAAACGAATATTTAACTGTATGTTTCAACTATATATGAATAATATATCATCCATATATGAATATATATATATGAAAATATATATGTATATATATTAATTCAATATATAACCTCTGAGCATCTTGCATCCTGACGGAATTATATTCACCAGTGAGAGTGAAGACAGAAAGCGCTCTTAGAATGCAAGTTTATCAGTGAGACTCAGTAACATTTTCGATAATGTCAGCTTATAATTCACGCAAAATTCTTGTCTGCTACTCTTGATGGATTACAAAATTTGTTATTGTTGAGAAAAAACTGACCTGATAGAAAATCCATAGTCCAACATTTGGGATTAGAAAATGATCAGAATCAAAACAAATCCTATTGGAAACTAGTTTCAAATACGAAAAATGTATGATTCAACATGTGAGAACCGAATTGAAATCGGAAGTAAATTCAACATTTGGAACATGAAGGAATGAAAAATTAAATCAGAATCAAATCGAATTGAGAGCGAGGTGAAGGAAACATACCGACATGATAGAAATCATTTTGCACCAAACAATTGAGAAATTGAGAAATGAACAAATCTATATAATAGAAATGGAAAAAGAAAATGAAGAAAAAACATTGGATAATTCAATTTTTTATTCATCGAGTGATCGAATCTGATTCTCTCTTCATACATATATATATATATATATATATATATATATATATATATATATATATATTTATAAATACATATATATATATATATATATATATATATATATATATATATATATATATATATATATATAAATATATATATATATACATATATATATATATATATATGTATATAAATATATATATACACACATATATATATATATATATATATATATATATATATATATATATATATATATATATATATATATATATATATATATATATATATATATATATATGAAGGAAGAGAAAGAGAGAGAAAGAGAGAAAGAGAGAGAGAGAGAGAGAGAGAAAGAGAGAGAGAGAGTGAGAGAGAGAGAGAGAGAGAGAGAGAGAGATAGGGGGTGTCTCAACATCATTTTTGTGTAATAGCTCACAATTCTTTTTTTTTTTCGAAACTATGATTTTCTTCTATTTCTCCCATCGAAAGATTCAATTTGAAAATATAAGCACCACACGTCCAATGTTCAGTTTCTATCTGATGACTCATGAGTTTTCACATCTCACAACAGAAGGTAATAACGAGGTCTATGTGTTTTCATCATGTTTTTCCAGCCAGCGTTCCGAACCACTGTATAAGATCCAGTATTTCGGCAATTCGTTAAAATAAATCCAGTGTCAATTTATCAACTCTTTTCATTGCGTGAGTCATTTCATCGACTGATCATACAATCAATCTAAAAAAAATAATGAACAGACATCTGAAAAATCGTCCTCAAATCGTAGTTTTTTTTTCATAGGACATCTGTTTATGAATAGAAAAAAAGGTACTAGTCTACTAAGTGATAGAAATTACTCAGATCCACAATATGATGTATAGTTCAACCGTAAAAAAAAAATAGAAGATATAGGACATTACTGTCACCGTTACGTAGCTTTGGATAAAGTTCGCGTCACAGTTACGTATTCATCAATACAATGTCTGAAATCCAAGATACCAGTAACGAAAATATCAATATCATCAGGAATTCTCTTATTTTTTCAGATCCCATTTGATGTCACGAACCGAACGGGGTGGAGTGGTTTATAAAGGGGATCTCTATATCCAAAGCTGGAAATTAGAGACGGAGTCATTGAAGTATGAAGTGAGACCAAAATCACTTCACATTGAAGAGAAGGAGGATAAATCACACGTGAGTCCACATTTTCTTTCATTGAGTTGCACTCATTAGTGGTGTAGAGCGTTATCAGATGATCGAATTGAAGATTCAATTGATAAATTACTGTTATGATCAAAGACGATGGATATAATCCAAGACTAACATATACCCGGTCGTTATGAAATCAATCCCGCCACATTATCGCCACTCTTTTCTAACTCATCACCACGTGAATTCGCCCCATGTCGCCAGCAAGCGATGCAAGCGTGCTGGATTGTGCTGCCATCGGACAACTCGCGCTCAGGTGCGGCACTATAATCGTAGATATAGACGAGGAAACTGGAAGTGTATAGGAAAAAAATAATCATTGATGGTACGATTTGTAGATGAAGATGTATGAGGAATAAAGTTCATGGCGATCTAGAACTAAGACGGGTGAGTCACTAGCTAGCACGCAGAAAGTTCATTCAGGAGACCGATTTTCGATTCCTGCCATGCTCGACAATCCTTGAAGATTTCTCTTTTTTATCATTCTGACGTTCAGTTCATTAATTGGATGGGTTCTAGATTGATCTTGATCACATATAATAGTTTTTCAACCAACTCTCAGAATAACTCTAACTGGACTTGGCACTAATCTTCTTACTGTAATATTCAAGTACTCGAATACTTACCAATATTGAATGATAGAACACAACTCACAGATGATTCCTGATGTCAAACTATATATAAAGTACACACTTTTTTAATCATTTCCAATTTGATTGAAAGCGTCAACATTTCATGACGACAGCATACAGTGGAAGTGGAGTCGAAAGTTCCGAGTGTAATTCCAGCTCGGCTTGATAGTGCCTATAACATTATATCCATGAACAGCATCACATTCGACTTCTTACATCGATTAATATCGCGATAAATGCAATCTCACAAATACATTATCGATTAGTGTCTGTGACCTCCTGAACCGATGCATAAAAGTGTCACTTCCGCCCGCTCCTTGTTTAGGATGAGGAAGGGAGAAAGAATAAGGTAGAGTGAGAGAGATGAAGTGTACGAAAGAGATGGGGGGGGGGGGGGAGAGAGAGAGTGAGAGAAATGGGGTCTCTTAAAACTCATATGTATGCGGGAGAGACGGTGTCGTCGATAGTCGCAAATCGAATGCAAAGATAAAAAGACGAGGATAAAAGAATTGCCCGTTTCCCTCATGTAGAACCGTAAATCGAAATCAGACGAAAGAATTACTGTCTTCAACCGTCTATAATAGTAACTTCCTGTTAAAGCGCTACTACCATCATGCGCATCAGCGGATTTATCGCTATATAATGGTGTGTGTGTGTGTGTGTGTGTGTAGTCGCTCCAGCTATATTTTAATTCCAACTAACGTTCATGAGGGTTATCCAGTCGATCGACAGCTCGACAGGAGCCAAGTCTCGCGTGAAGTCAGCTACACTGTCTACATGCACGAAGTACGTGAAGAAGCTTTTGAGCATAATGCATCTCCGAAACTGAAGAACTTTGATTACTCATGATGGTTGTTTGTGATTAGCCAACACAGATGACGCGATATATCGAATTCATGTTATACCGGATGGAACAATCGGAATTCATATTAGTTTGGAACAGGTACTCCATTCGTTTCATTTTTCTTCATCCGTCCTTATCTGAAGAAGCGGTTAAAGTTCGTACGACTAGTCCGATTTGTTTGTTTTTTCATTGAATATTTTTTGTATTCGAATTCTCATTACCATATATATTTATATATATATATATATATATATATATATATATATATATATATATATATATATATATATATATATATATATATATATATATATATATATATATGATTTCAATCACATTTTGAAATCACATGACCCAACAGCTGGGATAGCTGGGAGATGTCGATCAGGCAGTACAATTTCCTGTCAATTTGGGGTGTGATCCACAAGTCTAGAAATGTGTGACTGTACGATAGATATCAACAAATAAAACTGTTCAAGAAGATCTTTCTCTCTGGCGTAATGGGTAGCGCGTCAGACCGGCAATCTGGAGATCCGGGGTCAAGTCCCGGGGGAGGTCGCAATTTTTAAACAGTTTAAAAAAATCATATATATATATATATATATATATTTATATATATATATATTTATATATATATATATATGAATATATACACATACATATATATATTTCATTCATATATATACATTATATATACATTTATATGTATATTTATATTTATTATATACATTTATATATACATATATATACATTTATATACATTTATATTTATATTCATCATATACATTTATATATACATATATATACATTTATATATATACAATTATATACACATATATATATATATATATATATATATATATATATATATATATATATATATATATATATATATATATATATATATATATATATATGTTTGACTTTAAGCTTTCACAACTCATTATGTGCAATAAATTGAATATTTTTGGATGTAGTTGTGTAATGATGATAAAATAAAACAAACTCTTTTAGTTTTTATATTTAAAATAATTAGTTTTATTCTCGAAAGCTCAACGTTTCATGACCTTTATCGGTCACCTCTTCAGGAGCAATGACAAAAATTAAAAATATTAGAAAAACAACAATTACAAAACAATCAAGAAAAACATTCATATAAACACAAGTGGCTGTGGTTTACTGAACACGGCTTCTCAGATTGTATATTTTATTAAAACCAGAGTTCATGGATTGACCTTTCACGATTGTCAGTGCGATTGGTTCTCCTGCCCATGATATAGCAAGGTATGTAGCTAAGCAATGTAATGATCTAAACGAGTCTATATCCAGCTACGTACGAAACTCATCGGATTTTTTAGAGAAACTAAAAGGGTTAAAACATGAACCGGGTGATATTATGGTGAGTTTTGACGTTATTTCACTATTTACTAACGTGCCCGTTGACGAAGCGATAACTACACTGGAAGACAATCATACGTTTACACCAACGTACTGCAACTTGATTAAAGGATGCCTAGACGCTAGCTATTTTTCGTATGAGGGGCAACTGTATAAACAGAGAGATGGTCTAGCTATGGGTAGCCCATTATCGCCCTTAATAGCGAACCTGTTCATGGAAATTGTCGGAAAGAAGGCCCTAGAGACATCAATAAATAAGCCAAAATGTTGGTTCCGTTACGTAGATGATTGTTTCATTCTCTTCGGAGA
Source organism: Brachyptera risi (assembly GCA_964007535.1). Lineage (NCBI taxonomy): Eukaryota > Metazoa > Arthropoda > Insecta > Plecoptera > Taeniopterygidae > Brachyptera > Brachyptera risi. The sequence goes on along the minus strand of OZ023330.1, from coordinate 12,079,987 downwards.
TGGTGAAGGTGAAATTCACAATTTTCTCGCACATCTGAATTCGATACACCCTAAGATACAGTTCACAATGGAAATGGAAGAGAACAACAAACTGCCATTCTTAGATTTGTTGATCGAGCGAAACGACGATGGTTCATGGGGTCATTCAGTATACAGAAAGAAAACGCATACAAACCGGTACCTACAAGGCAGTTCATATCACCATCCATCTCAGAAGAAATCCGTGTTGACTAATCTAGTTCAACGTTCTACTGCTCTTTCTGATGACGATCATTTAATTTCTGAATTGAACTATCTGAGGAGAATTTTTTCTCAGAATGGTTACTCGAAAAAAGAAGTTGATGAAGCGTTTAAGATCAACGCAAAGAGACCAAAAGAGACAGAAGAGCAAAGTCCCACAACTATACTTCTTCCTTACATCAATGGAACAACGGATAAGATTGGAAGAATGCTAAAGAAGCATAATATAAAAACTATCTTCACAACAACAAGAAAACTAAACTCCTTTTTTACACCCGTTAAAGACGTTATTCCGCAGGAGAATTGTGGTGTATACAGGATACCTTGTGACTGCGGTTTGTGTTATATAGGTCAAACCAAGAAACCACTGATACAGCGCCTTACAGAACATAGAAGGAGTTCACCTAATCTATCAGCTGTTGCCACACATGCAACATTGGTAGATGAAGGTGGAAGAATCCATAACATCTTATATGACAAGGCCAAAATAATCAATCACGAAAGCCATCGTTGGAAGAGAGCAATCAGCGAGGGTCTCGAAATTATCAAACATCCTTTAAATATTAACGGTCTCGATTGCGGATACAGCTTTTCTGATTCTTGGGCAACAGCTATTGCATTGATTAAGAAGAAAGAAATGAAACAAAATGAACCGGTAGCTGGACCCGAGAATCAGAAGAAAGGTCAATCCATGAACTCTGGTTTTAATAAAATATACAATCTGAGAAGCCGTGTTCAGTAAACCACAGCCACTTGTGTTTATATGAATGTTTTTCTTGATTGTTTTGTAATTGTTGTTTTTCTAATATTTTTAATTTTTGTCATTGCTCCTGAAGAGGTGACCGATAAAGGTCATGAAACGTTGAGCTTTCGAGAATAAAACTAATTATTTTAAATATAAAATTAAAAGAGTTTGTTTTATTTTATCATCATTACACAACTACATCCAAAAATATTCAATTTATTGCATATATATATATATATATATATATATATATATATATATATATATATATATATATATATATATATATATATATACATATTAGTTGAGAGGAACTGAACTGGAAGTGACTATTGGGTACCAGAATTGATGTCATTTTACACTTGTATTTAGAGATTTGATTCTCTCAACTCATTTCTCAACGGTCTTCATGGAATGGTGGAGAAACATTTTTTGGAATATTTGAAAATGAATCAGAAAATGAATCGATCCCAACTGAAGTGAGATAGTTTCAGAATGAATTCCACTGTTGGATTATGCATTCAGTTAATTTATATATGAATGTGAAGTGGCCTCTCACATTTTGGAAAATATTATTATCATCATACCATGCTTCAGTGATTTGTTGGTACCCATTAGTACCGTAAACGTTGAAACGATAGTACTGTGCTGAACGCGCATTTGCGGAATTATTGTTCGTTCCTTCAATATTGGCAGCCATGCTTTCGGAGAAACGTTGAGACGAATAGCATAATGTGAATGATTTCCCATTTATTTTATCTTAGTTCATCCGAGAATAATGATGTGAAGAAAAATAGCATCATGAGAGCTCAAATCCATGAATATAATTATATATATATATATATATATATATATATATATATATATATATATATATATATATATATATATATATATATATATATTCAAATATTCATATATATATTATGTTGATTACTTCCGGGATTATTCCGCTTCATATTGAGAGATTGCAGTGTAGGCGAAACTTCAAAACTTTGTCAAAACTTCCCGACGTTTCGAATAGATTGCACTATTCATGTTCACGGAGACGCCTGTAGCGAACTTATTTGTACAGCTAATTCTTATTCGTATTCGTGTAGCGAATAAGTTCGCTACAGTCGTCTCCGTGAACATGAATAGTGCGATCTATTCGAAACGTCGGGAAGTTTCGACAAAGTGGAGGGTTCGGCCTACACTGCAATTTTTCAATATGAAGTGGAATAATCCTGAAGGTAATCAACACAATATCACATATGCCCGTGAGAACTTGAGAAATAACATATATATATATATATATATATATATATATATATATATATATATATATATATATATATATATATATATATATATATGAATAAATATATATATATATATATATATATATATAAATATATATGTATATATATATATATATATATATATATATATATATATATATATATATATATATTAATATATATATATATATATATATATATATATATATATATATATATATATATATATATATATAAATATATATATATAAATATATATATATATATATATATATATATATATATATATATATATATATATATATATACACGTATATGAATATATATGTGGAAATGAATAAATATCCACTTGCCAACAATCATCAACATATAATTATAGTAGGCCTTCGTATATGCACATGTTGTACAACTCTGAAATTCAGTGCACTTTCACATTCTTACGCATTCACCTACATTCAGCCATATACCATTCTTGTTACTTTACTGTTCATAGACTGTTATTCCTCCATGATAACCAACAGCGTTTATGTATTTGTGAAAAATACACATTGCTACTTTTGTGTGAGCAAGAAACGTTTGTTCGAATCAAATACATAATAAGCTGTATCATCTTTGTTGGAGATGCGTTGTTACTTTGTGTAGATATTTTCAAGTGTGGATCGCACAAATCAACGTGACCTGGTTTGTGCTAGTATTGCATCAAACCCACAGGGCATTGCTTTGTAGGCCTTCAACCCAGCAGTGCGATATTAAAAGCTGTATATTACACGGGCTATAGAATCTTGTATCTAACACCCCAATGGAGTCATCTATTTTCAAATAGAATGAGCCAAAAAAAGAAAGGATTCAGTACGGAAGATTAAACAGCATTCTTTCTCAATTCAACTGTTAACTGCGCACTATCTGTAATGTATCTGTCTGTGACTTTTCTGCAGTATAACTCGAAATTAATTGTTTTGAACTAGGCCACTACGACGAGCTCAAGTTTTGAGCTCAAGTTTATGAGGTTTTATATAGTTGGACAGAATACGGGTAATGTTAACTGGATTCACTCGCATTATTCTGCTTTTTTCCCAACTTTGAAGTAAGTTTCAGTTTGACTCTAGAGACGTTGTCTTTGAAACAAAATGTTTCTGCTACACAATTCTATCGAGGGTATTGAAATGTTGTCTTTTACTTTTGATTATGTTGAAGTGTAAAGTTTTGGGATAGTAAATATTATCGTCGGAAGTTTAAAACGGTGTGGGTAAAGACAACTTCTTGACTCAAAACGAGAAAAAAAAACTTTTGCAATAGGTAGAAAGTAAAATTCAATATTAAGGAAATAACTTTCCGAAGAAGGGCTTCCCTTTGAGACAATTACTGTACGAATCACGTAGCGACATCGAAAATTGTTTTCACATCGACAACTCAAATATATTATTGTATCTTTCTCGTTTATTACCAATTATCCCACAGATTGTTTCTGATAAATCAACAAATTCCATCGACCAACCAATTCAACATTTGTATCGGAGTTTTATCGCTCGGAAAACATTTACTGAAACTTTTTTTTTTTTTTAATAACATCGAAACTTGATACAAACTCATTGCTCCTCAAATAAGGCTGTGGATTAAAGATAGGATCGTTTGGACGAGGCACCACTAGGGCGATCTTATCACCCCTGAAACTACCACATTTTTTCATTGATTTTAGTATCATGAGAATGAACATCATATTGTGTTTATATCTCGAATAAGACCCTACATATTCTACGTATTTCGGACCCAACAAGAAGCATATAGCAATATTATTGGGGATGTACTTATCAAACTGTATATACCTCGAAAAGCAGATTTGAATTTCAAACATGTTTTGCTTACGAATTGGAACACAGAATAATGTTGATATAGTGTATGTTCCATGGTATCTTTCTGAGGATGTTACTTTTTGTATAGACCTTTCCACGTCCACTAGAACACGTATCTTACGAAGGCTGCATCCTACAAGCTTGTCAAAATTGCCAATGGGGAGTATTTTTTATTCAATTGACAATATTCTACTTCTCCTTCTTTCCGGCTTTCTGTTGAGATGCTGTCTCCAGTCAAATTGATTGACAAGTTCAAGTGGAAGGGTAGGGACTATAGAGAAAGGACAAGGTGAAAGGAAAGTGGGTGGTTTGAAAGAACCAATATAAGAAAGTGAAAACGACATAAAGAGTTGAAGCAGTAAAAGTAAGATTTCTTCTAGATTTGACGGATAGATTGCTTGATGGCAAGCGATATGATACCCATATGCGTTTCAGTACGTCATTGTGGTGTTCCGACTTTCATGATATATTTTGAAAAACAAATTAACATTCATTAAAATAATTTGTAGAGAGATCTATTGAAATATCAAGGTGCATTTTTCAACTTGGGGTCCGCATATTTTGGAATATGTCTATTTTTTTCATATTGGGTTTTAACGATGCACTATAATGATAATCAAAATCTATTGGCGTCGAATGAATAATTAATGAGATGATGGGATGATGAGACGAAGGTTTCTTAGGTATCGGGAATGGATAGTGGAAAGGAAGCGGTCGTGACCTATATTGTGGGAACCATCCCGGCATTGGCCTAGACTACAGAGGAAAACCACGAAAAACCCATGTAAAGATGGACGGTGGCACGGATCGAACCGGGTCCGATATGCCACTTCACCCCCCGGATCACATGAAGCAAGTGCGTTAAACACTCAGCTACATGTGCCGGTATATGTATTTTTTCTGGAGTTATTGAAATGTGCTCGTTCCGTACTCCAGAAATTTGAATGTGAGAGAGCCATGCTGATGCCAAGTGATTGGTCAGCCCCCATCAAATATGAAGTGCACACTTTTCATGAAGTTGCTGAAATATGCTGGTCTTGTGAAATGTTTTGTAAGAAATCGTTTAGTTTGCATTTAATGTTCACATTCATCACATTTAGTGAGAGGGGGCATGTTGATAGGCAGGTACCTCTCATTTGAAATCAATGCTTTTTATCAAGTTTCTGAAATATGCTTGTTTCGTTCAGATACTTGCTCCGGAAATAGTTTTGTGCTGTTTTGTGCTTTGTCTTCTAATGATTCCAATTCCAATTCTCAATCACAGAAGAAAGCCAAGTTGATGCCAGCCCACATTGAAAATTGATGTGTTCTCGTATGTGTTTCAAATTTGCTAGTTCTGTGCTGAAATATCCTGTAAGGAAATTGTTTGGTATTACCATCGTTACATTTTTCTTCTACATGTGGGAGGGGGGGAGGGGGGAAGGGGAGGGCAAATTAAATGTCAGCCTCTCTCATTTCAAATGTATATTGTTGATGATATTTTTGAAATGTGCTTGTTTTGTCCCGAAATGTGCTGTCAACAAATCTTTTTTTGTGCTGCTACCGCTCATTGGATTTTCCGCGTTTAATGTGGGGGTGGAGGCGACAGGTCCATTACCCTATATTCCGCTAGATTATTGTAGGCGATCGCATTGTTGAAATTCAGTATGCTCAAATCCACACTTTTAAACAACGTCATGAAAAGCATACAATTCATATGTAGCAAGCAGGGCTGGAATCAACGTGGCTCTCCTATATTGAGGTTAAAAATTGAAATAGCCAATGAACGATAGCTGAATCACATTATTTCATCGCATCCGCTTCCAGCACAAAACGACCATGGTTCCATAACTTCACAGCAAATATACATTATATATATATATATATATATATATATATATATATATATATATATATATATATATATATATATATATATATATATATATGCCTAGCAACAACTATAGGCTGGTATTGAGTTTCCTCTTTCCCTTCATTGAAATACAAATAGTCAAAAGACGGTTGCAGTACAAAACAATTTTCAGCACATTTCATTTTTCATTTTTTCAGCAGTACATTTTAGCACAAAATGAGTACATAGCAAAACTTCATCAAAAGTATACATTACAAAAGTGGGGGGAGTGGGGGCTGATCATAACTTGATCTCCCACCCGGAATATGGAGTGACTAAAAAAAGGTAGCAGCCCAAAGCAATTTTGAACAGCATATTTCAGCACAAAAACAGCACATTTACGCAACATCATATAACAGCGTGTATTTCAATTGTGTGTGGGGGTAAGGGGCTGACTATTCACTTGGCGTTAATGTCTTCCTTCCCCTCAGATATTGAAATTGCAATAACTAAAAAGAACAAAAAAGTATCAGCACAAAACAATTTTTTGGCAGCACATTTCAGCATGAAACGTGCTGGATGAATTACATTCCTTTAAAATCCAGAAAATACACTATTTGAATGTGGAGAGGGAGGGAATGCGAGAATGGGCACGTTGCAGGGTTTCCAACAGGTTTTTCCACATTCTCGGTGGTTAGATACCTAATCAGATGCCGGAATAGGCTGGAAGCCTAATCCTTGAAGTTGGAGAAGAAAAGGAGCGAAATGTACGATTACAAACAGATGAAAAATATTGATAAAATTTGTATTGATACTATGATATTATCATCGTGCTTACAGTATTCACAAACAAAATTAGCCATCATTTTATTACAATCCAATAGATTATTATTTCGATTTTGGGTGAGTTTCATGTCTAGGGAAAGCACTAATATTTTCTGAAAAATCATTCTGAAACTTTCTGGGAACAGTTTTTCACATGAAATAGCTCTCATTAGGTGTCATGTCAAGTGATGATTCTTCCATTCTTCTTCAAAAAGTATGAGAATTCAACAGTAATGTATGAGAATTAACAGATGAAGAAATATATCAAGGTACAGACCCAAAATAAAATCATATTTGGCACTGAGTGGTCGTGGCCAACGAAGGTTCAATTGGATAGGTTTTATGTTCAATCAAAATCTTAATGGTGCATTGAAAATCACTCTCGCAGAAATGTCCATGTCCACCATCCATCAGAGCAATTTTACGAGAATGAGCATTTGTACTTCCTTGAGATGATTTTCTGAGGTGATCAAATCGCAATATTTTTGGTATGGAATAAATCTGAATCCCCTATTTGGATTGTTTTCTAGTTTTCTACATTTACCTAATTATTCTCTACGCCACATCGAACCACGCAATTTTACAATCAAACAACACAATACACAGCCACAACACAAAAAAAAATACGGATCCACACATACATTCATGAAATCTTTCACTCACTAACACAAACCCAACATATCAAGGAACAGCGCTTCTCAACTCTCTACCATGAAAGAGAAAAGTAGTACCACAATTCAAAAAAGAAGTGAGAAGACATCTTATAGATATGACGCCATACTCAGTTTATGAATATCTTCCGTGGTTCTAACTACTAATTATGTCACTTACCTGTTTACTATACTCTATTGTATTTTTTCATTTTGTATTTGATATTGTTCATTTCTTTTCTGAAACTGACATATTCTATAACGTATGTATCATGTTCCACAGAATGAGAAGAAATATTATCATTATTATTATTATTATTATTATTATCATTATTATTTGACTTTTGCAGAAACTAGGATGTTGAGTCAGACAACTATGAGCCATGATCGGCCTTGGTTTCAACCTATGCAATATTCAACCTGACATGACATAAATCGAAACAGTCTTGTTTCATACGATTCAAATGTGTATTATCCCACTCAAGATCATTCGAAATAACAATTCCCAGATATTTTATTGCTCTGTCACAGCGAACTTTATATTTCAAAAATACGATGAGAAGTATCGAAGAGTTCGCGCATAATAATTTCATCGCATTTGTAGCTTTTTTCAGCCATTAAATCAGATTTTATCTGATTTTATTCATGATAGAATATCATACTGCTCGCAATTTATAGGTGATACGGTGTTCTTCAAATGGATAACATACACAAAAACTTCATAGGCTTATATTATTTTTAATTCTACTCTCTATTCTCGTGTGTTCTATTATCTGGTTGTATGATGGATTATTACTGGTATTTCCCCTGTTTTATCAATCATCCTGAAAAGTAGATAATTGCTCACCGTGAGAAGTGATACATTAACATTAGGGATATTATTGACGTGGAGCGATTAAATGGTGATTCTGAGAGTTCAGACACATTCAATGCGGGTGATCGGTTGATAATCATTATTTTGCATTCATTTTCCACAACTTGTCCCAATATATTGACTGAGATAAGCCATTTCAGATGGCAGGGAGTTTAAATTTTGGAAAAACAAAAGAAAGGCTGATTTATTTTTTGTAGAAAAGGGGATATTTTTTAGCTTTGTTTTTTAGTATATAGAAGAAAGATTATGTTACTGGTTCGTTTGTATTTTCGTTCCACTGATTATTATAATTGTGTTTGTATTTAAATCTGAATCAACATTGATAATTGATTTCAAACTGAATGATCAGTTTTTAGATAAATCAACTTCTGAATTAATATGATATATGCTATACGGGTACATGGATACAAGATATGATACGGGTATCGACATTCATTTCAAATGTATCTAATTTTTGTATTTAAAAAATAGATTATTAGATTATCAACAATTGAATTTTGGGATCACAAGTTTCATCATATAGTACGGTAATCACTCGACAATGAATGAGAAATATATGAGGCAATCTGATTGAGCATTGGATGAGCGAAGCGAAGACTCAATTTCACCATACTCGAAAAAAGTGTTTTTTCGTTGTTCTCGCTCCACAGGTCAAACGAGGATTAAAACCAGTTGAAACTTCGCTTGCACAAGTTTCCTTATCTAAGTCAATACTGTACAGTTTTGGGGCGCAATCGGTCGAACCACTTCTGATAAAACTTATATCGAAGTTTTCAAAAATACCGAGAATAACTCTGAGGAAAAAATTCGTTAAACATATTTCCTTCGAGAGAGATTCTGAGGGAATTCCAATATAATAATTATCCCCATCATTTCGTACTTTTAGTCAAATCAAATCAGCCGTTTTGATGTAAAAATATGAATGATGTAATTTTCATGAATCACTTGAAGCTATTAGGAAAACATTCAAATTCAAGCAACAGGTGTCACCAATTGATTGAAAAAGATAAAATTAGCCTTATTTATTATCATAGAAATTAATTAGGAAATATGATGGCAGTGACGTAATTGTTTGGATCTTAAGGTGGATATAATATATAATAACCAATCCGAAGATAAGTTGCTAGCTCATCCATCAACGGGGCAACACATAACGCGTTTTCCCAGTTAAGAAAATATTCATTGAATGAGCAAATTGAAGACTCGATTTTGGTGTACTTGAAAAATGGAATTTTTTCTAGAAATTCTGTTTTGCTTTTGTGCACGCTTCACAGGTTAAACGAGAGTTCGACTAATTTTGATGAACCTTGGCATGCATATATGTGATTATCCAATACGATACTGTATATTTCTGAGGCACAATCGGTTAGACCATCTTGGTGAAAAACCATTTCCGAATTGTGAAAGTTCCGATAAGTCAAACCTAGAGGAGCGAATTAGGAGAAAAATGTTCTTTCAGAATATCTTCGAAAATTGTCCGCGAATTAGAACAGTAATAATAAATATTGATCCATAGTTTTATATGAATCGGATCTCCCAGTTCAAAGAATAGAGTCCAAAGTGGACCCAATTCATCAACATCAATTATACCTCTTGGGAGAGCTATCAAGGATAGAAATAGGTCAAACCAACTAAATTATAGAACGATTGAAATATGAAAAGAATGGAATAGGAGGATTGTGACACAGAATCTATGTGTATAGTTTTCCAATACATGCCACATAGTGCTCATCTTAGTTTTCCTAGTAGTAAATGTTCGGTGGTGGTGCCGTGTTTGAGAGTAAATACGAGTATTCTGTATAACGAGTTATAATTTATGTCATATATATCATCATGAGAATAGAATCATCATCATCATCACCATTATCGAACACAGAAAAATACAAGAATTGCATCGATCATCGACTAATTTCAACTTTTTCGATTTTTTTTCTCCTTTCCTCCGTGACATAGTTTCCAAATACCGCTTCACCTCCGTTCTGCTTCACCATTCCGTGTTGAACACAGACACTATAACTAGCCAACACAAATATACCGTAGAAATCTACGTGTCATGGTTTCAGTATAACTTAATGTGAACGGGAGGGTAAGGTCGCCGACAATGTCGGTTGGTTGTTGGCTCACAGCAAATTGTATTACACTTATTAATTGTAGTCACACGTTCCATGTCTCCGCACTATAGCAAAGCGCGCACACATACATACACACACACACACACACACACAACATGTACTTCTCTGCAACCCGCAACTCTTTCCGTGGTGTCATCAGCAACGCTATTCACAGACATTTCAAAGACCATTTCACAATATTAGTCACACCCGAGACATATGACATACTCAAACAACAATTCACACGAGCTGCCTGTGCCAGTAATGACACTGTGCAACTGTTACTCTATAGTAAATGAGCTGAGTAAGCTATTTGAGTGATACGATTTCCGTGAATAGGTAACCGATATTATATATTTTGTCTGTAGCATGTCAATTTCGACGGTAAATAATAGAGAAGCCCTGTTCTTCCTCAGTGACTGAATACTTTAGTTTTGTCACAAAATGTTATGAGCATAGTAACTTATTTGATTATATATTGTAGTGGGAACTTCATAGACTATTTCGTAGTCTCGAATATGAATTTTTCATTTCATTTGGCGTATTCATTTGATTCATAATATATTGGATACCGATAATTCAAGAAATGGTCTGAAGTCTTTAAAAACTCATTTCGGCGTTCATATCATATTAATATAGCACTTGTAATAATATTCAAATAATATCAATCAAAATAGTGTGAGAATGATGGTGCTACTTACCTGAAAGCCATGACCTGATGAATGCTTCTGAATTGTGATGACTGAATGAATATGGTTGGTTATTATCGATATAAATAATGAAAAATCATCTGAAACAACTCACACATTATTCAACCATAATTATTTCAATCATACACATGACAATTAAGGACTATCCTGATGGTTCACAATATCCGTTGAACATTTTCAACCATTCTCTATGGTTTCCTCGGTGAAAAAGATTCAAAAATGTTTTTTGTCTCAATAACATCATGATATATGTCAGAGAACATTTCATTCGATACAGATTCATCATTCTCTTCATGAGTCCATTCTGAAGTGTTTCAAATTTCAAAGTCATTTTGACCGAAGTAAACTTAATTTTCGAATTTGTCCCACGTCCTATGAAAATAAACATTTCTCTGGAGGCGACAATCTCCGACTATTGACTGAAAAGAGTGGAAAAAGAATACGGGGAGGAAAGTGTTCAAATATTGAATTGAAAATGTGTCTATCAATAAAGGAAGTCTGATGTTTTTCTGACTCCCGTTGTCCTAACTTAACATGACATGTCAAAATAATGCCCTTGGGATCTCATCTGGAGACCAAGCGCACATTCATTGTTAAATATGAGCAAACAGTGCAATTGTTTTTCTTTCAGTACATATTTTGCACCGCTGGACAGTTGACATTCCCTTTAATATTTAACAATGTATGTGACCTAGTTGTTGTTGGGGTTGTTGAGAAAAAATCATCATCAAAGATTAGAATTGTCTATTAAGCTTCAAATAATCATCTCCCAATAAACATATGGATATATACATATATATATGTATATATATATATATATATATATATATATATATATATATATATATATGTATATATATATATATATATATGTATATATTGTTTTGTGGAGACTTATTTCTGGAGGTGACCAGAAACATTCATATTTTACTCACCACACTACTTGGTTCTATTCCAAAATCATAATGGATTATATACATATATCTTTTTTTCTTTTTTTTTCATGTCTTCATAGTTCGAATAGTTTCAAAGAGAAATCGCATTTTATGAATTGATTGATATCAAAAATGGATACACAATCATTGCTTCCAATTTGACGCCAATAAATTGAGGTGAAATATTCTATACCGGTTAGCACAGGTGCGATATGACAACCCCCGAACGTATATCTCATGCGGATCATTTCGATACATTTTGGACGTATTTGAAGTTTCTTCTGAATTTTTTTCTCAGTTTTGCCGTTCAACCAATTGCTTTCAGAACATCGAACCATTCACTTCACCCAGTAGATATGATGCAATTCTAAACAGCAAATATATTCTAGGTGTGAGCGTACTGATATAGCATAAGGTCTTTTGGAGCCCAGGTGTGCAGTTTTCTTCAGTGAAGTCCATGCGATTCAGTATTCACGAGTACATGTCCTTTAGTTACCAAGTCTTGTCCAACTCCAAGGGTACATCCAACAATAATTGCGAGGCACTTAGAGAGAAGAATATTCTCAAACTCAGACTGAGGAAGCAGATATTGCTTCAAGTAACCATTCCAACACTTATTTCCTTTGTACGAAACTCTTTTTCTCTCCTTTGAAAGCTTTGTATACTATTCCAAACGCAAACTCTATGAAATCAGTTTCGAAACACGTTCTTGGAGAAAACTCGTATATATATATATATATATATATATATATATATATATATAGATTTAACACTTCCGAATCGAGATTGCCCAAAGAGAAAGAGAGAACAAACATATTTGATATCTTATTATGTTCACCATTGCCATAAACATGTCACGTCCAAGCGCGATGGAGACGCTTCACTCCGCAATGGCTCAATTAAGATGGAGCGACGTGATAAAATCAAAAATATATATTTTCGAAAAACTCCAGTGGCTCACAGAGAATTTTCCACTTTTAGTCACGAGCAAAAACTCATATTTCGATAAGCTTAGCGAAGACTGTGGTCCAAAGCTTTCATTGTCACTGATATGGAATTTGTATGTCGTTAGGTATGTATACTAATCACTATTCAGGAGGCTCGATTAGATTCTTGGATAATAATTGATAACAAGAACAACTGTGACTTATGAATGGAAAATATTATCACGCCAATATTTTCTCGTTTTTATTCGCTAGGGCCATGAAGTGACTGTCATTGTATTCTTCAATTTTGATTTTGAAATTATGATTGACTTTATATATATATATATATATATATATATATATATATATATATATATATATATATATATATATATATATATGTATATATATATATATATATATATATATATATATATATATATATATATATATATATATATATATATATACATATATATATATATATATATATATATATATATATATATAGATATGTATATATATATTATATATATATATATATGTATATATATGTATATATATATTTATATATATATATATATATATATATATATATATATATATATATATATATGTATATATATAAATATATATATATCCATACATGTATATATATATATATATATATAGATATATATATATATATATATATATATATATATATATATATATATATATATGAATATATATACATATATATATATATATATATTCATATATATATATATATATATATATATATATATATTTATATATATTGTATATATATATATATATATATATATATATAAATATATATATATATATATATATATATATATATATACATATATATATATATATGGATATGGATATATATTCATATATATATATATATATATATATATATATATATATATATATATATATATATATATATATATATATATATATATTGGAAAAAAAAAAAATATATATATATATATCTTTTTTTTTTAATAACATCGAAACTTGATACATAATCATTGTTCCCCAATTGAGGCTATGGATGAAAAGTAGGATCGTTTGGACGGAGCACCACAAGGGCGATCTTACCAACCTATTTTAATTATTTAAAATCAATGATCACCACCACCAATCAATGGCACCAGGACTGCTCTGTTGCTGACTATAACTTTCCGTCGCAGATAAAAATCTTTCGGTTTCCGAAAGTCCGGAACACCTTATAAGTAGAAACCATTTCTGTGATATATCCGAACATTACCAGCATTGGTATTAAGAGTAAACAAAACACACGAATGTTGATATCTTACACTTTGAACCAAGTCTCTTGGGCAATGATCACTTCTTTCCATTAACAATAAGATGTAAAGTTTATCATTATACAAAATGGAAAATAATAAGTGATAGGCCTATAATGTTATAATTAGGCCTATCACTCCACTAAGTAAAGGTCGTGGCCAGTTAGTACTTCATCCAAGTATTTGCTTCGAGGACTGTGGGAAACCACGAAAAACCAAGTCGGGATGGATAAAAAAGGTCTTCTTTTTTTATCAACTTCTTCTCTTGTTCTCTTTTTTTTCTTTCTCCTCTTCTTTTCTTGTGATATTTGATTTTCTTGAAATTATTATTGGTCTTAAATTAGACAAACTCAATGATCAAAAAATATTCCCTTCTTTTATTGAAACCTTGATAATGACATGCATGCAAAAAAACACCAGTGGCAGTGAAAATTCTTGTTGCTCCAGCCCTCTTGACATTGATGACATCCTTATGGCCGTGCACACAATTTTTCTTCCAAGGTTCTTGCATCCTATCTATGACTATCAATAACGTAATTATTGATAATTAATAACGTAATTAAGTTATTGATAGTCATAGATTCTATTGAGTGATTTTCAGACTTCTATAAGACTCAAGTTTCTTGAAAAATAAGAAATGTGCTTACATAAATCCGCATAAATCTGTGCCAAAATGCAATATCATCGTACAAAAAAAGTCAGAATTACACCTCAAAGTCATATGAACTATGTATGGTCACTGAATGACATGAGCTGAATGTCAGCCTTTTTTATGGCTAGACCAGAAGGCAAAATCTTGAATCGTGGGTATTTCACAAAATAACTGAAACCATTACTTCCCTTTATGTAACTTGTAGTATGTTGCTAGAAGATCATGTTGACTTCACCGAAAATATAATTTGATCACTTTAATTACTTCAAAACATTATTTATATACGGACAGATACATTTCAGAAATTGTTGTTATCCATGGTTGCCATGGTTCCTGAATATAAGTATATATACATATATATATATATATATATATATATATATATATATATATATATATATATATATATATATATATATATATTGATATATGTATATATATATATTTATATATATATATATATATATATATATATATATATATATATATATATATATATATATAATATGTATATATTTAATATATCCAAATATATGTACAGTACATGATATTATCAGATTGTACTGATCTTGATATCGATCACACACATTTAAAAATAACGAATACGATTTCCGTACACACATAACATTGAAATGATTCCAGAATGAATATAAAAATCCCTTCATGATCTAGAAATGATAATTAATGACTCAGGAACCTCTCAGTTCTCATATAATTGGAAATTATTGGATGAGTGTAGCGAAGTCTCCATCCCCCTCTTATAGAGCTTCGTCTGGGTGTGTGTGTGTGTGTTTTTTTTTTTTTTGAAGCACTGCACAGGTCGCATGATTCAACTGATCAACATGAAACTCTTCTTGTACGGGCACAATTTCACAACTTAGAACTGTATAGTTTTGGGAATAAATCGGTTCAACCGATTTGGAGAAATATCATGTCAAAATTTTCAAAAATCCCATATAAGATCAGGCTGGGCGAGAAAATGTGAAAAAATAAAATCTCTACAAATGGGATAAAATTTTATGTAAAATTAGTAATAAGCAATTATGCAAAATATTTTCAGCAAAATATGCTTATAATAGTAAAATTAGCAGATCATCGAAAACACTATATTCCGGAAAAGTTTATTTCCCTCTATTGTCATCATATTTTCATGATCCAACATTGAATCATCATGAGAATGAACAGCAACATTATTGAAAATGATTGAGAACGAGTTCAAGCATAACTTGAACAAAAATGGATACTAAATTAGTAAGGCACGGTAATCGGTATACTGAGTCCAGTTGATCTTGAACTGAGTATAGTGCGAGAAAATATCATGGATAATCATGGTGAGAACAACATTCAACCATACCAATTTATGACTATTTTCGTTCTTCCCGCAATAGGTCCTGCATTAAACGTGCAGATGCTGAGCCCAAGTAACTTGGTGTTCATATTTCACCCCATCCTCAACAACTGACAAACTTCACTATAATTACTACTATACTATAAACCTACTGAAACACAATTGAGAAGACCAGCCCTATGTTGACTGGGGTTAAACTCTTTCAATAACCTCCCGAATTGTATCAAACTTTTGAAATGTCGGAAAGATTTCAAGACACATTTGAAACCGTACTTTGTGAGAAAATGTTTTTATTCCGTAACAGAATTTATGGATAACACGGATTAAGCTTTTCCTCCTATGATCTCAAAGTTTGTTTGTGTTGTATTTGTTACATATTGTTTGTGTGTATATAATAATATCTCATCATATATTACTGACTGTCGTCGTATATCTCTGTGGTTCTCCCCCTCTTGGATACTTTCATACTTGTCAATTCATTTTCCTACTTTCCCACATCCAGGCTTCGGCTTATGTGGGTCTTGCTTCAATTTATTATTATTATTATTATTATATTACTATCATCATCATCATCATTTTTCATGTAACTAATTTAATTGTATGTCTGTAACAAATTGATTCAAATCAAGCATCAAACTTGAAATAAATGAGAAATAAATATGCTATTCATCCATCTGAAAATGAAAATGTCTACTTCTGACGAATAACTATGGATTTTGAGTTAACTGATGCATGACCATTGGAGAAAATTGATATTAAGATGATAAAAACAAAAATAAATATATTTTTTCCCGTTTTTTCACGCGTGCCGGCAAAATAACCTAAAACGCTCGCAAAATACGTGAATGTCACAAAAATGATTAGAGAGTTTTGATGAGTATGATTTCCATAAGTTTTTCCGTTCTATCGATACAGATTCAATTAGATTGGGATACAATTTTGTAGAAATTTGCAGGCAACTAAATCGTTGATGGTAATCAAAAGATGAGACTTACGAAAATTATAATCATCTGATGACATCTTCAATAGTGTGAGCAATAACTTCGGCAAGTTTAAAAGCTCTACAATCATTTTTGTGGCATTGACGTATTTTGCGCGCGATTTTGGTTATCTTTCCGGCACCCGGGAAAAAAATGAAAAAATATTTTGATTTTTTTCTATCATTTTAATATGAATTCCCTTCAATGGTCATGCATTAGTCAACTCAAAATGTAGTTATTTATCAGAAGTCGAAATTCTCATTTTCAGATGGATGAATAGTCAAGAAACTGCTATTCATGTGTTCTTCATTTAGAACCGTGCCAGAAATAAAGGGCGTGTTTCTTGTTACAGGTGCACGTTTCACCCAATGATCTTGAAGTTCTACCGTCCCTGGCCGTCAGTGATGAAGAAGATCAGAGAGTGCCGCGGGTAAAAATGGCACGCCCGTGGCGCCGTTTAGCGGTAAACCGTTCTGCGGTTGGCAAACCGGGAACCAATACGGATACTAGTTGCAGCACTGTGGCAGCAGATTCATCTGAATATCCGGTGCTGGACGAAGTCGGAAGTAGTTCCGGTACGGCAGCATTCGATCAGGCAAGTAACGAGCTATCGATAAGTCTTATAATTCGAATAGAAACAGAGTTTGTGAAAAGTTATATTGTAAACAAACTATCATGGACAAACAAGACGATCAATACAGATTTATATTTTCCGTTTTTTTTGCTAAACTTTCAGAACAACGGTGTAGTGAATAATAAATTGGAAGATATCATGAGAGCAATCAGAATGATCATTGTACATTTGTGGAGAATTTAGTATTCTCATTAGATGAGCTTAAACGAATATCCAATTTTGACTTACTTTGAAAAACAAGAAGATAACAATTTTATTTTCATCCCACTGATGAAATGATGGAAAATCGTGATAAAACTGGGCACGCACATGTGATTGATTCACATCTTTATTTACCTTGACGCTGTAGACATTTGGGGGAAATCGGTTCGACCACTTTCGAGAAAACCCCATATAGAATATATATATATTTTTTAGAATTAATGCAAACACAAGTATAGAACGTCATAACAATTGTTTTGAACTGTTCATCCTTATCATCAAAAACATTTATCTTCAATATCAATTATATATATTGAAAGGAGAAATATGTATAGAATCAATCAGAGAATAGAACGAAGGACATCAGTCCAAGTGACTGAAAGTAAATTCCTATATCAAAGTGTGCAGATTTTGAATGAATTCCATACGAATATCTGACTCACCGTACACGTCGTATATTTCGAGTTGGTCTATAGTTCAGTAATCTGCTGGTATTTAATTTATCCAATCTAACCAGATCTGAACAATCCATTATATGTAAACATGATTACAGATTATGAGTTTGAATTAGTATGATTTGAATATGAAAATCTCACCAAACGATCAAGTTAAACTTTAGATCCGAAAAGTATTTTCTACCACTCTCTTGTCAAACAACCACACTCACGTTTCGAACGTTTCTACTTACTTTTCCACTATATCATCCGAGAATACATGTCATATATGTTTACAAACGATTTTCCTCCATGCAATGCAAAGCAAAGCGAATAGTACTGGATTTTACAGTGTAGCCGTTCGGAAGTTGAACACAATTCGAAGAAATTCTGACACACCACAGTTCATATTACATCGCATCAATTGCAATCGTGTTGTATCGTGATTGTATCATATTACAAATCAGAATGAATTAAAAAATGAGCGTTCAAGAGTGGGAGCTACAATATATAAATTTTACGCTTCAATGAGTAATTCTATACTCTGATCCAATCAGAAACAAAGTGGGCGATACTCATCTCAAAATTGAATATGTTACATGACAATTGATTTCCCGAGGCGGATAGATTAGTTGCCATGGCACAAACAACTGGAATTCAGGAGAATCGATTGGATTTCTGGATAATAATTGATAACAAGTACCAATGTGACTTATTGTCGACATTTTCAAGTGAAAAATATCATTTCGACAGTATTTCTCGTTATTTTCCACTAGGGCTACGAAGTGACTGTCTTTGTCTCCTCAACTTTCGATGTTTGAATTATAATGAATGTTCATTTGACTATGAATATGTATCGCAAATTATATAAACATATAGCTATATATATATATATATATATATATATATATATATATATATATATATATATATATATATATATATATATATATATATATATATATATATGTATATATATATATGTATCTATATATATATATATATATATATATATATATATATATATATATATATAATTATGCCACATTGGTGCTTGTTATCGATTATTATCCAGAAATCTAATCGAGTCTCCTGAATTCCAGTTGTTTGTGCCATGGCACGAATATATATATATATATATATATATATATATATATATATATATATATATATATATATATATATATTTATACATCCCTTCAGTTTTTTTGTGTGAAAATGGAAACAAACTCAAAAATTAGTTTAAAGTCAACGTTGCATGGTCATTTCAAAACATATAGCCAAGGCAAATTCCATCTCATAAAGAAATGTATAATTTCAATGATGCTTGTGAAAACTCTTCTCATACCTATATATATATATATATATATATATATATATATATATATATATATATATATATATATATATATATATATATATATATATATATGCATGGTTGCCTTAATAGACTGATTCTTCTCGTGGCTTTCTTCAGTTGCTGATGTGAAAATAGGGATGGATTCTAATTTATATGTTATGAACGATTGAACGTACCTTAATCTATGAAACAGTCCTACGTCGTGCTTGTGGTTTGATACAAATAATAGAAATACAAGACACAAGTAAAGCGGGGAAACTCCGCTTTGAATTCTTACTGTAATTTTGTATCGTGACTTGTAATTCATTTCATTATTTACTAAAATATATTTCATATTCATATTGACATTATATTCATGATGATGGTGATGGAATATGTTGAGTCAAATATCTAAGAGAAACACACAGCAAATGTCAGAAAACGAAACTAACAAAAAAAAACTTTTCCGAATTTATTAATGAAAGTTAAGTTCAAGTAGTCGGAGCGCATAACACTTGGCAGATGGAGTTCATTCTTGTATTATATTGCAATATATTATTAAATGGCAATAATGAAAAGTCTGATGACTAATTGATGCTTCTCAAAGTTTTTCATCAATCGAATCTCCGTGTTGTAAGATGAAATAAAGAATTGAACTCAACAAAATGTATTGGATGATGTTGAGACGATTGATAGAATTCACCACAATATTTTCTGTTCAATACTGAATGGGCTCCGACTCGTTTTTTTCAACGACACAGAGAATAATTTATGATCAATATCAACTTGATTTTCGTATTTGAATCGAGTAATCAGGAGTGAGTATGGCAGTGTGGGATCGATCTGGATGAACCACAAGTACGATCTTACCACACTTAGCTGATAGGTATACTATATATATATGAAATATTCTTAATATCTCCGAAATACAATACAATGACGAATGAAAAATAAATATATATGTATTTTTTTTTAATTACATCGAAACTTGATACAAAATCATTGTTCCCCAATTGAGGCTATGAATGAAAGATAAGATAGTTTGGACGGGGCACCAAAAGGCCGATCTTCTTTTTTTCTTCGAATTTCATTTTTTTTTGGGGGGGGGAGGATATTATGAGAGATACATCATAGGCCTATATATACCGTATGTAAATCTCTGTTCCAGCTGTTTTCATCTATTTTTGTTGGTGAACTTATTTTTGTAGCATTTTTCGGTCATTTAATCTATTAAATATATTAATATATTAGTTCTTCTTATTGAGATCTCATTGATACATTTTGAACAATTCATTCCAAATGAAATTGGAACATCAATTTATAATATGATAATATCTGAATGGGATATTCATATTTTACGATGAGTACCCCCTTATTGTTATTTATTTCGTGAATGTGTTGCCGCTCACTTATTATGAGCGTATGCGAAGAATCAATCCTACTCTTATAGAGCTTTGTCTGTGTGTTTTTTGTTTTTTTGTAAGCACTGCACAGGGTGCAGGGTTTGACTGGCTGGAATGACATTTTTTTGTACACGCAAACTCATCCAACTTAGAACTGGATAGTTTTTGGAGAGGACCGGTGGAACAGATTTTGAGAAATACCATCTCCAAGCAAGAAAATTTGAAAAATAAAGTAAGACCAAATAAGATGAAAATCTTCTGTGAATGTGTAGGCCTACACATTAATGAGACACATTATCACAATTTTGGATGCAATTCGGATCAGCCGTTTTGAAGAAAAAAATGCAACCAACTTTTTTATTCATCAAATATATAGGATCAATAGCAGAATTATGTCGTCAAGATTCACTGCTTTCTAGATTCGATATTTACCCGACAATGTGGTATTTTTATGTGCGTCAAGGTGTGTAAAATACCAGAGTCTATAAACTAGCAAGGTTGGATCCACTTTAACGACTTTTATACCTCATTCAGATATCTAGCTCATCTTACAACGCATATGGTGCGTTTGCCTAGTATACCTGATCGATGTAATCAAAATATATCTCTCCGCTATTATTTCCGTGTAGTACAGAAGAGATGTCATCCTTCATGACGCCCCAAAGTTGATCTGATAATTGAAGAGATATCCAATGTATTGTCACTTTCACCTTGTGCCATAACAAACGTTTTAGTGGATAACCCAAACATAGCACTTCATTGAGAGCTCCACCAAGCAGCTGTGGACGAGTTTACACATATAAAACCAGTCTGAAATTCAGTAGAATGTGGAAGATAAGTCCTTAAACTCATGTTGAAGTTTGTTCAGTTTCGACTACAAAGACAATAGATCTCAGACAGATTCTCTGGATGGTATATAGACTACTTCGTTAGCCTATATTTTCAACGATCTGCGACGTACGTGTACGTATACTCAAGATATCGGTCGTTGCAAATGCCACATAAGTTTTGCCAGGATTAAGGAGGGGTTTACCATGGTTTTATCGTTCATACCGAGAGATAGATTTTCTGTAAAGCGCTGCATGAAGACTATTATTATGGTGCAGCTACCGCTGGAGACAATCTCTACAGTAAATTATCTATAGCGTGGAGAAGTGAATTGATCGTATGGGTGAATTGAATAAACTTTGTTTGTACCTTTTTAGCGATGAACTGCTTCAATATACATTCTTTTGTTTATGATGTGGATCTAGCATTCACGTGCGTATCGAACAAATCCATTCTGAATATTTCTGAAATTTTTACTTTTACTTATGTTCATCTTTTTCTCATCATGCGTAGACTGCGTGAACCTAAAAACAACAAGAAACTAGGAAAGATGTTTTCATCTCATTTAAAGTGAGACATTTTTTCAAACATATCATTTGATTCATTAATATGGTATAGATACAAGAATTCACTGTCCAGTTTGCACAGTGATGCGCATGATTATGAACGAAGCCGTGGTTAACGCACTTGCTTCATGTGACCCGGGAGCTAGTGGGCATATCGGACTCGGTTCGATTTCCACCACCGTCCATCTTTACAGGTTTTTTTCGTGATTTTCCTCTGTAGTCTAGGCTAATGCCGCGATGGTTCTCACAATATAGGCCACGACCGCTTCCTTTCCACTATCCTTCTCACTACCCATAAAACCTTCATCTCATCATCCCATCGTCTCATTATTCATTCATCCGACGCCAATAGATCTTAGTCATCATCACAGTGCGTCGGTAAAATCCAATATATTATTATATTATGAACGGAGCCAGTGAGAGAAGTCTATATATAATGAATGACCTCACTCTACCACTGCCCAACGCTGTTACATGCGTATGAGCAGACCTAACAAACCAATACTATACCTAGATCGTGTGTATGAATAGCATACTCGTAGTTATGTAGATGGTATTATCGAAGATTGAATCGAACAGTGGTCAAAATTTTCTTACCTATTTCATATTATTATCTTCTTGTGTACCGTGTCCGCGATTTGTGATTAATTGATTATTATTTGCCTAACGATCCCACCAACATCTAGGCTATAAAGGGGTACGAATGAGCAGGTGATTCAACAAATGAATCTATGGAGTGATGATAAGTAAAAGTATGTCTGCAAAACTCATGCGTTATGCGGGACTCGAACCCACGCCCGATGGTGACTTCAGTTTCGAAAGCGATGCGTCATCTGACTGGGCTACCGCAAGCTACGCGATTATATATTGCCATGTCATACGCGATCTATGTAGCGAAAGATAGATGAGAGTCTGCTCATCTTGTATCTCTCTCATTTTAGCTTGATAAAGAATACCCGTCGGGAATATTACCTGTTCTGTGTTCAAAGAGAAATAGATTGGAAAGCAGATACATTACAAATTGTCAAAATTGAAAGAAGCCAGCTAGTGCTGAGAGGTGATGCAAACAAAAATATTCATATCATTATAATTACTTATTTCACGACATACACTTCACCTATAAAAACACGAATCCATTCTAGTTTCCAACTAAGTCTATTTGTGGATTTTTTTTATTGTTACAGAATATATATCAGTTGCAAAACAAGAATATATTATTAGCTACTAAAAGTTTATGTTCATTCTAGATCGAGTTTCATTTGTAGATTCGTGTCCCACGCAATGATATAGCATGGTGTATAAGGAATAAAAATATCCCGAATGACAGTTTTTCAGGATCACCTTGTAGTACATTCGATCCCGGGCTATTAAAAAAGCAATGAAATGAAAATACTGGATGAACTTTGTAGGCCTAGGTATCATACATTTTATAACGTGTTATTCAATTCAAATAGGTCACCAGATAAAACATCTTGTTTGTTCTTGTGAAGCGATCAATACAGATAACGGTTTCACCAACTTTGAGAATGGTATGTGAATATTTAAGATAGCTGTGAAGCTTGAAGTTACGTAACAAAAAACGATTTATCTCCCAATATTATTTTTCTCAATCATAACACAGATCTGTCTCTGTTTTTTTTCATAAACTTCGAAACTTGATACAAAATCATTGTTTCCCAATTAGGGCGAAGGATGGAAAATGAGATCGAAATATGAGATATTGTAAAAATGAATAGGAAACCCTTTTGAATTGTTTGCTTGTTCATTGTTGGATGAAAAAACAGGAGCTCATGATATTCTCAATCTCATATTTTACAATCCCATATCGTATATTATGTATCTAATCCCATAGTTCTCACTTATAATGTTTTTATAATCATTATGTTTCAATTTCTTCAATAATTGTGTTTCTCATAATTCTTGAATCTTCATATCCTCATGGCTAATTGAACTGCGATAGCTATGAAACGTTTTTGGGTGATTTTCATGGATGATCAACAGCCCACCAAATATATAAAACAGACAGTTGTCTTGCCATTGTTTAGTTGTCAACAATTAAATTTCCAACAAAGCGAATGAAATGATCACGAATGACATGTTCTGAGTTTCTAGTTCGGGAACGTTCACGTTTACACTGTAACTTCGAGCTATGTTTTATGTTATCATTGTTGGGTTTTGTACGACCCTACGGAGTATCAACAACATTTACTTTAGAGAAAACCCTTATTTTACCGAAATAGAATGTTTTACCTCCTCTACAAACTCGAGCAAATCTCAAACGGTCGTGCATATCTCATGTAAAAAACAACGCCTAGTAACATGAGTATACTCAGAAAGAGTGAGTAATTTATTTGAAAAACCAAGTTATATATTATTTAGAAACACCTGACATTATGAACAACTTTTCTCACAGATTTTAGGGAGCGAAAAACAAAATGAAAGCAATTCATATCTTCAGTGATGATCCTGAATCCTGTGCTGATCTATATTCTGTCCGATTATTCACTTAATTATTCATGAGTCACAATAATTTGAAGGGGTACTTTTTATTGGTGCAACTATCATTAATCACTCTTTATGATAATAATTTCACCATCAGTAATAGTATGAGCCTTTTTTCTCATTTTTCTGAGAACATCACAGATTGATTTCAATTACTTTGCTATCACTCACGTCTGGTCATATCAAGTGGATTTATCATATTCAAAATGAACCATAAACATCTCACTTGAGAATTGTGTCAATGAAACTATGAAAAATGGACATATTTTTTTTTTCTCTAATAAGAGAGTATAGTTGTAAAACTACTCAGGCCCGGCATCATCAAGTCAAGATAACCGTTATCTGAGAATTGATCAAAACAAATAGAACGGGTAACCATTGTTAAGAACTTCAAACTGTCAGTTAGAGCTACTCTTCAGGTAGTAATAGTAGTAGTGGTAGTATATAACACAAATATCCTGGACATGTTCGATTTTATTCAATGTCGATTTAATCATGATGATTACAACTTCGTCAATAACATTTTCAAATCATGCTTGTGAGTAGCGTACAATTTGTCTCTGTATCTGTTCAACTAGTTATGTTCGTCAACAGGCTTACGACTATTGGATGAGAGAGTCGGTGTGGCTAGCAACAAGCGATAAAGCGGCAGCTCTATAC
>OZ023330.1:12006641-12046641 GCA_964007535.1 Brachyptera risi | reverse complement strand
ATCCGTGCTTTATATGATCCATTGAAGTTGTGTTCATTTTATTTCGATGAGAAATCCATCGTACGTCTCAAAATCACGTGAGAAGCTTATTCGAATGATTTTCATGAGTAAATAACTTTGGTCAAAACATCAACTCATTCTCAAACTGTTGTTTTGACATCAACCATCCTAGATTTTGAATCTACTCATGGAGTTACAATTATATCGACGTAAAAATTCCCATTATGTGTTCCAAACAATCAATGTGATTTAAAAAATCTCGGTCATCAATATGGAACCTAATTCAATCTCACTTTAACGAGCTCCATATATCGCTCATATTTAATCTACTAATTACAACAGCGATGCCAATAAATAGAAAATATTGATGTTTAGATATGACAGGTGTATACTAGTTGGTATTCGTATTTCGCTAGAATTCATTAATTAATATATACTACTGTACGTATATACTGTCTCTCTCTTCAATTACTCAATGTCTGAACAATAATCCCATGGATTTCTGTTGTGAGTTTCCTATATTCTCCATAGCCGAGCTGATTTCCAACTAAATATTACAGTCACATCAATCATACCAGCAATCCTATAGTCACAAAGACCGACAGACGCGTACTATGCTAGCAATGTAATCCTATAATTGCGTCCATAGTCGCTAGTCGATATAGTCCATAGACTCCATAGCCTCGTTCTCCAATAAACACACTTCGAATTTACTATTTCATCAGGATTCAATTTGAAGACATAAGGAAAGTATATGCACTCCATGCCTCCTATCTCTGATATACACCCATTGGATAGATCATCTCATCAAGATTTAATTTCAATTAAGACACAAGTATCTTACGAACACATACCTCGGTGATATTAATATGAACAAGATTCTTGGTATGTAAGCGGGTATTAATATATCAATATATGTTTAAAAATACTGCAACAATGGGATGATTATATCATTCACGATTCAAAATAATGAAGAGAAATTGAGAATAAAACTTCCGTTGAGGTATATAGGCATACTACTCGAGATGATTTGGTATGATATCATATTCTTCATTTCCATCGCTTAGCATTATTCTTTGTCAAAGTTTGGTCTCACTGCCAGGAATTTTTCAGAACTTTTTTCAAATTATTGTCTATAGATTTTACTTCTAATTTACTCTCCATTTTTGATATTACCATTCTGAAATATAGAATATTGTATTCGAGATCGCATTCAGATTCATCAAATGTTCAGTTGATAGTCGTCCAACTGTATGACATATTACAATTCCGAGACAAAGAATCCATTCAAGTACAATACCTTTCAAATAATATACATTGAGATTGAGAAATATTTAAAAAAAACGAGGTTCCTGATATTATTACGAGTATACAATTCCATAGTAATGAACGAGTAAAATGCCTTCAATATGAGTTGAACATAGTTCCTTCGTACAACATTTTGAAGGTATTGATACTATTAAGCTGACATGAAAAAAACATCTATATATCACACACATATATATATATATATATATATATATATATATATATATATATATATAAATATATATATATATATATATATATATATATATATATATATATATATCATATAAATATATATATATATATATATATATCAATATATATATATATATAAACATATATATATATATATATATATATATATATATATATATATATATATATATATATATATATATATATATACATATAAATTAAATATATATATATTTTTTTTTTCTCATCCTTAGCCTTAATTGGGAAACAGTGATTTTGTATCAAGTTTCGATGTTATTACAAAAAAATATATATATATATCATAACGATTCCTACGTTCTCACTCAAGACACAAGCATACCGGTGAACGAATGTGAACACTTGGATCGGAGATTATTAAGTTTGAAAGCCATATTCTTATAATCTTATCGTTTCAGAGAAACGATTGCCTTACTGCTTTTGGGGCAGATTCCTTCAATGCTCATTATTAATTTTGCTACTTCACTTACCCATCTATGTTACAATTCTCTTTCGTCATTGAACACGCTTGAATTGTTCCATCCGAAGCATTGATAATGCACATATTAAGCTCTTTGTGAGATTAGTGAACCGAAATTCAGTCAGAAATATGGTATGATCTCCTCAATTAATATCTTGGATGACTAGCACAAAATACAATCTGTGTTGAATTAACAATAGAATATTGGCAATACAATTCTGAAATAGACCCTCAATAATACACTAAAGATTGAATCTCTCCGCAAAGTGATTTATCAAGCCAATGAGCGACTTTATGAAGAAGTCGAGGTTTTCTCTCGACAATAAGTTTCAATAATTGACTTGAACCATTTCAATAAGAAAATCTTCAAAAACTTGGCGGTGACCCCAGAAAATGTTCAACGCTCATTTTTTCTGAAAACTTTTCCTTCAAATACTTGAGTCCATACTTTTTCCCATCTCATCTCTCTTTCTACTTTATTATTATTATTATATATTATTTTTACTTCAGACGTAAACGTAACTTTTCTGAGATTACCGAGGGGTTGGTAGGTATTTGGGAAGTAACATGACGCGAGATCTAAGCTCAAGTCCAAAAACTTGGGTCGTTACTTCATATTTCAGGGCCTAGAATATTTTTTCCATGTCAGTTTTTCCACAGATACTCTTCACCCCCTTTCCATCTCACACCATCCACACGCGTTATATGATGTTTATTCATTCACCCGAGCACTCACTGAATCCATTTACAAGTTGTTATGCATAAACAATCGTCGTATAAAATATCAAAGTCAAATGTATTCATGTGAGCTAAAATTATATAAAACAAGGCACTATAACGTGATGGAGGTTATTATTGAATGAAGGATCTCATTTAACACTATCATAGCATAAATAACACCTCAGCGAGATTAATATAAAAACCTAGTAAAACAGCGTGGAAGTAATTGAAATACAGTATATTCTTTTCATCTTATCATGGAGACGAAATAACTCTGGAAGACATCCTGGTGACTCAAGTTGCAATTCATACATATTATATGTGTTGTATGATGGATATTTCAGGAAGTATCAATTTTCATCTCTATCAATGTTCATCCAATAGCACCTTCCAGAATTTGAATACGCATGCGCGATGACAAAGAAGTTAATCATTCTTATGAAACTGCATGTTTAGCCAGACAGATGTGATGAATTCGAATATCGAGAGTATATTACCACATTCACTTTACCAATAATGAAATCATATACTCTCTAAACAGTATTGTCATAGGGACTTACAGGAATGCTCTTGGGGATACGGGATATGGAGAGATGGATGATTATAGCCAACCAAATAATCAAATGTAGGCGTGGCATTTCGATGAAATGGATTTGGTGACAATATTATTATTTTGATTATTACTATATTTATACTTCCATTGAAGACTCGACCATTCACATACGATGACCATCTTGATTGACACAACATTATTGATCGATGGAGAGAATAATTGAGAGAATGATCAAAGAATTATCATCATAATTATCATCTTCATTCTATGATCATTCTCATTGGGAGAAATAATTATTTTCATATCGGAAATTTACATTGTAATCTGAATTAAGGACGACTTTTCAATAGTGAAATATTATGTTATATCAAGTTGATATTGAGCCACTTTCCAAGAGAAAAGAGGATCCGAAAATGACCTCATTTCATATGATAAGTGAATACATATATGAATATATATATATATATATATATATATATATATATATATATATATATATATATATGAAAATGAATATATATATATAAACATGTATATATATATATGAATATATATATATATATATATATATATATATATATATATATATATATATATATATTTATGTGTATACAGATATATCAATATATGTATATATATATATATACAAAAAAAAAATATATATATACATATGAATATATATATATATATATATATATATATATATATATATATATTTATACATGAAATTGAATTCGAATTTTTGAGAATAACATGTTTAATTGAACTGGCAGAACAAGCTCAGAACAAGCTGAAGACTATAAGTACCATATACGTTTTTCAAGAATTAGTATTTGTCTCTGGTTCCAACTGGAACATTGGGTCAGGAGGGTGGGAAATCCCATCATCACTATAGCCACAGGACTCCTGGAAACCGGTTCGGCACGCCTGGCATTTCCTCTTCATTTTTCTCCTCTTTTTCGTCCACTTCCGAATGTCTCACCAATTCCGTCCACCTTGTACTCAACTGACTTCCTGCCTCTAACCGATTCCACTGTCGTTCTCTCATCAGCACATCATCATCCTCCTTGATCAGTACAATCCACCTCTCCCTTGGTAGCCGCACTCTCCGTGTTCCCACTGTAGCCATATATACATATATGAATATATATATATATATATATATATATATATATATATATATATATATATATATTTATATATATATATATGAATATATATTCATATATATTTATATATTTTCAAATATATATATATATATATATATATATTTGAATATGAAAAAATATATACATTCGTTCATATATATATATATATTTATATATATATATTTATATGCATCCACATCGTACAGAATGGTATTATCTATACCATTGAGTTTCTCTTTGCATCTCAGTGTGATTTCTAAAATTAAAGCATTTATATTCACAATCGCACTGATGAGGCTTTTAGGTATCATCACAGTCCCCACCCTATGCTATTCTGTTGTTTTATAATAGCCAATTTCAGATAAGAACGTCCCATTTGCATATCCCATTTCAACTTAACCGGCCTCCAAATCCTGGAACTTATCTATTGATGAGATATTTTAAATCGGTGATCGTGATTCAGGAATACGAAACGGAGTGATGGAACAACTGGTGTCACATTTGCAGGTGCCGTGTTCAGTGGTTGGATTCATATGTGTGTGTTAGATTGAATCGTGTTGACAATCTTCTAATCCACCTGTTATAACTGAGAAGACTTCAACTGCAAAACAAATTATATACAATATGATATCATATATATATATATATATATATATATATATATATATATATATGTATATATATATATATATATATATATATATATATGTATATATATATATATATATATATATATATATATATATATATATATATAGATATAGATATATATATATATATATATATATATATATATATATATATATATATATATATATATATATATATATATACATATATGTATATATATATATATATATATATATATATATATATATATAAATATATATATATATATATATATATATATATATATATATATATATTTATATATATATATTCATACATTCATGTGTATAGATTATGATATATATATATATATATATATTCATTTATGAGCTTCGAAAAAGCTATCCCTCATATTGAATATATCAATTTGAATTATTTGTATTAATAATTTCTCATGCATTTATTACTCTTTCTCATTAGCTCTCAATATTTCTGCTATATATTTCACCCACACATAACTGAAAGGAGTGGTTAACAGCGTTTCCACAAAATAATAAGCAATAGCGTTAATACATTGCCGGATCCTTGAATGCACCCCGCAGAGCAGCAGTCGAGCCAGCATCCGACTGAACGCAGGCCTCAGAACAGTGGTCGCGGTAGCACTGGTAAGCACGGCACATCCACCAACTTTGAACAACATATTCTGTTCGGGAAAAATCGATGGATGATATAAATTTTGAATTGAAATTCACGTCAAATATTTTCCTCCATTTTTATTCAACACATTAAAAATCCATGACTTATAAAAAAATCTCTTCACAGGAATGCAAAACTACTAAATAGAAAATAAAAACATATATTTACATAATTAGATGAGCGTCGCGAAGTCTCCATCCCACTCTTTTAGGGCTCTGTCTGTGTTTTTTTTTAGGCACTCCACAGGTTCGATTTATCGACATGAAACTTATTTTGCATACTAAAACTCATCCAACTTGGAACTGTATGGTTTTTGGAATGAATCGGTCGAATTGATTCTGAGAAATCACATGGCAAAGTTTTTAAAAACCCTATAAGATCAGGCTGGGTAAGAAAATTTGGAAAAATGAAATCTCTCCGAAAAAAAAAATCTCAGTGTTCAAACATGAATCATACACATAACAATCATTTTGTGAGCAATTATTCAAACCAGCCGTTTCGAAGAAATAAATTCAAATAACTGTTTTTAGACATCAAATATATGGAAATGAGCCAAGATTCACTGCTTCCTAGATTCGATATTTGCCCAAGAATCAACCATTCTTCATATTCGTCAAGGTGTGTAGAATACCAGAGAAGATAAAGTAGCAATTAAATGAAGTACAAAGTGTGTACAATACCAGAGTCGATAAAGTAGCAAATGTAGGACTGTTCAGATATCTCGCTCATCTTACAACGCATATTTCGCGTTTGACTAGTTATTGCAACTATACAAAAACAGTCGAGAAAATATTTTACATAAAATTAAATAATAGAAAGTAAAAATAATGAATCGGACAAGGAAAAACTGTACATTGACAATTTTGATGAGAAAGTTGGCTGGTGCCACTGCCTAGCTGCAGCGACAGGAAGGTGTGAAAGAAGGAAACAGTTCCCTGAGGTATGTATTCAATAACTCGATTTCTGATGTCTTCTCGTATTCAATTCCTTTACAGTTCTTGATACTTCTAGGAATTGCATTATTGCATTCAAATCCAAAATGAGTAATATTATTGAATCCATTTTTCAGTTGTTTTATGGTAGATTAAGTGAGGATGGTCTGAGTGTTATGTTCATGAATATTCCAAAAATTACAATAAGCCAGTATTTATAGGAAAAACTACTGTTTTCAATTAGTAATACTTGAAATGTTTTTTTTTTAACTGGGTAAAACAAAAATACACGATAGAAATGAAGTTGAATATTGGTTCATCACCAACAAGAAAATTTTCAGTAATGAGAAACTCACCATCTCATAAACAGAATTCCAATTCATTTGCCTCATGTGTAGAATCATAAATTATGAATTATTCAAACTTATTTCAAAGCCTTTGTGTGCATGATCAGAAATATGTGTTTGATGGGAATAATAATCTCCTATCCTCACATGTGATTATTTCCAATAAAGAATACTTCCTTTTTTTCCACAACGTTCATGATGATTACTAATGGCCATCATGTCATAGTGAAACGATTAATTTGTAAAATAATTTGTGTGATATTTTTTTCTGAAATTTCAGGTTCCATGTCAGATTTTCTTGCCAATATTTTACACTGCAACCTCTTCAACATCACCATTCACTATTTCCGTAAATACTGAGCGTACATTAATTACCGTGTCAGGATCAATAAGCTGAAATTGACAATGTGACATGAATATATGTGATTTGCACAACAATTTTCGATAAATACCGTTGAACGCCTGCTGAAAAATAAGGGGCTTGAGTTCCTCATCAACAACAACAAAAAATGAAAGAAATATTATATGGAGTACAAACTCCTGAAGATTCATGTGAGCTTTCCAAATATAAATAATAATGGCAGTGAATAAGATAGTTTGGTGATCCTTTAAGTTCGGTTACCAAGTAAAAATAAGAGAACATCCTGTATATATATATATATATATATATATATATATATATATATATATATATATATATATATATATATATATATATATATATATATGTATCTTTATTCAGACTCTGTCTTACATTGAAAGATTGCAAAAACACAGAATAAAAATCAATTAGTTAAAATATAAAACAAATCACAATAACAACATTTTAGAGAATAACAAAATAAATATAATTTGATTAGGTTTGAATAAGAAAATGTAGAAAAAAGAAATAATTAAATGATGATAACGAAATCATACAAAAATTAAAAAGAATTAAAAATTAAAAAATTAAAACTTCCAATATCACCTGAATTATATTCTGGTTGAATACCATGTGAGGATTCTCTGTGCTACAACATACAATACTCATTCCTGAGGAGAATCCTGGAAACACATATCATACAGTTACTTGAGAACCATGCATATAAATTAGTGAATGTAAAAAATATAACATATCTCATTATGTTGTCATCAATTGACACTGAAATTATTTGCAATTTCAATATCATTCGGAGAATGTGCATCTATCGTAATTAATCGGATGGAATGAAGAAACAAATTTTGGATCCTTGAATCCACGTATTAAAGTGTAACATGTTCGAGACTTCGAAAAGGCTCGCAATAATATCATTGAGGTGTATATTTTGGAAAAAAAATCTTAAAAATACTTCACAAACAATGGTACCGTATATATATTACACTTACACTTTTACACTTTTTTTTACATATTCAAGCCTACATCGTATGTCATTTTGTTAGAAAAAATGCATGCATGTATTTTTTTCCAAATCATACATGAATGAAGAAGGAGAACCCGATATATGAACTAGATCCACATCGAAGATAGTGAGTGTGAGCGTAGACTTGAGCTCTTTTTTCAAATAATTCGTTCAAAAGATTTTTAGGTTGATTGTCTGATTAATAAGTGGAATAAAATGTAGATGACAAAGAAAGTATCAAATCAACAGTTTCAGTTTCAGAAAAATTTATAAAAATAAATATATATATTTTCTGATCCAAGGTGTGTAGATTTCGATTATGTATCACACAAATGGGCCTACAACATGTGAAATATCATGCAAGTAACAGGGGAGGTAACAAACCAACAACCAATTACCATTCAACGAATCACAAAAAAAAACAGATCTCAATAGTTTCTAATCCGATGTGTGTAGGCCTACATTTCGATTACATTTTATACGAACAACTCGTTCATCTTTGATCGCATATGCCACGTTTGCCTCGTACATACCATATATGCCCCGTCATTGTTAGAAGACCGGGTTGGAGAGGAAATCTGTGTGCGCTCGAGTCTC
This sequence comes from Brachyptera risi, assembly GCA_964007535.1. Lineage (NCBI taxonomy): Eukaryota > Metazoa > Arthropoda > Insecta > Plecoptera > Taeniopterygidae > Brachyptera > Brachyptera risi. The sequence continues at coordinate 12,037,658 of OZ023330.1, read as the reverse complement.
GCGAGATAAAGAGAGATAAAGTACCACTTAGCAATACGTAACTCAAGGGATAATGTGTGCTAGAATAACGGCAAACCATTGGCACGTATGGAACGAACATCGTCTGTTGTAAGTACCTTAGCTGAATCTCAAATGATTATTATACCAGATGGTGAGACGTTTCTTGACGGGAAAAGATGATGAACGCTCGAGATTTGCAATGCACACAACACTGTATATATCTATACTAAAAATGAATATGTATAATATTATGAAACAACTGATTTTACTTAATAGAGTATACGTGTTTAACGACGGATATACAATGCTTCCATTTGACGATTTTGTATGTAAGATTGAGATTGTGAGCATGTAATAGATTTTCAGAATATTTTCAGTATACAGTTACGTTTTCGTGCTCTGTAGTCAATTGGGAATTAACAAGATATTCAGATAGTTCATTGATGAGCGTAGCGAAGTCTCCAGCCCACTCTTATAGAGCTTTGTCTGTGTGTTTTTTTTTTTTTTTTTTTTTTTTGTAAGCACTCCACAGGTCGCAAGGGTTGACTGATCAACATGAAACTTTTTTTTTACACGCAAACTCATCCAACTTAGAACTGTATAGTTTTTGGGATGAATCGATCGGACCGATTTTGAGAAAAATCATCTCAAAGTTTCTAAAAACCCCATAAGATTTGGCTGGGCGGAAAATTTTGAAAAATAAAATCTCTCCAAATGAAATGAAATTTTCTCTAAATGTTTATACATGGATTTTACACATTATTACGATTTTGTAAGCTATTCTGATCAGTCGTTTTGAAGAAAAAAAATAAAATGACTGGTAATATTCATAAAATATATCATAAAAATTATGACAGAATTAAGTTGTCGAGATTCACTGCTTTCTAGATTCAAGAGTTGACCAACAATTAAGTATTTTTTATATGCGTCAAGGTGTGTAGAATACCAGAGTCAATGAAGTGGCAAGAGTAGAACTACTTTAACGACTTTTATAGCTTATTCGGATATCAAGGTGTTTAGAATACCAAAGTCGATAAAGTAGCAAGGGTAAAACTACTTCAAGGACTTTCATATCTCATTCAGATATCTCGCTCATCTTACAACGCATATTTCGCGTTTGACTAGTGATAAAAGATTCATAACTCTCTCAGTAATGAATATTGCCAGTGTTATGCTCTGCACTCAAAAAAGCTGAATTACTCATTTTCCACCATATTGCGTACTATTTCTATGAATATGAAATATACAATATTGTAAGCATTATTGTTTCCTTCCTGAATAGGCCTACGCGATTTGATTGAAGATTTTCATCCCAATTATTGACCCTGAAATAATGATAGGATTCGAATATATTTTCATATAAGTATATTATTTCAAATGGATTTTTACAAATCTCAAATAAATATTAGGAAATAAATGTGCTCAAATGAATGGATTTTCCAGATCTTCTCATATTCTTCATATAGCGATCTCTTCAACGCTTCTAAGATCAACCTAGGAACCGATTATCACTTATGTTACCTACTCATCATGACTGCCTTCCTCCGTAGCTCGGCCAGCTGAGACAGAGCTTCAGGAACTGAAGACACCATTGGACGTGGATTCGAGTCCCATAAAAGGCATGAGATTTTGAAAACGTCCTTTCACTTATCACTCCATCACCGTTTCATAATCATCTGCTCATTCTTACCCCCGTATAACCTAGCTACTACTCAATTACTACTCAATTACTTCTCACTCAATGAGTCATCGTCAGTATTTTAAGGCCTCCGAATCCTTTGCATTCATAATAAACACCATGTGCTACGAATTATTCTATCAAACTTTTATACCGAGACGCGTGGCCAAGTGGTAACACACTGAACCGTCATTCGGGAGACCGGGGTTCGACTCCCGCCATGGTCGACCATCCTGACAGGGGTTTCTCGTGGTTTCCCTCTGTCTTTCAGGTTAATACTGGGATGGTTCCTTAACAACAGGCCACGACCGACTCCTTCCCACCATCCAAAAACACCTGATAAAATAACCTTTCATCTCATCATCCCACCATCTCATTCTTCATCCACCGACGCCAATAGATCGTAGCCATCAGTATAGTGCGTCGTTAAAACCCAACATAAAAAACGACTTTCATTAAGTGCCCGTTGTATGGACTTCAGTTGAGAAAACTATGTGTCAAAAGAGGGAAAAACAGATAGTAAATACACATAATGAATAATGTATGAACAATTATCTTTTTCGATTTGAGCTTATCAAGATGAGTGATTCGATGAATAGATATTCAACTGGATTTTGTAATACCGGTGACACCGTGTTTAATCATGACTTTTGAATCGTCTATTGGATCTTATCCAATTATCTTATTGGATCTTATTGGATTCTCTTATTGTATAAGAGCCAGTTTCACGAATATCAGTTGTACCAATCCACTGACTATTAGTTAATGTACGAAAATATCATACATAACCAAGGGTGATAGCAAGTTAATCCGCTAACTATTGACTAATCCACTAACTATCGATTTGTTAGACTGAGCTCAACTTGAATACATTCGTAAATCAATGGAAATAAGAATCAATCAATCAATCACGAATGAAAGATACAAGAAAATATCGAATAAAAAATACTAGAAAATTGTATCAAATTCAGTATCTCTTATTCTGAAACGTTAATATAAGAAGAACAGACACAATTTTCTCATAAAAATGTGCTGATCTTTTAAATGATTATTCCACCATCAAGGAGTTTATTGGGCAGTTCACTAGAAAAAAAAAAAATATATATATATATATATATAATTTTAAGTGGATTCACCACAGGAATATTGGCTACTATTAGCATAGCTAATCAAACTATGTGGCTATAGGCCATCACCGAATATTGGTCACGAAGGCCTCGTTTATCCTAACCTTCATCGAGCGTGAACCAATATCTCCCCCTGAGCCCCATAAGGGTTGCTAACCAATACGTGCTGGCTGCACTGATAAATTACAGGCACGTGCGATTTATTTTAGTCATCAACTCTTCTATATAATAGTGCTTCAGTACATTTTGGATTATGTGTCAAATTTGTGTTTGAAGGTTCGGAAAGATGGGAGAGATAAATGATGGAATGGTGTAATTGAATGTTACTTTGATAACAAATACATGTTATAATTAGGAAAATTAGAGGCAGTTCGAACGTTTGATCGAGCTTTACATTTCAATGATTGTAATGCACGATCGGACGCATGAGTGCATAGAGAGCATGGATAATAGTATGGAATAGGATATAACAAAACCGGTTTGTCACGAAAAATTTTTGTCATCTAAACTTACATATCAAATTATATCGATTGTTTTTAAAGCTGCCGAACGACTCCACCAATACTTAGGTTATACGGGGATACGGATGCACAGTCGATAATAAAACTATGAAGTGATGAAAGGTGAGTAGACGTTTACCAATTACTCATGGTACCGGACATTTTTTGTCATGCATTTTAATTTCTGTTGGGGTCAATCACAGAATATGTTGATACAATATGGAAATTCTAGAATTAGTTTCCTATTGGTCGCCTTATTTTCATTTTCATGCTCATTATCATTTAACCTATCAAAGTGAATTATGCTTTAATATGAGTTTATTAAATATTAACATTGCAAATCACAGTGTATTTTAGTGTTTTGTTATTCATCGTTTTAACCACAGATAAGCCATTTATGGCTTAGTGGACGAGAGTTCAAACTGTATTTCTTTATTGTATAATTTAATTTGTGTCAATAGAAAAAAATGCCTCATGCGGGACTCGAACCTTCGCCCGACAAGACTTCAGTTTCTAGCGCGCGTGCGATAGTTGAATGAGCAACGGGGGCGGCTTTAATTTATGAACGGTAGGACCGAATGAATTTCTTCGTTTTGGGGGGGAGAATGGTTTTCTCGAAGTAATTTAATTTCGTTCGTGGAACAATCAATTAATAATGAATAACATCTAGGTAACACCAACATATGTGAACATAATGTGGATGCGGATGGCCCTATGGTATGAGTCATTCAATGATCATGATAGGCGTATGTTTAAAAACAACTTTCTTTTGAGGGACTCGATATTTGATAGGTTGCATCTTTTTTATATTGGGTTTTAACGACGCACTGTGATGATGACTTGGATCTATTGGCGTCGGTTGAATGATTAATGAGATGATGGGATGATGAGATGACGGCTTTTTCGGTAATGGAAGGATAGTGGGAAGGAAGCGGTCGTGGCCTATATTGTGGGAACCATCCCGGCATTAGCCCAGACTACAGAGGGAAGCTATACGAAAAATTCCTGTAAAGATGGACGGTAGCGGGGATCGAACCGGGTCCGATGTGCCCACGGCCTCCTGGGTTACATGAAGCAAGTGCATAACTAGTACGCTGCATGTACTGATAGGTCGCATCTTCCCGTGAGAAGACTTATCAATAAGAAACTGGCACTTCAATTCCACTCAAGTCAGACATGACCAGTTTCAAAGCCATTTAACTTAATCAGACATCAACTTTATTCTGAAAAAAATTGAAATAGTTGAACAAGAACCTATGCTAATCAAACTCAGCAAGTTGAACAATCTTGATGAACAACAAGATGTACGAATTGTATCAAGTAATTTCAGTAATATAGTTACTTTTAATAATTGACAGAATTTTTACTCTTCAGCTAGCCTGTTGGAATGGATAAAAACCATGCACTAAATATGATGGCATAATTAAAATTCAAAACGTCATTATTTATTTTCAATCATTACGTTGCAGTTCATAGTTCATAGTTCAGTATCCAGTGATTCTTCCAAGTCTGTTGGTATGAAGGTGAGAAGAAAGTAGTTGCCAATTATTCAGGAACTATTCTGGTAGGCCTATTCAAAAGCTTGGTATGTTTGTATGTATTGTGTATATATTTATTAATGACTTGTCATATAATTGCATATGTAATGCCAATTCCTATGGATGAATAAAAATATCAATATCGAATATCAAATATCGCCTGAAGGAAAGAAGAAAAACCATCGCAGTATGATCGACTATTTCAGGAATCGAACCCGGTCTTCTGAATGACGGCTCATTCCAATGATCAACCCGTCTCAGTCCACGGATTATAAAGAGTAACTGAATGATCAAAATGTATAGTTATATATACGCATGTAATTCTTCAATACTGAATCAGGATTATCAACTGAACAGATGAGGTCTAACCCTATAGACCACAACGAGATAGTTTAATACAGGATATATGAAAATTCGCAGTTTTTATCGAGAAAACTCATTTTTAAGTAATCCAAATGTCGTTAATCTCGTGTCTGTCTATGGAGAGTACATACACGAGTGAATATTCCGTATTCCTGACCGTACTCTTACAGAATATTTTCTCTTGGGTTTATAGGTCTTTTGACCGTGAGGGTTAGGTATAGTGTTCAGTTTGTGTTGAATGATCAACGATATATCAATTTTCAAGTTCAAGTTTTCGTCCATCTAACCCAAACCATCATTATTGATTGTGTGAGTTACAAATTGAATGTCATCATCTACAAACCATCACATAATATAACACTGATCGGTTTAAGATATCTACCAGTTTCAGAAATACGATGTTGAGCTTAGGCCCGGTATTACCAAGTCCAGTTATCTTTTATCTGACAGTTCAAACTTGTTATCACCATGGTTACCCATGTTATTTGTTTTCACCAACTCTCAGATGAATACTAACTGGCCGTGGTAATACTGGGCCTTAGGTCCGGTATTACCACGGCCAGTTAGTATTTATCTGAGAGTTGGTGAAAACAAATAGCACAGGTAACCATGGTGATAACAAGTTTGAACTGTCAGATAAAGGCTAACTGGACTTGGTAATACCGGGCCTTAGTGAAACAAAGTGATACTCAGAAAAATGTAGAGTTTCTTGATTTATATATCTTGTATCGGGTCTAGATCACATAATAATAATGATGATGAAGATACATATTGGATAATTCTAGGATGATTCGAACTCACCAACTAGACGTGTTCTGTCTATGACTATCAATAACGTAACGGGATAAGCAACACGGCATAAGTCCTATCCTTTTAACATTAGGCCGTTTTCACCATGATGGAATCAGCGCGCTTTCGTGTACATTTATGAGATTCGCAATTTCAAATCAAATCATACGTATAAGGCTCGTATTCCAATGCATAGCACATAGTTGTACAATTGCATTGATTTTAATCTTTCTCGTAGATGATGAGTAATTGTCCAGTTATCAAATGGTAAATATAGCAGTAGGGCTCTTGACTAGGGGACTAAATGCTTTTACAGACGTATTTTAAATTTAGATTGGCTAATTCAAATGAAATTTATCCCAATATTGTTTAATGCATTTGGAAAGAGCTAGAGTCACAGATTGCATTACATCTATTACTTGTATAGATCAACACACAATAATACCAGCAAATCATTATAACATTTGTGAGGCGGCATCCCTTTGATATACGCATGGTGCGAAAGGAAACCGCCATGTTGCTTATCCCGTTACGTTATTGATAGTCATAGATTCACCACAGCCTTCTCCATACAGATCATTCTTCTCTGATATAAGAAATGAATGATTTGAATAAAGAAGGCTGTGGTATTCACTGACTTGTTTACACACACAACACTCGAACAAGTACAATAGTTACTCCTAATATTATATTTGCTGTATAATAACAAAATATCACGCATAAACTTGTTTTTTTCCTAGAAATTGATGTTTTCTTGTGGATTTTAGTTCTATTCATTGTATTTGTTTTTTTGTTAGTATTCAACTAACCTGAATATACACGTTTTTTGTCAATTTGGGCTATAGAATATCGTCTATGTTCATAATAACGGTACACAACATGACTTAAAAATACCAGAAACATAGAAATCCGGATGTATGAGTGAAACAAATAAAACAACAAATGGTGACGTGTGCCGAATTAATTCTATGTAGGAAACCAAGCTCCACAAGATACGAACAATTTGAATATAAGAATAAGTTTTATGCGTGATGTGCTTTACTGCAATTCTACCATAAACCTCTCATCTCAATGAAATCTCAACAGTATTGAACTGTATTAAACTTCATGTCCAACCACATTCCACTGTCCTATCGAACTCGATTCAACGAGTCATCATCAATTTGGATCCTTTCCATGAATTTCGTTTCTTTTTAAATGATCTAAGCCCGGCGTGGTCTCGAACGTCAGAAGTTTGAATTAGAGGTCAGATCGATTTGGAGACCTTCACAATAAGTAATCAATCACTGTACTGATATGTCAGAGAAACCTAAATCGGGTACACATTTTTAATCAGCTTGAACTACGAGTATTTTTTCTGAAATAGTGTGAGAAATAACAGAAATATACTCGAAAAAATAAAATTATGAATAAAATTCAAGAATCAACCAAGTACGCAATGTTGATCAATTGTTAACAATCAGATGAGACTGATTCTATTTTTCATTTATTTCCAGTAAGATTATGAAATTCTGAATATAAGGTGGGTAATGATCAAAATTCTAAAATGTTCCTTCATTTATATAAGACTTGAAAACTTGTACAGCGGCGAGCAAATCATCTTTATTTTGATATACATTAGACAAACGCAGCATATGCTTTGTGAGATGAGCGAAACATGCCTTTTTATGTGAAATGAAATTGAAATCCAGACTTTTAGAATCACCAATCATCCTGTTTTACTTGTTGCTTATTTTTTTTTAATTGTTTGACGGTTCGATTGGTTTCACCTTCTGATCTTCTCAATAGCTCGTATCTTAAAAAAGTGAATCATAAATATTTTCTACGTTTTTCATGAAACTGCTGGTAAAAATTTGGTGTAATGTGTGTGAAAATATGGGATGGTTTGTATAATTCATTTGTTTGGATTCCGTGAGAATTTTCATTCATTCTGAAGAATTTTTTGTTTCTAATTTTCTCCTCTAGGTTATTCGTATGTGCTTTTGTTTTCAATTTCGAAATGGTTCTCTCAGAAGTGGTGCAACCGATTGTGGCTCAGAACTATACTGTTTCGAGTTGGATGATAACACATGAAGGTGCCAAATTTCAACAAAATGTGTGCTTCCGTTTGACTTTTGGCGCGAACCACAGAAAAAAATGTTATTTTTTCTCAGTTAGGTTGAATTGAGTCTTTGCTTCGCTCATCCAGTTGGAAAAGACCACATGTGACTCCAACTCCATACGTGTTTCCAATTTTGTTTACACACAATAACAGAAAGCTGTTTTTTTATTCAAAAAAGAAAAGTATCTACATAAGTATGGGGAACATACGAAAAACTTTCAACCGAACGTTTGTTTTGACACAGCTTGGTTGATGGCGACGAATCTTTGGTCGGAACAAACTATCTTGAGCATGCTGTGATCGCACAACTGACAATCACGGCCAGGTGAAGACTTATAACATAACAATTCACTCAGAAATGAAAAATGTTCAAGTACATTACGATGAGTGATACCAACCTATTTTATCATTATATAATAAGGTGCTCTATCTCTCATACTAATAACATGGAAGGCATTCGAGGTTTCTTGCGGTCAGCTCAGAGACAAATGTCTCGATTTCCTGTCGCGATTTAGCGGATTCCCTTGTGAACAAGATGGAGATAAGAGTGGCTACGGTACTGGTGGCATTATTGAACTTACAAAATCTATAATTTACGTGAAAAAACAATAATTGCATTCACCGACATTTTAATATTACTGAGCCGTTTACAGCATTGTTGAGTATTGCTGTTCTATATCGTTCGGTATAGAAGCGATAGTTGCACTACAAGCAATCGAGACTCTGGACTCAGGAACTGACACCGGAAATATTTTACTTTCAAGACCAGAGTTGGAGCACCTTCTTTATATCGTGAAAAATAGGTTCGTATTCACTACATCGTGAATATATATTCAATTATTTGCTCTAATTACCATCGTGAGAGTAATTCTAACGGGCATCTCAAAGTTGTTATCACACCGGCACATGCAGCGTAGTGGTTAACGCACTTGCTTCGTGTGGCCCGGGAGGCAGTGGGCATATCGGACCCGATTCGATCCCCGCTTCCGTCCATCTTACAGGGATTTTTCGTGGTTTCCATCTGTAGTCTAGGCTAATGCCGGGATGGTTCTCACAAAATGGGCCACGACCGCTTCCTTCCCACTATACTTTCCATAACCATAATACCTTTATCTCATTATCCCATCATTTCATTACTCATTCATCCGACGCCAATAGATCTTGATCATCATTAGAGTGCGTCGTTAAACCCAATATAATAAATTAAAAAAGGTGTTTTCACCATGGCTACACATGTTATTTTTTCTCTAACTATCAGATAAAGACTGAACGCTCACTCACTGTTCTGTAACATCGGGGTCACTTCATGTTGAATTTTACTTATGTTGATCCTACAATGATATGTACTTTGAATAATATTCATAATTGGAAGTCTGGCTTCCAATTGGCTGATATTGTCACGTGATACCACAACCGCAGTTTGCATCCATCATATGAACATAATCAATAAACATAATTATAAACATGATGAATGATCATTTTTAATTGTAAACATTCTGAATATTAACAGAAAATGGGCATCAAAAAATTAAGAATTCCTTCATCTGTTTGCTTTGTGATGATAAGCATCGCTAGAAAGAAATGATAGAACTGTGTTGAGTTTCAATTATTATGACCAACATATCTGTGTATTTTTTAACGTGTGCTCAGTCTTGAAATAATATCAGTGAATTGGAGCATTTTGTGCGTTACTTCACAATCAAATTGATTGAAATTTGAATAATTTAATTTTGTTTCTGTACTTACCTCAAGCATGGTACACACAAACAACTCAAGTTGTGTCAATCGCCAACTGGCTTGACCAACTGATCCGAAATTGTTCGTGTGAACATGACACCAATTCGATCGTTGTCGATATGAAGTTGAGTCGGTGAGTTTCTGAAAACAACAATTCCAAATGCCGACCAGAGGCAAACAACCAATGGGAATGCAGTAAATATGTCCATCGTATGCTAGTAACTTCGATCTTTAACCTCACATATCGAATATGTGAATATGTGAATATTTCACTTATCGAATATATCGAAGTTCGATCATTATGTACTATTTAAACTATCAATATTATTGACTTATCAATTTGAAAAAAATACTATATCATGTGTCTTTTAGCCGAAATACTTATCTAATCAAAGTGTCTTAATACTGGTTTCATGTAATTATTTTGTTCTTACAATCTTGTACAACTGTCTACTTTTTTCGCCACTTGATGTAACTTGATTGCTCAAAATTAATAGTATAATCAAAGATACTTTACACTCTGTAAGTAGAATGTAACAAATCACTCAATGATTTGCGTTTTGCTTTTCACTTCAACTACTTTATTACTTTTAATGTTTGAGAAATACGTCCGAATTTGAATTGTACTCATAATTTACTATTTTAAACCACAGTTAAGCCTTTTTTGAAGGGGCTTTGTGGATGTTTTTTTTTTTTGTAATTGTGTTTTTCTTTCTGTATCATTGTATGTGACCAATGAAAAAAAAATGTTTCCTGATGTTCGATTATATTTTCATCATTCCTGATTCGATTAGTTCCTGATGTTCGATTATATTTTTACTCATTCCTGATTTGCTACTTCATTGATTTCATTCTGCGCGAAATCCATGATTACTGAGTTGTCTTCGATTGCAGTTGGATCGCGATACGTGTAAACTCACAAGTAGGCAACCTGTTGTGGTTGACCAACTCATTCAACACTTGTTATGACTGGAATTGTTCGTGTGTAAGATGACATGTTTTCTTATTCTACGCGGTGGACCTAACATCATACACTCTGATAAAAACTATACGATTATTTCTAGTCTTACAATTTCAGAGACCCTATGATAAAGTGTACCCATTTCTGCGACAACGTTTGAACAATAATTATATATTGATCCACATATTTATCACCATAATATGGAAATTGCTGTATATCTAAAATTGAAGAGAGAGTAAATGTATCTACCTGCTCTTTCACAGACAGCCATCCCACTTTCTGGAGATATATCTCATTCAGTTTCAGAATTCAACATTAAAATACATTTTGACGATAGCTAGCTGCCCCTTAATAGCTGCGGGCAGGAATTCAAGACGAACTTACTTGATAGTCTGCGGATTTCTGAGCTTCTAATGCTATACGGCAATCGGGAAATGAAACGCAGTCGTTTGCTTGATGTATTTTATTGAGATTCTATATTGGCGTAATTCATTATTTTTCATCAACATTCGACCTTGATACAATTATCATTGTCACACAATTGATGCTATGGATGAAAGTGGGTTCGATTGGACGGGTTCTATAGGGGCGATATCACCACACCATTTCAATTATTCTGAATGACAAACAACGAACTTTGACATCAGGGCTGTGGCTTATGAAATAGTACATCATTCATTATTCTGGTTCATTTATTTAGGAATGAAATTGAATGAAATTTAATTGATATTTGAAAAAATATCGTCGTGAGAAATAACGACGGAAAGCCTGCATGCCCATAACAGACAAAAGCAGTTTCTTACTCGACATAAGGTCGAACTTGGATGACTTATTTTTCTGCATAAAAATGGTACAATTTTAGTATCAGTTCATCTTAAATTATTTTTGATACTCGCATCAAAGTTTGAGATAAGAAGGCGTGTGAAAATCATGGTAAATGATGAGCATTAATTTGAGTATAAGCCCACGAATAATCCAGAATTATCTGGATAGTCAATACTGACAGGAAAATCGTACTAATAGTTATACTGTGTCTATGATGAAAAATATCATAAATTAAACATATCATTCAATGTCTGAACCACAATTGAACAACGAAAACGGGGTTACTGCGGTACAACGAAGAACAATAATCAAAGTATTTTTCAATTTTTATTATTGATTACAATAACTTTTCACCAACATATCATTCTTAATGTCCTCAATGTGTTTCACAGGAAAATAGTGTACCGATTCCCTTACATCAATATTCATCTATCAATATTCAATAATCGAATGACTATCAATACTATATAACTATACTACATATATATATATATATATATATATATATATATATATATATATATATTATTCAAATACACTCATGACTTACATTGAAAACTGTAAGATCGAATGGTATTATCACTTGTTTTTACATGTACTAAAAATAATTGATTTCACATCATAGCTATCGTTATACATATACATGTATCTACGAGAGAAGAAGATTTACCAACTGAATGAGCTCATACTGCGAAATATTCGGTCATTATCCCATCACACTGGAGCTTCAGGGTTCTATCACTTTCTGAATATGTTGTTGCGTTCCTTATCATGAACATGGTCCTGAAAAATCATACCACCCTCGAAATTAGAAAATAATACACACATTTCATAACGTGGATATTTGTGTTTGTTGTGTTGGTAGATGGCCTCTCATGAAGATATATATATATATATATATATATATATATATATATATATATATATATATATATATATATATATATATATATCGAATTCAAGCACTTCTCTAAGTCTGCATATACTTCATATCATCCGCAAGATGAAATCTAAATGCGTGTTTAAATATTATATTGCAACAGTGATCGCATTATTTGTCCTCAACAAATTTGGTACATAGTATATGTTCATGATGATGATCAAATATATGCTGTTTGTGACACTAAGCATGCAATATACAAGCATCAACTATCAGAGAAAATAGAATTCACAATACATTTATCATAATTATATGAGGTTCATAACTAACAAGCTTCAGAATTCGCCGTTTCATTTCTTACCCTGAACATGATCCTGTCTTCATCAAGTACTGATAATCGCAATTAGTCAAATCTAGGATTCATACCATTCGTATTGGATATATATATATATATATATATATATATATATATATATATATAAATATATATATATATATATATATATATATATATATATATGTATATATATGTATATATATATATATATATATATATATATATATATATATATATATATATTACTATATATATATATATATATATATATATATATATATATATATATACATATATAATTTGCGGAAGCATTAGGTCACATGTGCATACAATTTATACTGAAAACGTAGATATATACATAAAATATTAACCCGGAAAATATTTCACATTCCAAGAAGAATAGTCTAGAAAATTCATAATGTTTCTGTGATTAAAATAAAATCAAGATTCATAAGCTCGAATAAAATATATTTCGAACATCAATAATATATAATTCATCAATGTTATTACAGAGCTTCAACTGCAAACTATTAACTATTTAATATACACAATTTACACAGTATACTTGATATTCTAGGTTTAATATCGTATCCAAGCTAGTTTAGCCGACTAGAAATGTTCGACTCATCAAGAGAAGAAATTACTCTGAAGACGTTTCACTCTCTGTAACTCATCACGAAGTCATGTAAAGATACTAAAGTAATGCACATTGACAGCATATCACGGCTGAGCATTTGACACATGAATTGTGATAAGCTGGCCAAACGCAATGATCAAATCGACAAACTATGCTATTAGATCGGACCTACACTGGCACTGTCATTGTTGAAAACAATGAACTCTAGTTAGTATAGCTGCCAACAATGACAATAAGGCGCAAGCTTGACCTCAGAACGAACCCAACCGTTAAATTCCGTCCCGTATATAAATCTTGAAGAGTCCATGAAATATCATTTTTTGGTGATAGCTTTTGAAAGGTATGAGATATCGAAATTCTGATACGCGATAAAAACAGATAATAATGATGGCTTCAAGATGGTATAAGTTAAAACTATTCAAATCATGATGCATAGCTGTCAAGCGTATACAGCTTGATAACTCATACCACATTCAAGCCAAAATAATAATATTTGTTTCTCGCGTATCAGAATTGTGATATGTCATACCGCTCAAAAGTTATCACCAAAAAAATGACATTTCGCTAAATCGACCTTCATGAACTTGAGGATGATGAAAACATTTCATCTCTTCTCGAAGTGGAACAAACTATTGAACGTCGTTATATTCGTTCTAGAATGGATCCAAAATATTATTTGCTAGAAGAGCAGCTTGTGTGTCAACTTTGATAGTCTTTTTATTAGAAACTGTATTTGTTTTGGAGGCTGAGCCCCCCCGCCTACCACGATTCTTCGCGCTACACTGAGTCTGTTGAGATTTGTTGCCATCCTGCTCCAAATGTGTCGCTACTCTTGGCACGTTCCTTGAAGTTCCACTATTACAAGGAATGCGTTGCGATTCCAATTTCGAGGTTACTAAGTTACACAGAGTTCTTTCAAAATCTCGATTACACGATTGTTTATCGAAGGGTAATTTTATGATGTGACTTGTTGGTTGATTGTAAATTGTGGATTGTTTTTTGGCGTCAAGTTTTAGTTTGATCCTTGTTATGTGAAGGTCACCAGTGTAGACGACTCGACCACGAATGCCACGGGTAATCAGATGGTATCTGTAAACAATGATTGATTTGTGAAGAAATAATGAAATATCAAATGGAGGAATATTAAATTATTAGTATAAAAATATGAAAATATATAAAAATATTGAATTGATATGAAATTTTATTATTAAATTATCATTATCGAATAGTGTTGAAAATAGTGGGTTATAATTTAGTTGGAGGGGTCTGAAAATACCGTTATTTTGTAATACCAGATATGTTGTATTCGAAACTTGAATAAAACAACTTCATCACACAAATCGAAGAATTCGTATAATCAAGTTATATATTTTCTGAAAACAGTAAATCTGATATTCACTTCATAAGTATTGTATTCATTCGATATAATATCAAACCTTCTCAATATGAGTGGATTTTCAATCTATCGAGAAAAAATGGTGCAAGTCGTGGAAATTATTGATTATATATATTTTCAAATTATTCTTTCAACTTTTACTTGAAGGCCCCGAGCAAGAACATAACCACCTTTCTCTTTTCCACCTCCCACGGCTACGTCCAACCCAATTAGTTTTTCTAACAAACCACTGAGCAGGAATTAAATGTTTCTTTCATGAAATATTTGCTACGTTTGTCGCATTCAAACCAACTGAATAAGCAGTTAGGAAAAATGACAAAATCACGGTATCTATAGTGGAAATATGAATGGATATGGAGAAATATTCTCCTCAGAACTTTTGGATTCACGATTTCTATCGGAAACAGTGTTCTACAAAATAACAGAATAAAATTGATAACAACAACAAAATAACAGAATGAAATTGTACATGCCTGCAATTGTATTGATATTCGAAATTTTTGCTGATTATGAAAATAACAAACAAGATCATATTCCTTTTTTTCCACTCATATTCTTTATTGCCATTCAATTTATCAATTATGTTTATATTTTCTCAATCACCATACATAATTAATGTATAAAATCTAGAGCTAAGCAATATACAGATATAATTTTTTTTTTCTTCCCACAGTCAAGTCTCCCTTGGAGACTTTGTGGATAGTATTTGACTGTTCAGTGTTTTTATTTGAATGTACAAAACTGATGATAATAATGAAAAAATAAAAAAATAGTGTGGAAGTGGAATGCTATTAGGAACTAACCACGTCAAGAAAAATAAATCACTCGGAATTAATTGAAAATTCAATAATCAAACATAAGGATGTAGATCCAATAATGTTCACTATAGTACACTAGTAGGCACGTAAGTATATTAGAGAATAATGTAATCTTCGGCCCATTTTAGTACGCTACAAACCAATCCCATCAGATCGCAATATCCAGGATTAGTGATTCAATATCTCATCAGCAAAATAATTTGAATGGAGTTGTAGAGATGAATGATCATAATCATCTCATATCCGAACCATACATATTAACTAAGTGGAATTCTAACCTCATCAATGCGAATGGCGCAGTGCGCGTGACTCAACAAGTCTATCAAATGATTAATTGCTCACTAGAATATCATTATTGCAAGCGTTCTTTATCAATTGACAGCTGTAAAATATATCAATCATTTTAAATACATTAAAATAATTTCTCAATTCATCTTACCTTATCATCAATTGATGAGCTCTTGGATATTGACCGAAAGATCTGAGTATTTTCAAAGCACCGACCAGCGACCCGAGGTGGGTAGACGTTAAACTGAGTGCTTTGGTATAATACCCCAGAGCCTCCAGAGGGCGGTTCTCCTCAGCAAGCCATGCCGCATATTCCGAAATATTGTCAGGATTACGGGGCTGGAGTTTCGTGACGCGTTTGAGTAGCCGGCCAACCTGAGCCCGGTCCGAGTGTTTGTTACCCAATACGGCCCGTTCAGCGTGTAATCGTGCTAATAACAGGTATGCGGGCGTATAGGATGAATCCAATGTGATGCAACGTTCCAGAAGGCTCATAGCTTCGTTGGTGCGATTCACTTTCCTGGAAAGAGAGATATACATTCCATTTGGCTGGTAGGTTATTGTGAAGAATATATATATCATTCAAATGAATATCTTCATTCAAATCATGTGTAGGTTAGGTTGGCATATATGTAGACCAACAGTGCCAACTTACTTGACGCACGTTATTAATTGAAACAAATAATCAAGCCAGATATGTAACCCGTCTAGAACTGAAAAAACAAACAAAACGAAAACACTTTCCAACCGATTTGTATAACGAACAGTCTCAGCTCATTCTGGTATGAGAGAAATATGTAAAAAAAAGTTTCAAGTAGATAGTTATTTTTTCCTGACCTGTATGCCGCGTACAAAATTACAAAAAAAAAAAAAGCCGAGCCCAATTTTTTTCGGTATGTGGAACAGAATCTTCGCTACGCTCATCTGAAAAGAGGGATCCTTTCATGAAGTCTATGTTTGATATAAACGCCATATCTGATAACAACATTTCACAACACACCGCTCTTTTGATAACGCAGCTAGTACTATCGATATGTAGCTGAATGACACCTACACACGATTCTGTAATTCAAATTTCATTATTGTTTACTAAATAGAATGTGAGTTTCCTCTATGGTATCAATGTTCGGCAAATATATCCAAGGTGAGTGACCAAATCAGGACACACCTAATGAAATATATATCTGATTATGTTAGTTCATAATCTCAAATTTTCCACAGATTTTTTTTTTGAACCGTTTCCCAAAATATGTTGTGATTAATCAGTAGTGATGAACTTTATATATTCAGATAATGTTCACTTCGAGAATTAAGGCAGTGACCCCGAAATCATTCGCCTGAATTATATATGCCTTATTCTGATCGAACATGTTATTAATTTTTTCTTAAATGTCGTCAGCTGTCAAAATATTGGATTGATGAACTCGATATAGGACAGCCCGCACACAAGACTTTGTCTTACGCGGGCTTCTTGTTTTGGTTTATCATATGAAAATGTGAAAGTGTTACAAATTCAGAGGTACAAAACATGAATAAAATGATTTAAAAATTGAAATTGAAATTGAAATTGATACCTCTGGGTAATTTCTACTTTCCTAACTAAGGTAGTGACCCTGGAACTTAAGTTTCTCTTTTCGAATCGAGAAGATTGCATCGATTTCTCTTAAATGTATACAGCTGTTCAAAAATTGAATTGTCACTAAAAGATTATTCCGAATGAACTGATCATTTCAAACCCCTCTGTTGTATGACGAAATTTTAATTGAGAATGAGTTACATTATAGCCAATATAACGATAACAGGAATTGAATACTCTGGTCAAACTATCTGAAAAATGTGATAATTATCTACATGATCTTAAGTGAGGCGATATGAAAAAAAAACGGGAATTTGAACGATTATTTCGGTATCAATGACCCGATAAAATAGTATTATTTTCTGAACGAGCATTTCAAGTACGGGTTAAAGTCAAACAAGAATGCTCTCCATGCAGAATGCCATAATAAAAATAACAATGAAAATAATAATAAGGAAATAACTACCAGCCTCCGGTTCCCAGGTTTTATCATACTAGGGAGGAAAGTGGGTTTTTGATAGAATTTAATTATATTCCAGCACTAACCATGGGTAAATATGATAACTGCATGGAAATATAGTGCGCTTTCCAGGATGAGGTTTCGTCTATAAAGTGTGCGATGAGAGGAAAATTAGAGACGTGAAAAAATACCTAACAGTTGAAACCCAATTGTGTTGTTTGAGAAAATCACTCAGTTGTGTTTAGTATTCGCAAAGTCCCGTCCGAATTGTTAAAATTGGATCTTCAATTTCAGAAATATGTTTTCATATCATATCTAGGAAATTGAAAGTATATTTTCGAGTTATTCAAGTAATTTCTACCTAGATTATACAAGCCCTAAGTGTATCAATCCATTCGTTATAATCATTTCATCATCAACTTGGACTCTGCTCGAATTCCAATTTATCAACAGTTATTTATCAATAATGTTATAAATAGTTGCTCTTTTTAACTTGAGTTTCATGTTGACTTAAATTAACTCCCCAAACACGTGCGCTATACAAACAACAACAGCTCTAATTCCGTAATTAATTACGTGGTGGAAATATTTTCACTCATCACAAGTCAACCTACCTCTCTATTATTATCAGTATCACCATCATTATTATTATCATCATCATTATATGTTTCGAACCAGATTATGGCGTACCACAGGATGGTATACCATTATTATATCTCATCTGGGACACCGGGTATGAATTATAATACATGAACGGTGGATGTCAATGCATCGTAAAAACTAGCATTGTTGGTTTGTGTGTTCTCGACTGAGGGTGGTTGGGGCGGGGGTAATACTCCTGAAATAACACGTCGGGGATGTGGGGGGCAGTACGCACAAACATACGCATTGTCAATGTATTCCCTAGCGATGACATGGGCGACACTTGGAGTCAACAGAAAGCGTAGACTCGGAAATGTGGTAACATTGTCATAACAATACTTTATGTCTCTAGGCAGTTCACAACTTTTGTAGTTGATTGTTGACTATCTGCAAATTATTCATTTCGATTACGGTCTTCTAAGGATACTGTTCTTTCATCATGCGTATTTTATAATTGTTAAGTCGTGTATAAAAGGCATTTTGTTGTCGGTTATGAAAATACTGGATTACCAACTTTTGTTAATTAACCACAGTAGACGGAGAGAACTCTACATTATTCTATATGCACGATTGTCCCCTCGTGCATCCTCAATCGTTTGAATTAGAAAGGCAGTGTTTGTTTTCAATTAGTATTGTATTGGCGGGAAGCACAACAAATACAAAGCTGGCGGTGAATAATGGAGTTCATGTAATACTACTCTCGGTAACCATGGATCACCTGAACAGAGCTTTCCAATTGATTTGTATAATTGAAATTAGCTTTTCAAAAAAGCGTATTTGTTCACTGTGGCTTCCATAAGTGAATCCGTTGATATATGTAGACATTGAGGTGGGATTGCAATAATTACGATTGTATTTGTGAAAGTAATTAGATGAGCGTAAGCGATGATTCCATCCCACTCTTATAGGGCTTTGTCTGTGTTTTTTTTTTTGTGGGCACTGCACAGGTCGCAGGGGTTCATTGATCGACATGAAACTTTTTTCCTACACTCAAATGTATTCAACTTAAAACTGTAGAGTTTTTGGAATGAATCGGTCGGACCGATTTTGAGAAATATCATCTCAAAGTTTCTAAAACACCCAATAAGATTAGGCTGGGCAAGAAAATTTGAAAAATCTTTCCAAATGAAATGAAATTTTCTCTTGATGTATAAACATGAATGATACACATTATCACGTTTTTTTATGCAATTCGAATCAGTCGTTTCGAAAAAAGTAATTAAAATAACTGGTTCAATTAATCAAATATATCATACAAATGATGACAGAATCAGCCTGCCGAGATTCACTGCTTTCTAAATTCGATATTTACTCAACAATGAAGTCTTCTTCATATGCGCCAAGGTGTGTAGAATACCAGAGTCGATAAAGTAGCAAGGGTAAAACTACTTCAAGGACTTTTATATAAAAAGATATCCCCTCTTCAGATATCTAGCTCATCTTACAACGCATATGTTGCGTTTACCTAGTAATATCAACACGATGTTGTGATACCAACAGACTTTATCATAATATGAAGAAGGTGTTTACAGTCTGTCTCACCTATCTGTAGCACGTGCTCATCTGTTCTATTGGCTGGACTGCTGAGTAGGTGAACATATCAATCATAACTCAACAGAAGAAGTCTTCTGTCCTGCACTTTAAGGTCAAGTTTCAAATTAGATGAGGGTTGGGGTGCGACCTTGCCAAATTGCTTCAGAAATCCATCTAATTTGAACTCACAGTCATTTTTCATTCCCACGTTTTCATTGCAGACGAAAGTATATAAATATTTCCGAAAGTTGTTGTCATTCTGAATTTTAATGTTTGTGGATTCTAGATTTAAATTCAACTTGATTATAATATATTTTGAATAAGATGCAATAGCGTAAGTGTACGATGAAGTCTGTGGAGTTGATTGACATGCTTAGATACCTATCTTTTCGCCGGACAAAAGATGAGCAAACTACAGAGATCTCCGACACTTGCTACAGATTGGTGAGTCAGACTATACCGACTCGCGTCTTCAAAGTGAAGTATTTCCGAGATCAGGATCCTAGTACATTGTCCCACTTGCCTGTAAGAAACTGTCGCTTTTATATCGAACCACACAGCTGTAATCATTACTGTCAATGATGAAGCATAGAAATGACATTGTATATCATTTCACCGAATTTTAAATTAGTGTCTCAGATCGAATCTACTGATCTAGAAGGCTCTGGTGTTATTGTTGGCTTGTATTTGCCACAAAAAGTTACAAAAAAATTCGCTTCCGAATCCAATATGGCCAACGAAACAGTCAACAATATATTTTAAGCAGTGTCGTTATTCAAAATATGTGCGCTCTTCATTTTGTGGCTTCTCACTGGCTTCACATTTTTTTTCATTTTTATAGCAACTTTTTCTGGCGTAAATAGCCAGTGGCCAAAAATTCGTGTCGGCTATTTCAATATGAAACACAATTTCATCTGATTCTAACGCATAACTTTTGCGATGATTCTCCTCTAATATATAAACTCGACTTTCACCCATAATTTGTTTTGATTTATTCATTTCGAATTCAAATTTGTTTGGTGGCATTTTTTTCTGTTTTCTCATATTTTATCAATTCTTCTCAAGATGAAATCCACCATTGATGTCATCAGGTTTCAATTTCTTCTGATGATTTATACCTTGCATGTTGTTTTCTCATTGCGTAAAATTTCTTTCATGATTATACAGATCAATATATCAATATTCATGATCAATAGTTAACTGCTAGTTTGTTCAATATACCTAACGTCTTTCCAGTATTACTGTTGCATAATGAAAATTCATCAAGATATGTTTTGGAATATATAATTATAAAACTGAAGTCCACCACTATAAAATATTTGGACCCAACCCACAGATGAATATGAAGATTATCTTCAACTCAATCAGTCAATGTTATCACGTGGCGATCACGTGATAGATTTTGAAATATCATGACAGTAAACTGAAATAATGAAAATGTGAATCACGTTCAATACACTCCCACATGAATTAATGTTGAAGATAATAAAATCACCTTTTCCGACTCGTTTCATCTATTCAAAGATGTACATGTAAACATATAACACCCTATACCTGTCAGAATCATACAGATCAACTAATCAAACCATCAAATTCTACGTCAATTTACCATCGAGTAATTTGTATAATCAGGTTGCATGCTGATGAAACTACTGCACAAATGCAGGAGTGAATTCAACATTATAAATGAGGATCAATCATAATTGAAACGAGAAATTCCCAAAGTGAGCAATGTACAGAATAAGTTTTCCTTCGAATAAGATGTGCGAAGCGTAGACTTCATGTATTTCTTTCATGTATTTCATTCTAATACATGTTTCCACTTGGGTCTGGCATTACCAAGTCTGTTTAGACATTTATCTGAGAGTTCGTGAAAACAAATTGTATGGGTAACCATGGTGGTAACAACTTCGATTGTCAGTTATAGCCACTCTCGCGATGCTAATTTTAAAAAAAAAATCAAAAAATAATGTTTTAAAAAAATGAGTTGGTTCTTTTCGAGAAAATGAATTATCATAAGAGGGAACATGTCAAGTTCAAAAACGAGAGAACAAAATGTGTATACAACTCTTGAATTTTATTTCGACTTCTGTAAGTGATGAATAGAGCTGTATAGCATTAGCAGAATGATTGATTGAATAATATTATTGAACAAATTAAATCTTATTTTAAAAAATATATCATATTGAATACTGTAAAATGTGAATGATATAATTGAGGTGAACATTTCACTACTTTCTGTAATCAAACACTGGATACGACGGAGGTTCAACAATAGCGTGGACGTGATGATTAATCAAATATGTTGTGTATGATATTCATTCCAGAATTGGACGGTCATATTTTCAATTGACTTTGCTACGCAAACAAAGTTGATGTGATTCTGTCGGTAATTCTGTTCGTGGAAAGTATAAATAAACAAGTCATTTCATCTATAATATCTCAAGTGAATATTTGACCCAGGTCAGTAGGACAAATAAGATCTGATAGAATGAGAAAATGGAGTTTGTTCATAAACTAAACGTGCAAGTTAGTTTTTATATAGCACTCAATCTGTGTAACCTAAAAGTGAGTATAAAACGGATATGTAAATTCATTATTGTCATCAAAACATAATTTTCTGAAGATACATAGATTGCATGTAAAATACACTCATAAATCTTGCAGACTCATTATAATGCTTGATACTTCACCTAGTCAATAACACGCTGAGCTAAGAACGTGCATGTGATCAAAATTATATTATCTTCAGTATAGCAAATGATATGGAAATCAATGCATGTGATATTTCGAGAAACACAAACGTGAAGCTTCAACAGCACGGAATGGCTGGTAGACGCCTGCAGGCTCTCAATATCATCTATTTGTTCTTGACACAAAATATTAGTTGCCCTCATGTGAGATGAATATACTCTGATATTTGGTGAAGCGAAAATGAAAACCAAATTCCAGCTACAAAACCAGCTCACAAAAGAAGCAATAGTAACACAAAGCAAATTATTCAACTAGGTGAGAAAAGCGAATTGCCGGTGCAGAATAATATTACGCGTTTGCTCATAGTTTCGGGACAATCAAACAGATATGATCAGCTGTTGTAGAGAATATGGTTACTAAAAATGTGTTCCACCGTGAACATATAAATAGTCCAAAGGATAGAGGAAAGGTGCAATTGTTTGAGCTCTCATAATAGATCTGATATCAACAAAGTCGAAGTCTGGTTGTTACAGTGTGAATAATTGTGCCACGTTCTGTTAGTTCACTTAACAATCTATAAAGGCCAAATGATGCCTCAGTTAATTCCATTTGCATGCATTGTCAAAGCAAGCAGAGTATACACATCAGTGAACAAAAATAATTTGTATGATTAATGTTCAAACTATGTATAATACCATAAATGTTGGCCGACTTACCTATAGACTTGTCCAAGGTTATAATGTGCATTGACATGATCTGGTGAGAATCTTATGGCAGACAAAAAGTGGTTCTCGGCTTCGTCTGCTCCACTCATCAATGTACCCAAGTTATTATGTGCACTTGCATAAGTGGGCCACAATCTGTGAACAAAATAATACAATAATTATTTAATTTATTTTTTTATTTATATTGGATATAACGACGCACTTTACTGATGATCACGATCTATTGGCGTCGGTGAATGATATATGAGATGATGGGATGGTGAAATAAGAGGTTATTTCATCAGGTGATTTTGTATAGTGGGAAAAAGTCGGTTGTGGCCTGTTGTTGAGAAACCATCTCTCTATTGACCTGAATGACAGAGGGAAACCACGAAAAACCACTGTCAGGAATATGGCAGAATCAAGCCCCAGTCTCCCAAATGACGGTTCAGTGTATAAACCACTCGACCACACGCTCAATAACAATATCAATAATCAAATTATATTATGAAATGAAAATCACATTCATTACGTGTACTTTAGAAAGCCGGTCATAAACTGTAGTTAAAATATGTAACGGCATGTAACCATACATTGATATCAATCACTATTCTTCAATTGTCACAAACTGACTTTCCATTTTTTAATGATTTCGAAACTTGATACAAAATCTTTTTTTTCGTAATTAGGGCTATGGACGAAAGATGTGATCGTTTGGACGACGCACCACAAGGGCGATCTTACCACCCTAAAAAACTGTTGACTATACATACTTGTTTCAGAAACTGTCAAGTAAATAATGTAACAATCCAAACTGAAAATTTGCTTTTCGTTTTTACAGTCGGTAATTAATACCCAAATTTGTATGGGTACTTACAGGGGTGGAAATTTCAACTCACAAACCGCTTGTACAATTTCAATTAATGTATTAAATCAAAACTATGCTAGTATATTCGTGGCAGTATTTAATTCATTCGAGTAGCAATTATGACAGACGCATAATTGATAAGGTGAGGAGAATTATGGGGAAATATTTTCAATTTTATCGACAGTGAGAAAGACGGCCAGCACGACTTTCATCCCAGTATTACCTTCCACGCCTGAGGTAAACCACGAAAAACTCTACTCGTTTATCGATATAAAACGAGGAATCACATTTCTCAATCACTTTTTGAAGGATGCAAATCTAGCTGTTTCCTCGTATGAGTTAGGATGTACTCCTTATGAATGTGTTCATATATGAAATTTATTTCTGAAATTTAATTGAAATACAAATCTTGTTCAGCTGGATCTAATTTGAGTTTGTAATGCTTCACATATTTCCAACTAATTGGCATTAATTATTATGAAAACATGATGGAGGAATAATCATTTCAGTTCTATGTAAAACGGAATCAATCACGTCCATTTGATGTAATTTACATCTAAAAAGTATGTCAGTATAATTGGTGAGTATCAAATAAGCGTACAAATCCTATCATTATTTCATGGGATAAAAAGATCCTGATGCCTCATTACAGAATGTGGCCATCGGGTTACTATACTGACATCGATGAATATTGAAATGCTAGAATCATCTCCGTTCCTCACTGGTTTTCCATTTGGCAAATGACAAAAAAAATACATTTTCATAAGCTGAAAGACGTTCATCTGCGGCGGAAAATGTATAGTCACAGATGGTGCAGTTCTGATGTTGAAGCCACTTGGTTTCAACTAATTAAAAATGAGGTGGTAAGATCGCTCTTGTGGTGCCCCTCCCGAACGATCCTACCTTTCATCCATAGCCCTGATTGGGAAACAATAATTTTGTATCAAGTTTCGATGTTATTATAAAAAAAAGGAAATGAAACGAAAGTCTACTAAAAAAGCTATGCATTAACTACACACGTATGATTCAGATTACAGATTGGTTCAAATAAGCGACGCACGAATATTTCAGGCATTCACAGTTCGTTTGCGATGCTGATTTCATGTTTGTTGAGGCTCGAACAATGAGTGCTTGACAGCAAACCCTTCTTCAAATATTTATTTTCTCGTAGTATGATATAGATTTTTCGAAAAAATCATTTGTACGATACTTTTATAAATGTAAATAACATTTTCAATCTAGCAGCGATTTCAGTCACACATAACGAGATTTTGAGATATGCAAATGAAGGGTAATGTCAACATAAACTTCCATATATACCGTACCATCAAACTATACTCCCATTTTTTCATATTCCCAAAATACCTACAGGTGCATGCTTAGAGTTGGTACACATGGACAAACTGTTTGAAAAAATGAAACAATCTCAAACAAAATCATCATTCATTTATGTAATGTATGTATGTATACATAATCATGTATGTACCTAGTTATATGTACCTGACGTGCCAAATATTTTAATATGAAACTGTTTACACCCTGTAAAAAGAATATTGTAAATCTACTGGCAGAAGATTGAATAAATAAAAATAAATGAATAAATAAATAAAAAATTTGGAAAAAAAATATTCAAAATAATTTTTGACAGTAAAATTTGAAAAGGTAGGGCCTGCAGAACAATTTTGATGTGATATTCACATTTTTCCATGACCATAAAATGCATGGTATAATTATTAATCGAATGGCTCAGATTCGAATACCCCTAATGGATATTTTAATTTCACTACAGTTCTAACATCCCTGTTGAATGGATGGTATTATTTATTATGTCAAGGCGGCGGTGACTGCGAGTCGTCAATTCAGAAAAACAAAATATAAGCCCGCTTTTCCTGAAGGTTATGAAATGGAATCCCCGCTGCGCTGATCCATTAATGTTTTTAAGGGATGTATTCTAATTTCTGTTTTCAGTTTCATAATTACATTTTTCCATAACCCATATTCAACGTTAATCATCACTTTTATATCTATATAGGTCTACATTATGTAAGATCTGATATAGTAATCAGCTCCAGTCTAGGCGTTCTAATTATATTTGGTAGTATGAGCCTATATTATTCCACATATTTCTGCTTCATCAGAATCTCATTATTTTTTTGCGATGATGGAGGAGAAAAAAGTAATCAAAAACATGAGTTACATATTATATACTCCTCTTGTTATTATATGTGATAGAAATGTTATAAATATGATATGATTAGAGAGAAAAGAAGTGTTATTATGAAACATTTTTCTCACACCCTTCACATTCAGTTATCACGGCATTCATGCACGGCAGACGCAACCTAGAGCGTGTTTTTTAATTGTCACTTCTTTTTTGTTGATTTATCTCATTTTTAAAAGCAATACTCGACTGCCAATCGTCAGAGTTAGGGGGGGGGGGAGGGGGAGGGGAAGTTCACTGTGACACTTCAGATTTCTTATATGCTGGTATAGTTGAAACGTTACTTGTCCTCAACATGCTCTCTCTCAACGTTATTACTTTGTATAAATTATTGTACATATAAATGTATACATGGTAAGGAAAAGTTTTTTTAGTTGTTCTGTGAAAGATTTTCTTGTTCTAAACTTGAAAGATGAAATGTGCAGAAATATGAAGGAATCGTAAAAGAGCGGGCTCCCAGCCAAACGATCGTGTCGTTGCCGTGACAAATCTTGTTTAAAATTCATGAGATATGAAGAAAAATATATACAGACCAAGAGTAACCAACGGAAATGGAAAATGAAACAAAAAATATACACGTATAAATATTGAGAAACAAGAAAAGCACACCCGAAAGTTCACCAGATAGATTTCCAGACAAATGGAAAAATGGAAAAATTTAAGAAAAGAGTTATTATTTATTTTTCTCTCTACTTCTCTGATTCTCTTTCTCTGTCTCTCTCTCTTTTTCTCCATGTCTCATTCTCAAGATTTCTCGAGGAGAAGGCATTTTTCTCATCATTTCTTAGAATCATATCTCATGGAACTTTTTTTGTCAAACCATTTCAGCTAGATTCTGACTTTATTCCATTTTATTTTGAAATGTATTAAATGCATATCAATCATTGAAACTTCATTTGTACAACTATTCATATTCATAGAAGTGATAGTTTTCAGAAGCCAACAGCTGAAAATAACTTCAATATATTCTTCAATTGATGGATGAATTATGATCAAGAATCTGTCACAGTGAATGAGTTTCCCACGAGTCAAGTTTTAATGATATATTCCTGCATAATCATGGATCATAATCATGAGTGGTATTTTTTTTCATCGAATATGACACAATTTACACCAGAAATGAGAATATTTCAATTGGAAGTAAATTCATGTTATTATAGGAGAGTGAGCAAAAAAGTTTCCATATTTTAATCATAGCCGAACTAAGGTCATGATATTTTATGTGTATATTCTATTATTCGGAATACCTATAGATTCATCAGGGATCCTCATGACAAAGAATGATATTCGAAGGATGAAAATGATATTAGATATGAATGATAACTTATTCAGAAAATGAAAGATGAAAATATATATATATAATAATAATATATATATATATATATATATATATATATATATATATATATATATATATATATATATACATATATATATATATGAATATATATATATATATATATGTATATATATATTTATATATATATATATATATATATATATATATATATATATATATATATATATATATATATATATATATATATATATATATATATATATATATGTATATATATATATATATATATATATATATATATATATATATATATATATATATATATATATATATATATATGAATATATATATATCTATATATATATTATATATATATATATATATATATATATATATATATATATATATATATATATATACATATATATATATATATATATATATATATATATATATATATATATATATATATATATATATATATAATATATATATATATATGTATATATATATATATATATATATATATATATATATATATATATATATATATAAATATATATATACATATACATATATATACATATATATATGTATATGGATATATATATATATATATATATATATATATATATATATATATATTCATATATATATATATATATATATATATATATATATATATATATATATATATATATATATAGATAGATATATACATATTTCATCGAATATGACACAATTTACACCAGAAATGAGAATATTTCAATTGGAAGTAAATTCATGTTATTATAGGAGAGTGAGCAAAAAAGTTTCCATATTTTAATCATAGCCGAACTAAGGTCATGATATTTTATGTGTATATTCAATTATTCGGAATACCTACAGATTCATCAGGGCACCTCATGACGAAGAATGATATTCGAAGGATAAAATGATATTAGATATGAATGATAACTCATTCAGAAAATAAAAGATGAAAATATATATATATATATTATTATATATATATATATATATATATATATATATATATATATATATATATATATATATATATATATATATATATATATATATATATGAATATATATATATATATATATATATATATATGTATATATATATATTCATATATATATATATATATATATATATATATATATATATATATATATATATATATATGTGTTGACGGAGATTTTCGTGGCCGATGGTACATGGTAATATAATTTCTACGGTTGTGCCACGTCTTGTAGATGACGGAGATCGACGTTTCGAAGGAATTTCATCCTTCATCTTCAGGTGTCTTGTCGGGACGAACATCAGCAATCGATTGCTGATGTTCGTCCCGACAAGACACCTGAAGATGAAGGATGAAATTCCTTCGAAACGTCGATCTCCGTCATCTACAAGACGTGGCACAACCGTAGAAATTATATCACCATATTTATATATATATATATATATATATATATATATATATATATATATATATATATATATATATATATATATATATATACATATATATGTATATATATATATATATATATATATATATATATATATATATATATATATATGAATATATATATATATATATATATATATATATATATATATATATATATACATATATACATATATATATATATATATATATATATATATATATATATATAATATATATTATATATATATATATATATATATATATGTATATATATATATATATAAATATATATATACATATACATATATATACATATATATATGTATATATATATATTTATATATATATATATATATATATATATATATATATATATATATATATATATTTATATATATATATATATATATATGAATATATATATTTTTTCATCTCAGTATTGCTCGACGACCCCACTAACAGCTAGGTTATAAGGGGGTACGAAGAGCGGGTGATGAGAACGATGGATTAATGAGAGGTGAGAGGACGTTAGAAAAAACATTTCCAATACGGGACTCGTACCCACGCCCAACGAGACTCCAGTAAACTTTAGTTGACTGAGTCAGAGGAACGGCTGTATGTATGTGTTCATGATTATTATATTTTCCATTTGCAACAAAACATTCACCTAATAGGCAAAATACGACAAACAATAAATAGCATTGTCAATTCATCATCGATTCAGTCTTTGTTTTTCTAGTTGTGTTGTAGTTGTAGTTTCAGTTGTAGTTGCGGCTGTGGTTGACAACGACTGTATTCAACTTTGAGAAAAGTGGCAATTAAATTCTGTTCCAATTCAAGGCAACATCCTCATTCCTATTCCATCATTATTTTCGTTCATTTCATCATTTCATTTTCAATTTTATCAATCCCTATTCTCTATACATTTACTTCTACTCATCGTAAATCATGCATCATTCATCTACACTTTCATTTTAATATAAAAAAGTTGAGCATGATTCATTTATAATCATCAATATCACTGCACTTCAACTTCAATTGTTAAATTCGTCAAATTATATCAATTTTCTATATATTTTATTTCCAAAATATTCCATTAAATATCGTATGATTTGTGTTGGGTGGCACGCTGGATTCTTTTAATCACTCAAGTTCAGCATACTAACAGTTATCAATAAAATAGATTCTGGTTGTTCTTCCGTTCTTTTTTGCTTCTGGTTGATACTAAAGAGGCTAAGAAATCGCAGCAATTGACGACTAACAGTCTCCGCCCCCATGACGTCACAAATCATACCGTCCAATCAACAGGGCTGTTAGAACTGTAGTCAAATTCAAATATCCAATCGGGGATTCTTCAAACGACTACAAATGATATGATCCAACTGGCGTACTGGTTAAGCCACGCCTTTTTCGAGTCGTCAATTGAGATGACCCGCCATCATGCGTAGATGGCGTAGATCGCCATCTACGCCTCGGATTTTACACTATAATGGTAAGAGATCCCATGTAATTATGCAAAAGTAGCCGTAAATTTTTTCACAGGGGCGAAAACATAGTCACCGATTCTCATTGTTCACTCTGTTCTCAT
>OZ023330.1:11926641-12001641 GCA_964007535.1 Brachyptera risi | reverse complement strand
AGTTGCTACCCAAATACACAGTCAGCATTGAATGAAAAAAAGTTGTTCAAAATTATTCAACTGTATCGATAAAACTATTACTCATAAATCATGTATTATCAAACTTTTGTTTGGTAATGCGTGACATTTTAACGCTATTAACTGAAAAACTGTTTTGTTGGCGTTATTGTTGCAGTGAACCATAGATCGTATAATATTTTGAAAGAGTGTTTTGTATACTAATTTACTGTCAAAACTTTAAAATGTTCACAATTAACTTATCAGTTCTATACGGTATTCTCATATTTTTGTCATATCCAGGGCCTATATATGTTGGAGCAAATATTTCACAATTCACTGTCCTCGTTTGAATTTACTCTTCGTTCATTACACACAATGTCAAACCTATGACTAGATAGTCATAGGTCAAATCCAATCAATTTATAAGAACTTCTTCACAAATAATGTTTTTCATACTATTCATTTTTCTCATGAACCAAATTGAAGTATGATCCAGAAGCATTCAAATTTCTGTGAGAATATGTTTTGACATGGATTTGATAAAGGGTCTGATTTATTTCAAAGATTTTGAAGATACTAGTCAAACGCGAAATATGCGTTGTAAGATGAGCGAGATATCTGAATAAGGTATACAAGTCCTTGAAGTAGTTGTACCCTTGCTACTTTATCGACTCTGGTATTCTACACACCTTGATATCTGAATAAGCTATAAAAGTCGTTTAAGTAGTTCTAGTCTTGCCACTTCATTGACTCTGGTATTCTACACACCTTGACAGATATAAAAAATACTTCATTGTTGGTCAACTCTTGAATTTAGAAAGCAGTGAATCTCGACAACTTAATTCTGTCACAATTTTTATGATATATTCTATGAATATTATCAGTCATTTTATTTTTTTTCTTCACAACGACTGATCAGAATTGCTTAAAAAATCGTAATAATGTGTAAAATCCATGTATAAAAAGTTTCATGTTGATCAGTCAACCCTTGCAATCTGTGGAGTGCTTACAAAAAAAAAAAAAAATAAAAATAAAAAACACACAGACAAAGCCCTATAAGAGTGGGATGGAGACTTTGCTACGCTCATCAATGATCCAACTGGCCTACTGGTGAAGCTACGCCTATTTCAAGACGTCAATTCAAATCAATAATGCTCTCAAGTAATTCAAACATTTCAAGGTAGGGAGAAGAGAAGAGATAAAATTAGAAGAAGAAAAGAAAATGTATTATTCAAGACCAACGAATACTTTTTGCATCCGTCTTCACGTGTTTTTTGTGGTTTCCTATAGTCTTCGAAACAAATGCTTGAATTAGGTACTAATTGGTCACGACCCATAATTAGTAGTGTGATTGGATTGATTCTTCCAATTTGGGCCTATCACTCAGTTTGTTTCTGATTGTATTGGCCTAATTATGAACTTGACATGTGCTGTTAATGGAAATAAGTGAGTATATTGCCCAAGAGATTTAGTTCAAAGTGAAAGATATTCACATTCGTTTGTTAGTTCGCTCTCAATATCCAGATATATCACAAAAACGGTTCATACAAAAATGTGTTCCGGACTTTAGAAAACTGAGAGACTTTATCTGCGGCGAAAAAGTATGCTCACAGACAGCGCAATCAGGGTGTCACAGTTCATTTTTTTTTAAATTGGAAATGGCCAAAATTGGGTTGTGAGATCGCCCTCGTGGTGCCCCGTTTGAACGATCCTACTTTCATTCGCGGAATTAAACGAGGCAAAATGATTCTGTATCAAGTTTCGATGTTGATGGAATGAAAAAATTCAACACGATCTAGATATACATAATATATATATATATATATATATATATATATATATATATATATATATATATATATATATATATAATATATATGTATATATATAAATATATATATATATATATTTATTTATATATATATATATATATATATAAATATATAAATATATATATATATATATATATATATATATATATATATATATATATATATATATATGTATATATATATATATATATATATATATATATATATTTCCAACTTATTGTATTGAAGAAACTATGAAAAAATCCGTACACATCAACCATTAATTTCACGAAATTTGATGTTTTCAACTGTGTCAAACCGTTCATTTCAACACACAACACCTATTCGTAATTTTATATAACGATCACTTTTGTACATGTCTCAATGAAAACATTCATGAGAATGAATTAATGTCAAGGTTCCTCGGCTTGTCGATAGCGAAGTTTATTGGAGGTGGAAGAATTAAAAATCAGTATAATTTCAATTCAACTCATAATATAAAATGAAAATCTGACTCCATAATATCAACAAGCTAAGTTGACAAACCGGGCCGGAATATATTCCCCTATTCAACACCCACCTCCCCACCTCCCCACCGCTGAACTAACATCATCCTCACAGTAACATACACATCCCACACTTCCATAGTCCAAATTCAACATTCTTCTCTGAGCGTATAAATCGGCTGTTATCATCAAAGATAAATAGCAGCGAAAGCAGAAACGCAGTCCCATTGTCATTACCCACAAAGCCTCAAACGTTCGCGTATAATTATTACGCGTTTAAGGTTAATTATCTATAACGAACATAATAATAATGAACGCATTTTATTCGAATTCAGTGACTATCGAGCTTAGACCTATATAGTATGTTTAGTACAGAGGTCTGTTCATGCAGACAATGCCGCGGGTGTATTCATTGCCTGTCCCATAGCCTCTATTCTTCTGTAATATGCAAATTGGTTCAACGGAATTCAATTAAGACTCTTTGGCAGTATTTTCTGTAGGCGTACAAACGGGGTTGAAGTGGAGTGAAATTATAAATAAAAAGTATATTTAAAAACGTCTGTTAATATTGATTTTCTCTTATAACTCATAATACTGCTCGTCGAATTCTAACGCGAGTCGAAACCAGCGGAACAATATTCAAACGTCGGGAGATTCTCATTTATTAATTCTTCCTCAGTAATTTTCTTTTGTTCTCAGTAAAAGGTGGAATGAAACAATTACATTTTAAATCCACTCATTAAATTGAAATTAAATATTCACATCTCATTAATATGTTCCAAATGAGATTTACGAAGCAATGATAAACGACATCAATTAAACATTTCACTGAAAGAAAATATAAATTTCAGAGATATAAAATTTCAACGAGCTGTATTGGAGTTTGAATTCATTCAATCAGTATGAGATGATTATATTGCATCATATATGAAAGTATTACCTCATATACCCCACTTCAATATGTATATATATATATATATATATATGAAAATTATATAATGATTATTTTGTATTGCTTTTATAAATACACATAATATACAAATTCAACATTCACTTATCAATTTCCACGAAGCCCCATAAGGGCTTTACTGTGGCGTTATGACTGATATGATTGAATAAGAACTGTCTCTATTCGTACACATGAAATAAAAAGTCTTTACTTGACGTATTTGAAATATACTAGGCAAACGCGTCATGTGTTTCCGCGTTGATGGATGAGCTAAAACATATCAACTTATATCTTTGGATTAGTTATATTATATACACCTTAAGATCCAAACAATTATGTCACTGCCAGCTTATTTCCTAACCAAATTCTATGATGATAAAGAAGACTTTGTTTCAATCGTTTCCACACCTGTTGCTTGGATTTAAATGGTTTCTTAATAGCTTTGAGTGATTTAAAAAAATTGGATTATATATTTTTACATCAAAACGAGTGATCTGATTGGACTGAAAGTTTGGAGTAAGCTGTATAATCACCATATCAAAATTCACGGAGAATTTAAATTCTTTCGAAGGAAATATTTTGTACGAATTTTTTCCTCTGGGTTATTCTTATTTGATTTTAGAAACTTTTGAAATCAGTTTTCTCAGAAGTGGTTCAACCGATTGCGCCTCAAAACTACTCAGTATCGAGTGAGATAAGTACACTTGTGTGTGCCAATTTTCAACTGATTTTGAATCTTCGTTTGACCTGTGTAGCGCGAACAAAAAAAAACATACAAAAAAAGCATTTTTTTCGGATATGGTGAAATTGAGTCTTCGCTTCGCTCATCCAAAAACAGAATACAACAATATACACATAGTCACTAGATCATAATGATGATGATAATAATGAAGATAATGATGATAATTTATTTCGTCTTCTTCATCCCAAAACAAGATATAAGACAGTAGGACGGTCATATATATATATATATATATATATATATATATATTCATATATATTCATATATATATATATATATATATATATATATATATATATATATATATATATATATATATATATATTCATTCATATATATATATATATATATATATATATATATATATATATATATATATATATATATATATATATATATATATATATATATATATATACAATGGTGAATGATATTATGATTCTGACAGCAGCTTACCGTAGTGCCTCTTTGTAGTGGTTCGTGGCCTGATCCAATTGGTTCGACTCCCTCAGGTAATTGGCAAAGTTATAATGCATCTTCGCGTTATGTGGGAGTGCCTTCAGTCCCGCACTGTGAATGAATAAACAAAGACATCAAAATACAAAGTCAAAACATATAATACTATGTGTTTATTTCTGTCACATTCATGTTGATAACACAAAGAGATAGCTAATCAGGTGGAGAGCGTAGCAAGGAGTTCCAATTAATACTACTGGAAAGTTGTACATATGAGAAAGATAAAAAGCTTCCAGATGAGGTTCAATAGAAAAACGCTATGAGCACGTGTGGTACGAAATATTAAAAAGACTCGAAAGATTTTTTTACGAACAATGAAAATAAATTTAATTCGTGTTTGTCATTCCCACCAAGAACCAAATAATCATGTGACAAACTAGATGACATGTTCGAAAAGATTGTCAACTTTGTGTATTAAAATAATTTATTTCATAATTTCGAAAAATCGAATCTAGCTTATTTATATAATCAGATTCAGAAAAATGAAGAAATGAAGAGGGGGATAATCTTGAACATCTATTAAAGACAAATCGTTCTATGGAATTTAAAACAGTTGTTCCATTCAATATCTGATGAGCACAAATAGAGCGGAATAGTGTTGATTCTTGTGCATATTGTTCATTGTCTTGACCATGAAAACTGACCAAGCATTATGAAGTAAATCTAGAACTTTTGGTATAAAGGTATCTACTGGAATAACTATACAATTGTAAGAAAACTGAAAATACTCTCCTCTACCAATTACGAGAGAAAAATCCTCTAATTGAACTCTTTCATCTGTTTGCTTTACGTTTGTTGGTGAACCACGTACGGGGGATGATGAAAATTACCAAATAGGTTCAAATTTTCTTCTAAACTAGACTCATTCAGATCGATGACGAATATCTTGCGTTGTTTGTCAGTCATTGTCAACGCTGGGTGCAAGATTTATTGAGGCTTGCTTTGATTTGTCAGTCTCGTATTGTGGCTTAACTATCTATCCACCAATGTTGAAAATATATGTACAAATTCGCCGTCCAAATATGTGAACCAACCGATCGTAAACTGTGAATAATCTGGAAGGGATACAAGAAACTGATTTTGCCCACATAATTACATTTCCATCGATTCAGTGTACATCAACAATCACCTGAAATGCCGATGTTTGAGAGTAGCAGAAGACATGACGCATAGTTTCATTGATGAGCGTAGCGAAGTCTCTATCCCACTCTTATAGGGCTTTGTCTGTGTTTTTTTTTTTTTTTTTTTTTTTTGTAAGCACTCCACAGGTCGCAAGGTTTGACTGATCAACATGAAACTTTTTTTGTACACGCAAACTCATCCAACTTAGAACTGTATAGTTTTTGAAATTAATCGGTCGTACCAATTTTGAGAAAAATCATCTCAAAGTTTCTAAAAACCCC
Organism: Brachyptera risi; assembly: GCA_964007535.1. Taxonomy (NCBI): domain Eukaryota; kingdom Metazoa; phylum Arthropoda; class Insecta; order Plecoptera; family Taeniopterygidae; genus Brachyptera; species Brachyptera risi. The sequence goes on along the minus strand of OZ023330.1, from coordinate 11,995,714 downwards.
ATAAGATTTGGCTGGGCGAAAAATGTTGGAAAATAAAATCTCTCCAAATGAAATGAAATGTTTTTTTAAATGTGTGTACATAGATTTTACACATTTCCACGATCTTGTATGCAATTCCCATCAGCCGTTTTGAAGAAAAAAAATGAAAAACTGATAATATTCATAAAATAAATCATAAAAATTGTGACAGAATCAAGTTGTCGAGATTCACTGCTTTCTAGATTCAAGATTTGACCAACAATGAAGTATTTTTTATTTGCGTCAAGGTGTGTAGAATACCAAAAGTCAATAAAGAAAAGGAGATTATAATTACTTTAACGACTTTTGTAGTTTATTCAGATATCAAGGTGTGTAGAATACCAGATTCGATAAAGTAGCAAGGGTAGAACTACTTCAAGGACTTTTATACCTTATTCAGATATCTCGCTCATCTTACAACGCATATTTCGCGTTTGACTAGTTAGATATTGTACACTAGGTAGACCAGCCACGAGAACTGGTAGACCAGTTCAAGGCCAGTACTCATGAGATAGAACAAGATTGACAGCTGAGTTAAACCAACTCGATACATCTTGGCTGGGCGTTACAAACCGGGGAGCCTGCCACACACAGACCTCTCGATACCAGCGTATCGTAGAGCTTCGTTGAGAGGGTAAGGGGGGGATTACAAGAGGAGTATTGCCTGATGACGACAATACTCTTTGGTTTCGAGACGTGTTAAAGTCGACTGTAAAGTGACAGTATCCGTATTTATACATTGGCAGCAATATAAATAGTACGCTTTATTGAATAATTACGCGTTATACTATATCGGCAGTAGCTCGGTGGATTGAGAGATTGGGTGACCGCATTGACCGCAAAAGATGGACTCACACCAATGAAAAGAACTACGATTCGTCTATCAAAGTTGTCGAGTATCTACAAGTACTTTGAGCCACCTTCGGTAGCTCGGTCAGCTAAGGCATCCCTTCAGAAACTGAAATCACCGTAAGGCGTGGGTTCGAGTCCCGCATAAGGCATGGGTTTTTGTAAACGTCCTCTCACTAATCATCACATCATAGTTTCATAATCACCTGCTCATTCGTACCCCCGTATAACCTAGCTGTTGGTGGGGTCGTTAAGCAAACAATAATTATCGCTAGTACTTTGATATACATGTTTGGGATGAATGATGACCATGTTTGGTATCCAAATAATAATATATACAGAATTATTTTTGTGATCGAATTTTTGTAAATGAATGAACTCACCTAATGAGTGCTTCTCTAGACGCCCAGTCTCGATTTCTCGACAGCGTCCGTCCACCAAACACGATAATAAGCGTGACTGCCGCCATCAACAGCACGGCACGGCGGCGTTGAACGACGCCCCACAGCTGTTGAGCGCCGTATGCCACAAGAAGGAGGAACCCCAAACTAATAACACATGTATGTACAGTTGATACAGTTGGTCTACAGTTATGCATGTATGACAATATGATAATCTAAATAGTGTTTACCTGGGTATGTAGAGGACACGTTCAGCGACCACGAATCCAACTGTCACCATGATGTTTGAGGCAGGGAGGAACGGTAACGTCGTCAGTAGGGCACCCAGCACAAGAGACGGATGACGATGGTGCTGAAAATAAATGGTATATATTCATTTATTTATATATATAAATATATATATATGTTTATATATGAATATATATATATATATATATATATATATATATATATATTATATATATATATATATATATATATATATATATATATATATATATATATATATTTGTATATATATATATATATATATATATATATATTTATATATATATATATATATATATATATATATATATATATATATATATATATATATATATATATATATATATATTCTATGAGTACCCATATTTTTCGCGATTATCAACATCAAAATCTTGATACACAATCATTATTCTCGAATAAGGCGAATGATTTAAAAATAAAACTCCTTGATTATGTGATCTCTAGTGTCGTTGTAATATGGTATGGTCTAAGAAATTTGGCAATATCAAAAATTTGAAAAAGTATCCCTTGGAGCATCTTCAGAAAGTCCCCTGGTATTCAGCCTTTTTTCACGACGGGTCCTCAGGTGTAGATTTTTGGTGAATCCCAAATTAATCTTCATCAAGTAACGTGTTTATGACATTTTTCAACAAGTTCACTCATGAATGTAATGTTGGTAATGCCATTATTGTATTTACTATGAACATTTGTTGTATGTTTGCTTTCACGAGCGATGACTGTGGTCTTTCAGCATGAAAATCTTGATAACAAAGAATACAACTGAAACTCTAGATACATTAATTAATGTTGTGGTGTGGTAGTTCTCGGAATGAAAATCACTGCATTCTCAGAATACCTCATCCCCATGTATACAGTTATAGCGGTGATATTTCCTCTATCTGTTTGGCAGACACCGGCAACACCGTGGACACTGCGTCGTCGCAAGTAGTTCATCACCTCGTGGCAATTAATAATGCCATCATAAAAAGTAACAGTTGTTATTATTACTGTTACTTCAATTATTGTATTTCTATTTATGGTTGGTTATGTATATCCACCTTGAGATCCAAACAATTACGTCACTACCCTCCTATTTTATTTTATTCCAATTAATTTCTATAATGATGAAGAAGGCCTTGTTTCAATCGTTTTTGATTAATTGGTGGCACTTGTTGCTTGAATTCAAATGATAATTATATTGGTATTAATTAATATACAGGTAGCTATGAATGATCTAAAAACATTACATTATATATTTGGTTACATCAAAATGGCTAATCCGATTTGAGTGAAAGTTTGAGATGGCGTGTCACATTGTTATCATTCAAATTTTGTGAGAATTTGAAATCCCTCGGAGAAAATGGTTTTTTACGAATGTTATCCTCTGGGTTATCCATATGAGATTTGAAAAAATATGAAATGAGTTTTCTCAGAAGTGGTACAATCGACTGCACTTCAAAACTATACAGTATCGAATCAGATAATGATACTCGTGTACGCCAAGTTTCAACTGAATTTTCATTTTCGTTTGACCTGTGGAGCGTGAAAAGAGTACTCACTTCGAGTATAGTGAAATTGAATCTTTGCTCCGTTCATCCAATTAATAAGTTTTTCAATCAAGTAGTACTCGAATTAGTATATAAATCTTCATTTAATATCTCCCTAATGTACCTCTAATTGTTTGATTGTTGATGATTGATTACTTGAATACGATTCTCTTCAATTTCTTATAGATTGTCTTCTGTGACTATTTGAAAACAATTGAAGTTTCTTGATTTTTCTCTAATTTCTTCTTTTTAGCATGTGAAATTTGCAAAAAATCATATATTGAACGATCTAAATCTTGAGTCCATATCATATAACCTCTTTTTTCTGCCATTTTATGTTATATAGGGCTCCTACTTGGAATCCAAGTTTATCTGTTGTATTTATTCTCATCATCTTGTTTTGTATTATATGATAATTTTGTTTTCCTATTCGTTCCGTTTGTGGTGAGTTAGCAATTTAATAGTGATTCTATTTTTGTTCAACCATTATAATTATTGGAGAGCTAGACCTGTTTCTAGGCTCACTTTTATTTGGGAATGTTTTCATTCGTTTTATCTCTTCATTCAGATTCACTTAATCAGGATACTTTTGTCCACCTCGTCAATATCTTGTTTATTCTCAGTTCAGTTCAATTTACGAATACATCTTTAGATTGAAGTTTATTTTCAAATTGTCATCTATATAATATTTGTTTCAGACGTGTAATTATTTTCGTTTTGTTTTGTTCCGACTTTGAATATGCTTATCTATATTCTAAATTATTCTCTTAGAATCACTTTAAATCTAAACACCCCACTTTTTGGCATTAAACGGATTCCTTTCTTACATCTTAGTCTGAACTCTACATATATTATATATTACTTTTTATTTTTAACCCACAGATAAGCCTTCCCAGGCTTTGTGGAAAAGAGTTCAATTTCATTCATATATGTGTGTTCTATGTTCTTTTGTTCAATAAATAAAAAATAAAATTGTTCAACTGATATTAATCAACTCATTTCTATATTATATCAGATGAGTACAACATCCCACTAAGTGTCAAGTATTGCGTGTATTGCATGTCACTTATGTATTGTGATTGACAACGGAAAAATACACTATTAAACTGAACTGAAAGATGTTCCGTGTTGCATTGTTCTTCCCAGATCCACTGAAGAAACAGGTGAAAATAGTGTATAATTGTTGTGTGTGTATTATTTTTGAAAAATTTCAGTGGATCATTCTATCTGAGGATTATTCCTAAAGAAAGTGAGAACTGAAAAAATAGGAAGGAAAATAAGAGGGAATTGAAAGTGGATGTATTGATACAGAATGGGAAGAAAAAGTCTACGGTGGTACGGACAGATGAGAATTGAATGAGGATAGTGAGCGAATACCAAGGCTGGAGTTTGAAAGAGAAACTGTGGGAAGAAAGAGGAAACGAGGAAGAAAAAGAATAGGATAGGAAGAAGTGATAAGGCGAGATGTGGAAGAAAGAAGAGAATCGTGGAAGAGAATGAAGGATGAATAGTGGTGGGATGATAGGGAAGTATGGAGGGAGCTTGTGGAGAGAGTGGAACTGGAGAAAGATTGAAGGTGGCGAGGGGATGTTGTGGTTGGCGAGCACTACACATTGCTTGTGATTTGCTAACTATTTTTGTTTATTAGTTAAACCCCCTGACCCGACTATTATATTGGATATGGAGTAAAGTTTTATTCATGATTCCATCTGGAAATCTACATGCACTTGAACGAGTAACATGGCTGGAAACTGGAATGAGAAAATAAATGTGTCTCACTGGTTACTCTACCAATAATCGATGTTGTAGAACTGAATCGTACAGTGCGTAACGAGGTCAAGTGTATAGAAATTCCGCCAATGCTTTCCTATTCTTATAATCTTCATGTTATCATGTATTAAATTTTATGGAATTTTTTCCAAGAGTACATAGGCCTACGTTTTGGTGAACCCTCTGTACTTTTATCTGTCAGTAACATATATTTCCATTCATTTGCAAGTATACAATCTATACTCTCTATTATTTGTTTTTTCAATTTCATTTTCTATATTGAAAATGATACAGTATGCAGGTTTCCATAACTACCAGGATGTTTTTTTTAATGATATGTCAGCGTGATGTTCATATAATGGTGCTTCAAATTGGGAATGCATAAAATATATGTACAGTACATTGGTTACTGCGTCTATACATAGACAAAAGAGTGAACATCGTTCATCCAGTACAATTGTTCTCGATTTCATTCCGTATATATTTTTCATTACCTTCACCGTATTTGTTTATTTTATATTTATTTATTATTGTTTGAACAAATAAACAGTGAGTGTATAGTGAATAGAACACTGGACCTATACAATTAGTTAGAATGAATCGCAAGTATATAACCATATCATTTCTGTTCACTTTGATTAGACGAGCCTTAGCGAGGATTCAATTTGACATACTGTAAAAAATTGGTGTTCGTTTTTATGTTTTTTTTTTGTTCTTATGTTTTTTTGTCGGTTCTCCACGGGTCAAACGACGACAGCTATCAATCTCGAACTTTTTTTTTATCATGGTTCCTTATCTAACTTAGATCTGTATAGTTTTGTGGCATTATCGGATATCAACTTTTTTTTAACGAATTTGAGAAATTTCAAAAATACCCATTAGAATAACACGTCGGAAAAAAATTAGAAAATTTCATTTTCAAAAGATTTGAAATTTTGTGTGAAGTTGAATAACATCTTGATACACATTTCTGGAAATTCTCAGCCTGATCGGGCAGCCATTTGAAGAAAGAACATGAAATGTGCTAAATTGGAACCACTCGAAGCCGTTTCTACCCATTTATTAGACGAGCTCTAGCGAGGATTCAAAATGACATACTGAAAAAAATTGGTGTTCGTTTTTATGTTTTTTTTTTATGTTTTTTTGTCGGTTCTCCACAGGTCAAACGGCTACAGCTATCAACTTCAAACTTTTTTTCATCATGGTTACTCATCTAACTTGGATTTGTATGGTTTTGTGGCATTATAGGGTGATAACTTTAATTTTTATGAATTTTAGAAATTTTAGAAATACCCATTGGAATAACACGGCGGGAAAAAAATAAAAATATTTTCATTTGAAAAAATGAAATTTTGTGTGAAGTTGAATTACATCTTGATACACATTTCTGGAAATTCTCAGCTTGATTGGGTCAGCCATTTTGAAGAAAAAACATGAAATGTGCTAAATTGGTACCACTCGAAGCAGTTTTTACCCATTTCTAACTTAAATGTCACCCAATTGGCGAATGTAGGCAAAAGTTTGGCAAAGAAGTCGACATACTATTACTTTCCGCTCGTCTAACAACGCGTATATAGCGTTTTCCTAGTTACTAGGAAAACGCTATATAAGCGTTGTTAGACGAGCGGAAATTAATAGTATGTCGACTTCATTGCCAAACTTTTGCCTAAATTCGCCAATTGGGTAACATTTGAGTTATAAATGGGTACAAACGGCTTCGAGTGGTACCAATTTAGCACATTTCATGTTATTTCTTCGAAATGGCTGACCCGATCAATCTAAGAATTTCCAGAAATGTGTATAAAGATGTTATTCAACTTCACACAAAATTTCAATTTTTTTGAAAATAAAATTTTTTTATTTTTTTTCCGTCGTGTTATTCTAACGGGTATTTTTGAAATTTCTAAAATTCATAAAAATAAAAGTTACCACCCGATAATGCCACAAAACTATACAAATCTGAGCTATATGAGGAACCATAATGAAAAAAAGTTTGAAGTTGATAGCTGTAGCCGTTTGACCTGTGGAGAACCGACAAAAAAACATTTTAAAAAAAAAACATAAAAACGAACACCAATTTTTTTCAGTATGTCAAATTGAATCGCTAAAGCTCGTCTAATTATTATTACTAGTAAAACGCTATATACGCGTTGTTGGACGAGCGGAAAGTAATAGTATGTCGACTTCTTTGCCAAACTTTTGCCTAAATTCGCCAATTGGGTGACATTTAAGTTAGAAATGGGTGAAAACTGCTTCGAGTGGTACCAATTCAGCACATTTCATGTTTTTTCTTCAAAATGGCTGACCCGATCAAGCTGAGAATTTCCAGAAATGTGTATCAAGATGTAATTCAACTTCACACAAAATTTCTTTCTTTTTTAAATAAAAATATTCTCATTTTTTTCCCGCCGAGTTATTCTAATGGGTATTTCTGAAATTTCTAAAATTCATAAAAATAAAAGTTATCACCCGATAATGCCACAAAACCATACAGATCTAAGTTAGATGAGTAACCATGATGAAAAAAAGTTTGAAGTTGATAGCTGTAGCCGTTTGACCTGTGGAGAACCGACAAAAAACATTAAAAAAAAATATATATATAATAAAATATAAACATAAAAACGAACATCAATTTTTTTCAGTATGTCAAATTGAATCCTCGCTAAAGCTCGTCTAACCAGGATTGGACTCACCTCGAAGTCCATGATGCCCTTGTACACAATGACGAGGCAACAGGCGACGAAGATGCAAGTGGCAATGTTCCTCGGGTCGGCCAAGGAGGTGATGAGCGGGACTGAGCCCATCTGCCAATCATGGCTGAGTGTGGCTGGACACACGAGGAGCCAACAGTTGAGGGCGCACAAGTAACAATACGTCAGCAATCTGCGAACAAACAAGTTATACATATTCATACATTGTATTTTTTGAATGAAGAATGTAGCTTTATTGTGTGAACACATTTCAGAATTTCCCATCAACCGATGGCCTTTCAATGATGTAGTGATACCAACATACTCATAATATAAAGAAGGTGTACTCACTCCCATATGAATAACATGGACGGCATTTGTGGTTTCTTGCGTCAATTCAGAGCCAGAGGTCACAATTGCCTGTCGCGATTCAACAGATTCCCTTGTGAGCTAGATGTTTATAATAGTGGCTATAGTACCGGTGGCATTGTTGAACTCACAAAATCAATAATTTTCGTGCAAAACGAATGCAAATGCTTAGATAATAATTCTACTGAGCCGTGTATGGCATTGTTGAGTATTGTTTTATAGAGTTTGATATATTTTTCTTTCTTTTTGTTCGCTGATAATGGACATTCATACATTTTTATTACCAATATATACATAATAAATCATAGAAAATGAACACAAACTACATCCACAGCTTCCCACAGAACTAGAAAGTGTAGTTTATCTGTGGGTTAAACAAATTTTATACTATCGGTCATATTCATAAACAAAATTAATTATGAACATAATTAAGAAAGAAACAAGGTTATTAATGAGTGATAAATATTAGGTGATGAATGAGAATCAGATAATAAATATCACCATAGTTGAGAAAGAAACATGGTAATTACATCCCAGAGCTGGACAATTGGATCAAGTTGACGCTATAATTATAATTCATTACCAAAAATTGAACAGAATATGCTTCTATTTCAGTCCCAACTTAGCCTAGGCTTAGAACACGCTCGAACAATAGAATATTAATTGAAATGAACTGGTTTCTTGATGTGAAGCGATATACAATTTTGAAGCGATTATATTGATAGTTGAACTATAGGCAATCGGGACCCTGGACTCAGATTCTGAACCCGGAAATATGTCACTTTGAAGAGGCGAGTTGGCACACCTTCTTTATATTATGATAAGTTATGTTGGTATCACTACATCGTGACCAAATCAGTCATTGTAACATCTAGCCACAAGAATGTAAAGATCGCAAAAACTAATTTTCCTACTATAACTATCTTCCTCGTACAAACCGTATACCTATAGCTTCTTTAATTGTGTGATAATCCCAAAACATATTCCATGCATATTATATTAACTCACTGTACATTATTCTTCGAATTTCGAATGAATCCCACACTCACATGAGTTGTAGACGTAGGCCTATTTGATATCGATAATATTCAAATTCACATAGATATTCGAATAGGTTTTTATGAAAATATTCGAATCGAATTATATCAGTTATCTTTATGATTCATATTCATTTTCTGAAAGCAATGAATATGAATGATAGATTTATGAACACAAAATGGTTGTTCATTGTAACAATAGTGGTAAATCGAAATATCAAACATTAAATCAGACAAAACAAAAAAGCGAACAGGAGCACTCTGGACTGGTTGTGTGTGCTGCACTCGCGAAATGTAGGTTAATCAAATCATATCCCAGCTAGTACATTCATGACTTTTATATTCATGCTTGATGTGTCATTGTAATATAAGATGATAAAGAGAGTTGTTACTGAAACATTGCAACTGTGTATGTTTATATCTGTTTCATTGTGATTATTACCATCTATTATCAATTATTATATCAAAAATATTATATGGAATGTAGTTTTGCATATTCATAATTGGTAATATTCGCTGTTGAAACATGAAATAAGCGAAGAGGCGTGAAAAAATAATATTATTTTCAATTCTTCATCCTACTGAAAAATGAATGAGTTAACATAAAGATATATTTGAAAAAGTGTGAATTATACTATTAGAAATACATATTTGATCATCACATATTATATATATATATATATATATATATATATATATATATATATATATATATATATATATATATATATATATATATATATATACATATATATATATATATAACATAACGTTATTGAATCAGCATAATATGATTTCAATCGAAGAATTCAAACCCGAGATGGAACTGAACATGTAAATTGGTTCAGTTATGCACACTCCTGAAACGCGTCCAATTTTTTGATCGGATTCTCTATTTCATCATCATAGACTTTACAGTATGCACTGTGGTATAATCATGGACCCTTCATGCATATGAAATGGAAAATTGGAATGAGAGTTGGAATGAGTTCATCTGTAAAGTTGAATGACCATCATTAGATAGTTATTGGGGTCACTGATGAATACTTGTCATGGAAATTTTGTTTTATTTTTAATGTTTCGATCAACGGATTGATTTTATATTCTCTTAAATTTTCCTTGAGAGGTCACCGATCACATTTAATTACCATCTATTACTTCTTATATTCTCGTTTTCGAACTTTTGGTATTAAAAATCACTTTGAGCTTTCAAGAGCATGAAAGCATTTTTTCAGGACTTGATGATGTGAACGTCATTTAGGATATAACAATGAATTGAAATTTAATTTAATTTTTGTTCAACCTCTAGCAAGGTCATAGATCAGATATCATACATTGAAAATCACATATATACATTTATGATAACTGGCCCCGTTTTATCACCCAACAATTATGTATATATAGAACGATTTAGGGCCATGCTTCTATATGTTGTTGTGAGGAGAACAAAACTTCATCCTACTTTCTGTATCCTCGCAAACTCCTCAACAAATCTTTATACCCCCCTCCCTCACGCTCGCCAACCACAACCCTTAGCTTGAAGGCACAACCGCTCGTAATGAGAGGTAGCTGTCAAGAGTAAGTCTTATTATTAATTATCCACCATTTTCTCTTGAATAACAAACATCTCACATCATGTGGGAGCATCTGAATCATGAGTATAATATCTGATGTAACGCATGCTTGAACATTCAAACAATATAGTGAAAAAATTGTCACGTGCACGGTACCAAAATGTGTAACGAAAATTAATCCATCGGAAACTTTATGAACTATACTATGCAAGAGAAACCTACCGACAGCATAAAATTCTCAGTGTCAAATGATTGCATCGAATTTGTAAACGAATATAGTGCAGTGAAACTGCTTTATATCGTGAAGAAAATTATCTCCTGAAATATCGCCAATCCATAGTGAAAATTCACAATATGATAAGTGTTATTTGTGTGTAACGATACGCTGTGTGTTGAAAGTTAATGACAAAAATATCGTTTGTTATACTGTTACATACAAGTGATTTTTCCACCACTGTTTTCATGAAATTTGACTCATTAGCATTCTTGAAAAACGTTGTTTGCATCAGATTATGTATTTGTTGATTTGTATCTCACTCATAGGATGCAAGAATACGATGAGCTACCCGGTAACATCAGGAATGTTAGATTGTGGGTTGTTTCAAAATTGAGTGTATTGAATGGATTAGAAGGAAGAGATAGTTAACAATAATTTAGTGGGTGAGTTTTGAACCATATTATCAATGTATTTCGATGTGTTTATTATCTTTTATTTTTAATGTTGTATGTTGTGATTGTGTACTGTTGTGTGTACGACGTATTACAATGATCTTTTTATTGTTAATGTACACAGAAAAAACTGGCTTTCAAGCTATTTAATAGAATGAATAATAATTATAATAGGTTGTGTAAGATAACGAATACACACTGTGAGCTAACCGCATTGACATATGAAAGAATTCTGAGCGGAAATTTGTTTTATAGTATAGCGTACGATGATTCTATTTTTTCTTACTCATGGCTAATTTATTTACAGTGAAATTTACCCTTACCTGTACCATTTACCTGTACCTTGAAGGTTCATGAACCCACATTTGAAATAAATGTATGAGAAACGCCTCAATAAATTTGCTACCAATTTGTTGACTGAAAAGTGTTCTAACCAATTGTACCCAGAACTGAAAATCTCATGTTGATTTTGCGTGATTTGAAAAGAAGTTACGATTCAGAACAATGGCAGTCCCATTTTTTGTATGTGAGAGAACATCACTTCCTTCATCGATACATACTATAGGTGGTGAAATAGTAATGCATAATGTAGTATTTTTCTGTAAACGTTTTGCGAATAATTCAAACTCCTAATAGGTAGATGTAGAATTGTGATAGATTTTGTATGTTCATATAAAATAGAACAGAAACTTTGCAAGTCTTTGATTTGACATTTTGTTTCAGTTCCGTGAATTGACTTGGAGTCTTTGATCTCAAAGACTATCTCCAACTTGTATATCTCGAATACATCAAAGGCTGGAAGGATGACCGATAAAGATGTGAAATTCATAAGTACATCTGACAACCTAGTCTTGATGTTTAGTGTCATTGTTCTTCTATTTCCGAAATGGAGAAGTACCGAATGAAGTATCGTTCATTTAGAAGTTTGATTTTTTTCACGCATATATATATATATATATATATATATATATATGAATTGTTATATATTGTTATCATAAAAGTACATGATCCAATATAACTAATGGGATGTAAGTTCAGTAGTATGAAAAATCTATTCAAATGGGAACCATGAATATAGAATAATAGAAAGTCAATATGCGCGTATTTTGATTAAATATTCCGATACAAAAGTAATAATCCCTAACAATGATCAGTAAGGTGTTCGGTATGTACGGTATTTGAATAAATATCAAACCGATATATGAGTCGAAAGGAAGATATGTACGATTCTTCTTTCGTACTCAGGACGACGTAGTGGTGAATAAAACGAGAGTGCCCGGACGGCGAGAATTATTTTTGCAATTCGATTTTCAAATTGGTAAAAGTGACCAATGGGAACGACAAGATTTGTGACGTCATGACTCAGTTACCGAACCGTGCTATACGATATAGCGCAGTAGCGAAATATAGATTTAACGTTGCTCTCGTGCTTTTGTTAGCACACATGCGTCTCAGATGCTTCACATGAACGCGGTCCATGGTTCGACTCACGACGTGGGGAACTTTTTTCTCATTCAAAATTACTGAGAATGTGGTCTCGAGCGCAGACTTATGGTAGAGGTTCATTTTTTGTCAATATGATCACAGAAAAGACAGAGAGGAAAATATCTACAAAAAAGATATGATTTCAAATAATTAGTCCGGATTGAAAAAAACGACTTGCAGAACAATTCTCGCGCCCGGACGAGTATTGATTCAAAAACCCATATAGGCTCGCTTTTTCTGCATTTCTTTCTTATATCGACTGAAAGATCAGACAAATTTGTGTGGTGCTGTGGCGCTGCGGTAGCGCGTACGACTCAGAACTCAGAGTTCGTCAGTTCGAATCTTGCTAGGGTCAATCACTTCCCTTCTAGAATCCTGATTTGTTTTCTGGAATACTGAATCAAAATATGAAGTGATCTTGCCGTAGGGTTACATTATTTCAGGAAATTGGTTGGGACACAGAGAAGTAAGTCATGGTTAGACTTAGTTGAGTTAGATTTGACTTGTTTTGAATGTTTCTTCCTTGACATAATTTGAATATATATATATATATATATATATATATATATATATATATATATATATATATATATATATATATATATATTAATATATATATGAATAAATATATATATATATATATGAATATATATATATAAATATACATATATATATATATATATATATATATATATATATATATATATATATATATATATATATATATATAGTTTACATTTTACTGTTTATTTTGAAATAATTGAGGTGAGGTTATAGCAATTCCCATGGTTGCTATAGCTATATAGTTCAGCCATTACAAACATTTTAAAATATTAAACGGAGGGTGAAGAAATTTGTTGGATATAGGCCAAAGGTATCGGGCTGATTACATTTGACAATGTATGAACTCATGATAAGTTACTAAACAAATGAAAGTTTTAAAAAAATGACAGCTCATTTCAATAACGTGGGTTTCAACAGGGAACAACGAGACAAATTGAGTCTTGCAAGACCTCTTTCTTGACCCCCTTACTCCCCCTTAACTAAAAGTCATGAGGGGCATTGTCCCCCTTTCCCTCACCGGTTCTGACGCCAGTGTATATATATACAAATATATATGAATACATATATATATATATATATATATATATATATATATATATATATAAATATATATATATATATATATATATATATATATATATATATATATATATATATATATATATATATATATATATATATATAAATATATATATATATATATATATATATATATATATATATATATATATATATATATATATATATATATATATGTATTCATATATATTATATATTTCATATATATATGAATATATACATATATATTTATATATATATATATATATATATATATATATATATATATATATATATAAATATATATATATATATACGTATGAATATATATTCTAATTGCATCGGGCAACTACGATCCAAACATTCCTTATAAATCATCTTCCAGCAACACCTATCAAATTCGATATTCACCGTGAGAGTATTTTGACAACAAAAATTACGTTTTCATACGGCGCGAAGAAATATTTCACAGAAATGTTTGAAAAAAAATGGAACCGCGTCAATGTGCATTGTAGGCTACATGATCAATATAGTTTTGAGAGAATTTGGCAAATATAACTTTTCATAGTATGAAAGATATATATAGTGCCTAATATCGTAATAACCAGTCCACGAACGTTGTGTTGGCAGAAAATATCCACGCCATTTTCATTTTACGACATCATTCCGAACATTAGAACTATACAAGAAGAAAAAGAGGATTGGTTTTATAGGTTGTGGCATTGAGATTATATCCACATTCGGTATGAAATAATGTCGTTAATATTCTTGTAGCTGAAGTAACATCAATTTTATCCCTGAAATGCAGACATGGTCATTGATGTTTTATTATGTCACGTGATAGGAATATATTAAAGAATGGAAAATGTGTACTAGTAAGTTCAATTTGACATGGCAAACTTTTCAGAACAAATTGAATAAGGCATAAGGCCATGATCCGTATTATATTTAATTTGATGTTTAGTGAGGTATGGAGTATATAACATATACCGGTGATATGAGTCATTATTCAAATGAATATGTATATATATATATATATATATATATATATATATATATATATATATATATATATATATATATATATATATATATATATATATATATACATACATATATATATATATTCATATACATATATATATATATATATATATATATATATATATATATATATATATATATATATATATATATATATATATATATATATATACATACATATATATATATATATTCATATACATATATATATATATACATATATATATATATATATATATATATATATATATATATATATATATATATATATATATATATATATACATATATATATATATATATATATATATATATATATATATATATATATATATATATATATATATATACATATATATATATATATATATATATATATATATATATATATATATATATATTTTAATACATTTATGTATATATATATATATATATATATATATATATATATATATATATATATATATATATATATATATATATATATATATATATATATATATATATATATATATATATATATAGGGTGGTACAAATTTTGCGGTAATACCACTATGTTCAGTCTCTTCACGTCGACGTTTCGGCGGAATTTGCTTCGCCATCTTCAGGACAGTTCCAACTCGGTCGGTGGTAAGCACTCGAACTCGAACGTGCTGACTACCGACCGAGTTGGAACTGTCCTGAAGATGGCGGAGCAAATTCGCCGAAACGTCGCCATAAAGAGACTGAACATAGTGGCATTACCGCCAAATTTGTACTACCAACTATCATCGGCCACGAAAACCTACGTAAGCACATATATATATATATATATTTTTATATATATATATATATATATATATATATATATATATATATATTTATATATATATATATATATATATATATATATATATATATATATATATATATATATATTCATATATATATTATATATATATATATATATATATATATATATATATATATATATATATATATATATATATATATATATATATATATGTATATATATATATATATATATATATATATATATATATATATATATATATATATATGGGCTTATATCATCAATTGATAAAATAATTATGTTCTGTAGCATTTGTTTGTTATTTTGAGTGTAATTAATATATCATCCACATCTTATACTATGACATGAAGTTAATTAATGTTCTCAAACTGAGTGACATGATATCAATTAGATTAAATGTGATGGTACCGAAACTATTTTCATTCCTCCAGGATATATACAGGTGTTGGATGCTTTTTATTTGTTTGATTGGTACAACCGTATAAAAGCCCATTCATGCCTAGACAGTTGATGATCGGGATCGTTTCTTCGTGATCAAGAGGACGTATATAGTATAGGTATATATAGTGATCAGCTGTATCACCTCAGGACCCATATTCTTGAGATGAATGAGATGTGAGAAAAATAAAGATGAGTGAGAAAACGATTATCTCACTTAAAAAGGCCCGGTTGGTAATGGTAAATCGGCCATTTCAAGTGAGATAATCGTTTTCTTACTCACTTATATTTTTCTCACATCTCATTTATCTCAGAAATAGGGGTCCAGAAATATTCGAATTGTTAGTTATAGAATCAATCATTCACATTGTATTGATAAAACATAGATAAAACCACTCAATTTTCTAATCTAGATTCAATTAAAATTATTGGTCATAGCTATTGTAGTCGTCCGGGTGATGATAATTGCTTGTGGTCAACATAAATGATTATGTGGCCAATCTCGGTATCTGATTGGTTATTTTTCACTCGAAATACATTTTCGTATTATTTTCACGGCAAAAATAAGACATGTTCTAAATATACAACATTGAGGGCTGAGCTAAAATCACCCGTTTCACCTTTTTGCTCCTAGTTCAACCTTTACACGACCCACATCAACTATTGAATCAATTCGTAACTTCAACTTCATAAATTATCATATTATTATTATTATTAACATCTGATACGTTATTATAACATGTGAATGTATTTCGTGATGAATATGAAGATACATTTCATATGATCTTATTTATGCATTTTTAATTTAGATCGTTCAATTCTAGAAAGCTTTTCAGAATTCAGATTGGATATAGGAATATTTTCTGAATGTGAATAGTATGAGTAAAAGATATAATATCTTCAGATCCATGAGTTTATTTTTCTTTCCAAACATAGATGCTTCACATTGATTGCTCTTTAATGAAAATATATCCGACCAGCATTTTGACATTCAGCGTCATAAAACCTATATCAACTTGAAATTGGAATGTAACACATCAACTTTGAAGTTTTAACACAAATAATAATCATTCTATAATCTAAAGTAAGATAATGAAAATGTGTTGGGTTTACACATAGACTGCAAGTCTATGCTATACGTTACACTACTCACCCTAATGGGAAGAGCTATAATTTAGCTAATGGAAACGTTCGAGAAAAAACTGGTATAACTTGATTATATAAGAGGAAATTTAATTTCCGAAGACAGAATAGCTAAGACAGAATTTTGTTAAAGTTTCTTCTGAACAATGGAATGTAAACACATAAATTAATACACAATCTACCATTTCCCAGTAACTCGAAAATGAATTAGCTACCAAATTCATTGGAGTATAGATTTTTACTTAAAGCGGATACCTATTTTTATTATGCGGATAGCTTTGAGTATAAGATATGGGGCGCATACATTTCATGCGGCCACACATTCACCCACGGTTTTTGTATGCATAATGTATACGATACAATGCAAAACAAAATGGCAACGTTAGCGGTCAGAGAAGCTTTATGATAAACCACATGGTAATTAATTAAACAACTAAGTCCGGTCGTTGTGAATATTATGTGTGTATAACCCTCCTATTCAGCCGCACTTTATCATATAAATTGTATATACACTCTACCATCCACAATATCCAACCCTATCATGAAATAACGTTTCTTCACTATAGCATTGATTGAAAGCCCACCATATTCAAACAGTGATAAGTTGGTTGCTATGGCAACCTATAATAAATTGATAAATACAGTTTATTTATTCATTCAGACGCTTCGAATGTTTTTCAAACTTAAATGCGGAAACAATTCGTAGATTTTTCAATAAACACCGCATATTTTTACATTTTTAAGTGGCCCTGTTTTCACGAAAAGAGTTTGAAACATTCAAAATAATAATTCTTATAAATGTGATTTTATCCATATGTTCAAGACTTCTGAGATCTTCATCATATAACCTTGAGACATCCCATTATTGTGGCAGAAGACAGTGAAATTTTCCTGTACCTATGACTGCAAGCAGTTACTGCCAGTTACCACTTAAGACTGCACTTGTGGCATACAAGTTATATGCAAGAAACCAACGTATTTTACTGTTCAATTAATGTTATTGCCATCATCCTGATCATATACAGCATGAATTATGGATGAATATACAAAATTACGAGTAAACAATTGAATTTGACGACAGTAACATAAAAATGAGAAAAACAAATTCTTCCAGAAAACGCACATCAAAATTAAATCTTCACAGTTCCCACAAAACTACTAGACGGAAATGGACTGTGATGTACCGAATTGAAGGTTATCACTTCGTGAAAATGGCGAAAACTACATATTTTTTGTACATAAAATATGCATAGTCAGTTTGTTCTAATGTCGACCGATAGCAGTGCATTCACCCAATCTTGTTGCTTTTCAAAAGCTATAGTAGAAGAAAGTATAGTGGTGAAATAGTTTCATGAGAGTGGGAACTGTGCACGTGTTCCTTGTCGAATATTGCGTGACATGTCTTGAAGTAAGTCCATCATATATACTGTTTCCATGATATATGCATAATAGAATAGAATATAATAATTGTGTTGTTTCAGGACCTCAACCCATAACATATTCATAGTACATGAATTCAAAATAAACACACGGTACAGAGTACCATCTTTGTCGATGACGTCAGATACAAACAAAACAAATCAAAATGGAGAAACATCAATATGCATGCAACTAATAATTAGTAAAACTCTGTCAGCACAAACGACCTTGATAATAATGATCTGAAGATAAAGTTGTGTATGTATGCAGTTTTACTTCATCTTGCACATTTAACAAAATTACATGGGAATTCAGTCTAGTACATTCTGTGTTGGTTGAATATTCTCCTGAGTGTTCTATAATATTCTATAAGCTTTGTATAGAGAACAAATTGAACATATCTTCTCTTTCCGGGTCATTACATAGAATACACTTGTTTTCAGGATGTAGTTGGTGTCTGCAAGATTGACTTTACCACTGGATGTTATTTACACTAACTAGGCCAACTTTCGATTGACAAATGAAACAAATAATATATATGGAGCATTGAATAGCTTGTAGTATATTTATTACTTATACTAAATGTTTATGTAATGGCTAGTACGAAGATTTCATCATATTTTGCATATCTCTCGCACTTTTTTTGGGGACATTTGAATATTCTTTATTTAGGAGAAAAGTAGGGCTATACATTACAATTCACAATATCCACATAGCCTGAAATAGGCTCATCTGTGGATTAATTAATACGATAAAACAAGAAAAAATGTGAGAACTAACAATCATGTCTTCCAATTTATCATTAATATCAATGGAACTTTGTTCATGCCAGACATTTTTATCACATTTTTTTCTTACATTTTCATCACAGACAACTTTTTTTATTTTACCAACCCAATCATATTTTACATGATTTCTCTCTGATTTATCAAGCACTAGGAATCTATTATAACACATTTTTGAGAATCCGTGTTTCATCATATTCAAGAGTTCCATCCAGAGTTGCTAAATCATAGGCCTACTAAGAACATGTCCTGATAACATTGTTCCACCAACTTCCAATCTAAATCTAACAATGTAATTGACCACTGGCGATAGACGTGGCTTATCGGCAGGCCACCTTGATCCATACTTCATGTGGACATTTAGAGATTCTCTGATAGGCAATGTCAATTTTCCCACATAACAAACAGCCTATTTGATTGGATGTTTTGTTTTGTGACGCTTGTGGGCGGCAATCACTAGTCGTCAATTAGGTGTATTCCCAGGAAGAAATAACAACATTCTAAAAAATTGAACTCGAACTTTTCCATTTGGTCAAAATATCTAAGTGACCCTACTACCATAGAGAAGAGTAGCCAGAATTATTGAAGATTAGATTAGATTTCTTCATCAATCCACAGAATTTTCCATTGAAAAAAATGAAAAATATATGGCAAGTCAATTTACGTTATAGTATGTTCTATTCAAGGTATAGAAAAATATACATCAATAATCTGTATTCTAGTATATACAAACAGAACAAAACATCTGAAACATAGGATAAAATTGACAAACACTGTTATATAAAGTGAAACTCAGTTAGGCCTATTATACATAGAAATCTTTCATGCTATATACTGGTTCGGTAATAATAAAATCTTCCAGTTGTTGTTTGAACACCTTCATACTCTTCTGCATTTTCAATTTGTCAGGTAAATTATCATAAAGAACTGTACCCTTATACAAGCAGTTTTGTTCGTACATCACTGTATTATGTGAGCATCCTAGATATATATTATTTTTACCACGTGTATTACATTGGTGTATGTTCGAGCTCAGGCTAACATCTTCCAAACGTTTCCTGATGAAGATTAACAGTTCAAATATATATAAACCGAACATTGTCATTATTTTAAAATCTTTTAGAAGTCATTTACATGAAAATCGTCCCTTCTTGTTGTATACAATTCGCAGTAATTTTTTTTTGTACTCGAAAATTCTTCTGACTTACACCACTCATATTAGGCCTACCCCAGTAAATAATTTCATATCTCATAATCGATTCGAAATAACCATGATAAACATCCTTAATCAATTATAATTTCATTTGCATTTTAATTATTCTTATAGCATAGCAACCCTTGTTCAATTTTCTCTCTAATTTATGCACATGGGTTCTCCAATTAATATTTTGGTCAATTGTTACTCCTAAAAAATCAGTTTCTTGCACAATTTCTATCTCATCTATACCATTGAATACTGGTGGCATAATTACGTCACAACAAATTCTGTGAGCGTTGTTAAATGTAATGAGCTCAGTTTTCAAATTATTTAGAATTTATTTAAATTCAAAATAAATTGAATTTATTGAGTTCAAAGTGATTATTTGTATCTTGTATGACCGAGTGGATAGTTTTAATGTGCTTCTTCAATATTCTCACCTGACACCACAACAGTGTTGTCATCTGCAAATTTTGTTCAACTAACTTATCTTTATATCTGCCCAAGAGTCCAAGCCCAAGTATGCCAAGCATAATATTTAAATGTAATTGCGGTACATGATTGTATATAATCTCATGCATTCTCACATATATATATATATATATATATATATATATATATATATATATATATATTTATATATATATATATATATATATATATATATATATATATATATATATATATATATATATATATATATATATATATAAATAATATAACGACTATACATAAAATCATTTGGAAGTAAGTAAAACTATCGTGAAAAATGATTGAATTGATGTTGGATTAACGACTTGACCTCATTTTCGGTAATATTTGGCGAATATATAAGAGCTTACTTATTATAAATATGCGTGCTAATCATGAATCAGGATTAGGTTTGCCGTGCGTCCGGATGTTAGCGGAACAGTCCCGTCTTATACGTCGAAGCGGGAAGTCCCGCGTCCCGCTGATTCATCAAAAGGGACACTTTTGTTCCGCTTGATTGCGTCATTTATGAAGTACTCATATTTTCGCGCCTCGTGCTTGTCAAATATTTCGCGAATTTGGAAAATTCGAATAGGCTGCGCTCTTGTGTGTATTATCGTATATTGAATTATTATTCATATATGGTTTCAGATTTATAATTGTTGTATGTTTCATACAATAGTATTGTGTAACTTGTTCACATGATCATTCTCAAATTATTCCCATATCAAAATGCAGGGCCGGTAATTAATTATCTTTGTTTGTTTAATCGTATTTGAGGGCCGGAAATTTCCGATCAATATTGCGTTTCTTCTTATTGCGTACAGTTATTCCATTCCTTTATAGTCATTGAGCATTGAAAATGACCGTTCCGCGGAGCCCACCATGCGTGGGCTTGTTATTTTAGACTTCACTCTGAATGAAGTGGATGTCCCGTTTGGTATAACTAGGCAACGCGTTATGTGTTTCCGCGTTGATGGATGAGCCACTTATATCTTTGGATTGGTTATTTATATATATATATATATATATATATATATATATATATATATATATATATATATATATATATATATATATATATATATATATATATATATATATATATATATATACACCTTGAGATCCGAACAATCAAGTCACTGCCATCTTATTTCCTAACAATTCCTATGATAATAAAGAAGGCTTTGTTCTAATTGTTTACAGTTAATTGGTGATACATGTTGCTTGGATTCAATAGGTATCTTAATAGCTTCGAGTGATTTACAAAAATTACATTATATATGTTTTTACATCAAAACGGCTAATCCGATTTGAGTGAAAGTTCGGAATAATGTGTATCATTATTATATTGAAATTTCTTGAAAATTTGAATTCTCTCGGATGAAATATTTTTAACGAATTTTTTCATCTTGGTTATTCTCATGGGATTTTTGAAAACTTTGAAATGAGTTTTCTCAGAAGTGATTGGACCGATTGCGCCTCAAAACTTTACAGTATCAAGTTAGATGATAGGGACACTTGTGTATTCCAAGTTTCAACTGATTTTGCATTTTCGTTTGACCTGTGGAGCGCGAAATAAAAGATAAAAAAGCACTTTTTTTCGAGTATAGTGAGTCTTCGCTTCGCTCATCCAATAATGGCAACCCTAATCAGGGTGCAGGAGAAGAGGGGTGGAACGCTGAGTTACATACATAATGATTTCCGAAACATCACGTTTTCAACTGTCGCTAAATGTGTATTATTAATAAACAATGAATGTGAGATCATGTGTATGAAATTAGATTGTGAGCACCATGTCTACCATCAATATGGTTTTGACAAAAACCTGATGATGATTTGAAAAAGAGTAGAATTTAAAACCGAAATGAACAAAAATAAGTGATGAAGTTCGGACGTTTTTGAACTAGCGTAACCTTTTTTTGTAGGGAATCTGGGGAATCTATTTGGCTTGTATAGCACTTCCCTTTGTGGTATTCTCCATTTGTACTGGTCTGAAGATTTGTTCTGAGAGGTTATGTCCCAGATTCGTGAGAATGGTAAGGTAGTGATATATATATATAGTTCGATTAGATTAGAGGAAGTGTGTATCGGACAGATGGGAAGAAGTTAATTTGTTCGAGATGTATGGAAGTGAAATGGACGAAACCGTACAAGCAGAGTGGAAATGCAATGAGAGGAAGAGTTGTACTGGGACAAGTGGTCGAGTGGATATCACAACGAAAAGTCATTCCGGAGACGGGTCTTAGATTCCCGCCATGATCGACTATCCTGACATGTTTTTTTCGTGGTTTCCCTCTGTCGTTAGGGTCCATAGCTGAATGGTTCATAACAAGTGGTCACGACCGGTTCCTTCCCACTATCTAAAATCACCTACAATAGAATATAACCTTTCATATCGTCATTCCATCATCTCATACATCATTCACCGACGCCAATAGAACGTATTTATCAGTACAGTGCGTTGTTAAACCCAATATAAATACATATGGTGGAGTAGTTAGATAATAGAGTAACGGCGAGCAATGAAGCTGGTGTATTGGAGACTGTCAGGGTATGGTATGGTTGGGGGGGTAGGTGGGGGGAGAGTAGAGTTGGAAGCAGGGCAAAAGCAATGTTAGCTGTATTGTATATAAGGTATATAATAAAAAGAAGTATTTCACACGAAGAAGGACGTCAAGCCATAAATTCTGGCCACGTTTTGTTGTAGACAAGCGATGTTGGACGGGAGCGCACGCGCATAACGGAGAAATACGGCAGCAGGTGGTGGTGAAATGGAGACGCCAAACGAGGAACGTGGGAAGAGTTATTAACGTAAATACAATGAGATAAAGACGAAATGAATGTTGAGATGAGGAAAGAAAATTACAGCAAATTTTAGAGAAAGAGAAAAGTTGGTAATATGATTTGGAATGGAATTAAATGAATATTATACGCGCTATATTCGACAAATGGAAAGCATTGTTCTACGTTTTTGTGAGCGTTCTACAAAATGTATTTTGTTAATGTCTTCTTAACAGTTATATCATTTTGATTAAATTTCTAATCTTTCGGAAATATGATGAAAGTGTGAATGTATTATGTATTCAGTAGCTAAGGACCCGTTTTAAATCATCTTTCTAACCTTGATACACATTTCCGTTTCAGTTATCCAATTATTTTCCACAATATATAGTAAATATCATGTGAATTAATGAAACTAATATGAAGAATTTCACATGGAAATGAGATCAGAATACTAGTAATTTCAATCAACAGCAAAATAAGGTTTTATTGAGAATCTGAAGCTAATAGATATCTCATAGAGCTGAATATTGCCAAAGAAAAAAGGAAATATTTTTTTTTAAAATGCCATCTGCACAGATAGAGTGTAGACATTACTTTCATGACGTAGGCATATCATACAGTTTTATGGTGCATCATCTAACTATTCTATTATCAACCAATAAATTATGAGAGATAATTTCCATCAACAGTGAAATAATTTAAAATCAACGCTGCATGGTTTTAATTACGTTATTTCAGAGAAATGAAAGATGTTACATTATTGGAATAATAATTATCTTTTCATCAATGATCACATTCTGATTTGATTCAAGCTTCATTTTATATACTGGGGCATTTTAAAAAATGAAATCTTGTTCCATCTGAGATACTATGGGTACAAAGATTGCGGTGAATGAAATAAATTAATATCATCGGAACTCCATTCTCCGGATCATTGGAAAGAACTTGCCTCTGGCAGTAAAATCTTATGAATTTGAAAAAGCAATGTGAGAGGTAAGCTTAAAACTCCACCATCTTATTCTCCTTGAAGAGTTTAAGTTAATAACTTAATTGGGATGGTTTTTCTTTACCTTGTATGAGGCTATAGAATCTTGACATCAGTCAAGTACAGAATTCTCTCTTCCTGAGAGATAGAAAGAGAGAAAAGAAATACGTCATTCTTTAATCAGCTCGTAGATGGAACGAGCACGACACGTCTTCAGGCTGTTCGGAGGGAAGCGCAAAGTTTCGAGCACAAGAAGATTAAGATTTAAGAGAGAGAAAAAATGTCAGTCTTAAAGCTAGACAACTTTAATTAGTGACACACAGAGTGCTTGGAAAAGTTGGGGACTATCTTTGTCTAATAGCTAATTGATATGAAGTCTTAAGTGTCGAAACAAACTGGGTGATCAATTTGTATTCAATTAATGAGATGTGAATTGCTTCAATTTTAATTAAGATTTGCTCCGTGAGTTTCTCCAGTTGATTTCTATACTTATCGATATAGTTACTTCGGTCGTCAACTTTCAAACACTAACCTATTTGAGAATGGTGTAAACAATACTTTTTCCTAATTTTTATCAGGATGTCACTATGAATTCGCATTCATTATTTCATCGTATTTTATTTTCATTCCATTCTATCTGAATTTTATATGAAATCATTATATTTTATTATCAACCTTACTCAGTGACATATTTCTATACTTGTAAACACTGTATAAACAGCGGTTAAGCACTATGTTCAGGTTCGAGTGGAATTTTTTATATGCTTTTCATGAAATAAAACTTTATTTTTATTTCCATAAGGAGAACCAAAATTTCTGGGTTTAGACAGAAGAAATATATCTTGTTTTCTATCATTGTTACTCTTTCATTTCCAAATTCGAGAAGAAATGGATTCAGAATTACTCTGAATATTTTATTTATTCAATCTTGATTCTCTCAACTTTCAAGATTATTGATTTGTTACTATTGGATGGAATTTCAGACTATTTCAACTATGAACTTGGTGAGGGATTGTGGAATTGGAATGAATAAAAAATTATCTCTAAGAAAAGGTCTTCTTTGATGTCGTTGAGCCTGTAAGATGTATCCAATGTGTCCTCGTACTCGTACACTTCCCTTTCTCGTCATCTCTCACTTTTTACTCCACTGAAGCAACAATAACGTGTCTATATTAAGTCTTTCCGAGTGTTCAACACGAAAGAGATAGCAGTCAAGTCAGTCACCCAGTTCTAACATTTTTATAACCACCGGGAATCAGAAAAGATTCGAAGAAAGAAGAGACAGGAGAATGTAAGTAAAATATAATCGATAGCCCGAGATGAGTATAGGCCTAAGAATTCATCGAGCAACGTGATTCTCGACGCATAAAACTCCTAACGAAACTATTGAAACGTTGTCATTGGTATGAGAGACAATGATAGACCATAATTCGACCAACGTTGCATAAAACTAGTCAACCGCGAAATATGCGTTGTAAGATGAGCGAGATATCTCAATAAGGTATGAAAGTCCTTAAAGTAGTTCTACCCTTGCTACTTCATCGACTCTGGTATTCTACACACCTTGATATCTGAATAAGCTATCAAAGTCGTTGAAGTAGTTCTACTCTTGCCACTTCATTGACTCTGGTGATCTACACACCTTGACGCATCTAAAAAATACTTCATTGTTGGTCAACTCTCGAATCTAGAAAGCAGTGAATCTCGACAACTTAATTTTGTCACAATTTTTATGATATATTTTATGAATATTATCAGTCATTTTATTTTTCTTCTTCAAAACGACTGATCATAATTGCTTAAAAAATCGTAATAATGTGTAAAATCCATGAATACACATTTAGAGAGAATTTCATTCCATTTGGAGAGATTTTATTTTTCAACATTTTCTGCACAGCCAAATCTTATGGGGTTTTTAGAAACTTTGAGATGATGATTCTCAAAATCGGTCTGAGCGATTCATCCCAAAAACTATACAGTTCTAAGTTGGATGAGTTTGCGTGTACAAAAAAGTTTCATGTTGATCAGTCAACCCTTGCGACCTGTGGAGTGCTTACAAACAAAAAACAAAAAAAAACAAAAAAACACACACAGACAAAGCCCTATAAGAGTGGGATGGAGACTTCGCTACGCTCATCAATAAAAAAAGTTCGTTCGTCAATTTCACCACTGCACACGGTAAATTTTATCGTTTTGTTACTGGTATTATTACTTCATTGCCAATGACAAATACGAATCTTCCCTCAGTTATCAAAAATCACACAGCATCACAATTGCAAACATCTCTTCTATATATAGCAGTGTTTGAACAACATGTTTTATTTGGTTTTATCAGAACAGTACGAATACGTTGATATTTACATAGATTTGTATCAACAAGAATTCATGTCTATTATTATACACATGATATTGTACTGACCTCACATGCCTACGGGGATGAAACGATGCTGGATTGTCTTGGTTACTAAACTTGGGCAATGATCCCTGAAGAATTGCCAAGCGGAACACAAGCATAACGCTTAACTGGAACATAAAAAAGAAAACAATTGTCAGGAAGGTTCTGAATGATATTGTGTTTATTCTCTATTTGTTACTGTGTTGGCGCAATATGCAGCACAATGTTATTCTAACTGAATTATGTTATACCATGCGTTTTGTTCTTTGTTCGAAAAAGCTGTATGGCATAATTAAAGGATCATGCAAAAGTACGGAAAGAGACTAATTGCTTCTAGATTGTGTTTTTACTTATATTTCATATTTAGTTCACCTTCTCTTACATCGGTTACATGGTTATATACCATATACGGTTATACTGAAATCTATTTTTGTACGTATCCAACTATTATTTGAACTTCATTAATTAAACTTCACAAGATAATAATTACAATAACTGAAAACAATAAATAAATAATGACATATGGAAAAAGTGACTCAATTGCTATATAAAAATGATTTCATAACTTCATTTGTCTATAATTGATCTCTATTATATATTGTATTATATAATTATTCCACTGAAAACAGGAATTAAATGCCAAATGGAAAATGTTTACAAAATGTTTCTGAAATTTCATGAAATGCACCTTTAGTACCATTGAGTCAACATTTACCTGGCAAGATGAACACACTGGGGAAATCAGAAGACAAGCCATGAGGATATGCCTATACTATAATATGTTTATATCATGCTGTGTATAATACACCTTCAAGAAATGGATTATACTGCGCTCACTGTATAACAATTTACATTTGTCAAGATGTTTTCCGCGAAACTTGTGTCTGCTTGTACTTGAAAAATGTCAAATTTTGACATGTAATTGAGAGAAGACGTGTCTGAGACAACATAATGCGTTTTCATAGTAATTCAAAAAAAAAAAATCTTAAAGTCTAGGAGAAAGCTGTCGTATGTCGAGTTGTTGTAGCAATCAGCAAGATGAAAAATTTTGAAGATGTTATTATTCATCTAGCACATCGCTCACTTATGTTGAGTAATTGGATATATTTCTTATTCAAATTCATTTAAAACTGTAGTTTTTCATGCATGTCAATAGGGCTCGAAACCTTGTCTTTGATGAAATCGCTTTCAGAGTATAATTATTGAATTATTGAATTATTGATACAAAATAAAGTGA
This sequence comes from Brachyptera risi, assembly GCA_964007535.1. NCBI lineage: Eukaryota > Metazoa > Arthropoda > Insecta > Plecoptera > Taeniopterygidae > Brachyptera > Brachyptera risi. Next base: position 11,967,200 of record OZ023330.1, on the reverse strand, counting down.
ATTTGATCAACCAGTTAAAAGAACGAAAACTTGATTGACAACCATGAAGTGTGATATATTTTAGAATCTGATTTGTCCATTTCACTCTAATCAATGGAGAATTATATCAATGCAAGCTATATTTTTCAATATTATTTCCGAGAAATTATCAACTTGTTTTGTAATAGTGTTTGATTCAACATTTTCACTGAACCAGAGCATTCTACCGAATATTCAGTTCGAATATTCGTGATTGAATTCTAATATATATGCATTATTCAGATATCGGTATGAAGTTTATATTTGGAATTTTTTTTTTTTTAATAACATCGAAACTTGATACAAAATCATTGTTCCCCAATCAAGGCTAAGAATGAAAAGTAGGATCGTTTGGACGGGGCACCACGAGAGCGATCTTACCACCCCATTTTAATTATTTAAAACGAATGAACTTCAAGACTAGGACTGCGCTGTTGGTGACCATAACTTTCCACAATAGATAACAGTCTTTCAGTTTCCGAAAGTCCGGAACACATTATAAGTAAAAAACCGTTCCTGTAATATATATCCGGACATTATCAGCATTGGTATTAACTATTAAGAGTGAACAAAACACACGAATGTTGATATCTTCCACTTTGAACTAAGTCTCTTGGGCAATGATCACTTATTCTTCCCATTAACAGCAGATGTAAAGTTTGTCATTATACAAAATGGAAAAAAAAAATATATATATATATATATATATAAAAATTGATTAGTGAATGATATTGAGAGTGAACAAAAGGTATCATTTTTATTCAAATGATGATAATAATTTGTGATGAGATAAAGTTCAATTGAACATTTTCACCAACTTTAGATATTTTAACAAAGTCAATGTTTGTATTGAGTACCGAGAAGTTTAATCAAGAAATGAGGTGTATCCCGCGAATGTTCTCTTTATTCACGGCATATAAATACCACTTCGAAGCCTGTAGTCAAATAATCTCACGGAAAATGAAAAAAAGATCGTTGGTTTCGTCAATATGCCTGTGGCGGTCGCTAGTAGCTTTGATTACCTTTCATTTTCAGTGCGACTTCGCTTAATGTGTAATTGTAACAAAATGCAGGCAAATATCTACCAAGTGTGTCAACAAGAAGAAAAAATTGAATCAATACTGGTTACATGATGGTTATAAGGGAAATGAACTGATATTATAGATGGTTATAGCTGTCAGTTTTGTGTACGAGGAAGGTCAAATCACCTGGGAATATATTTTGAATTTTATTTTGATAATTCACACAATTGCCAAAATTTACAACGGAGCATCAATGTACAATGAATATAAACTAGAAAAACGCGTTATGTGTTTCCGCGTTGATGGATGAGCGAATATATTCAAAAGAAAACACAATCACAACAATATCACACACAAAAAAAAAATCTCAAATATCTTCAATCCAGAAGTGTAAGACAAAAGTCCTTGAATATTCCCAATCCAGACGTGTGAGATAAAATGTCTCAAATATCTTCAATCCAGACGTGTACGAATAACGTGTACGAAAAACTTCTTGAATATGTGTACAATACAGACGTGTAAAATGGAATTCCTTGAATACATGTGATGCAGACAAATCAGGAAGCGGGTACCCGCCGATATTCAATTTCGAAAACAAATTTAAAAACAAATGTTTTTACACCATCCCTTCTAGTTCCGGTCTTTCTGTTCTGATTGAGAGCTTTTCGGCCATTTTAAGTGAGATAATCGTTTTCTCACTCATTTTTATTTTTCTCACATCTCATTTATCTCAGGAATAGAGGTCCACTTGATATGGCTTTACTGACCACATTCAACAGAAACCATATTTGTATCGCCAAAATACATTGGGGAGGGGGGGGGGGAGAACTTGGATTAGCAATGAAAATGTGTATTGAGATTTGAAAATGGAAACATATGGAGGGGATTATGTTCTCACATTTTAGTTCATTTTAGTTATTTAGTTCATGTTGGTTCGGATCAGTTCATGTATGTTATACATTGAATATATCGATATGTAGAGGATAGATCGACTGTCCGTCCAATTCATCAGTCCTAACAGTCGACTGAACTTATCCCAAAAGTTGAAGTTCAATGTCGCTCATAGCGATCCCATCAAAAGCTGCATATGAATATATATATATATATATATATATATATATATATATATATATATATATATATATATATATATATATATATATATATATATACATATATGAAGCAGAACGTTATGGGAAAGTTGTGTTATATTTACTTCAATGGTATACGCATCGGCATATTGTGTTTACATTTGCAACTAACAGTCAATTTTTCAGATCTACCAACAGTATCGTTCAAACAGAGTTTTTCTCTATATTGAGTGTTTGTGTGCTCCTGATTTTATTCGCCAGAATATATTCTTGTTTTTTTGTAAAATACATATGATTCTCAACATAGGGCACTGTATGTCAATATTTGAAAATGCCATTATTAGATGCTAAAATAAAATTCCATTGAAGCAATATCATCCAGATTAGAAAAAGTTGAAAAAGTGATAATAAATATAGCCCACTTGACTGCGGACTAGTAAATCAACTTAAATGAACAGTCAAAAACTTATTTCGGTTATTAGTTCATTCATTGTTCAGCTGAAAAAACAAATGTTATTTTATTCATTACCGTACATTATACTCTTTTCTAATCTTCATATAAACCGACAGTATTTCATACTATATCATTCCTCATCAAACTCACTCTTCTTTATCTGTATCTAGTTGAATATGAGATTATCTGACCAGAACGCTTTACTTCTTATCCCTGATCTGTATTATGCGTACTGCTGACGTCATGAAATCAAGTAGATCGAATTGTTTGAGATTGAAAAGTCTGCTGTTGTACAATCTTTATATGAATAGGGTGAAATATATTCTCTTCATGACAAATTTCAATTAATAGTAGAATAAGTTCAACACTTACAGACATGAGAACTTTGGCCGACCGTCGAGAAAAATGTAGCGTACCAGCATTCCACTTCATATTTACAATCGCGCTGAAAAGAAAAACTAATATCACTCATTTTCATTCATTTTCAAATCATTGTGTTCCTAATTCATGACATTATTTATCAATAATATAATAAAATACAATTCAAATATCAAATTGATCGACAAGTGATCATTATAATTGAAAAAAAACCTGCGTGAGAGAAAAACGTAGAGACAGAGAGAAAAATCAAGTTGAACGAATCACTGAATGAAAATACAAATACAAATATTCACATATACAAATATTGAAGCTGCTGTGTGACATTTAATTCAATAGAACAATGATATTGTTGATGCATAAAATATTCTCTACATTGTAAAGAAAATATAGAAATATCATCATTTTAAGTACTCATGTGACAGTATAATTGAAGCCGGCACAGTAGCTGAGTGGTTAGCTCACTTGCTTCGTGTGATCCGGGAGGTGAAGGGACATGTCGGATCCGATTCGATCCCTGCCACCGTCCATCTTTACAGGGGTTTTTCGTGGTTTCCCTCTGTAGTCTAGGCTAATGCCGGGATGGTTCCCACAATATAGGCCACGACCGCTTCCTTCCCACTATCCTTCCCACTACCTATAAAAACCTTCATCTCATCATCCCATCATCTCATTAATCATTCATCCGACGCCAATAGATCTTATTAATCATTACAGTGCGTCGTTAAAACCCAATATAAAAAAAATTATATAATTGAACGCAAAAATTACAGACATGGACATCATCAAGATATGGCAACATCAACGACTCAGTAGATGGCCATTCCTTTCTATACAATTCTTCCCAATATGAATATAGTTTGTGAAGATATTATCATGTTTTATTTTGAACTGAATAAAAACATGACGTTTAGAACATAATTGAATATTAAAAAGCAAGGAAAGACTTCCAGGAAATGTTCTCATTCCAAAGTACAATTCTAGACTAACTAAATGAAACTTTTTCAACCCCAAAACAACTGAATTACGTCACTGAATTATTAAACCGAGTTATGAATTATAGATTTGTAGAACAGAGAAGAAGAAAAAATATACATATTTGCATGGCAACCATCGTTGAAATGTTGCTCAAAAACTGGAATAATGTCGAAACGTTAGTGAAAATATCACCTCCCAATACACACGGAGACAATCTACATCCCTGTGTGTTGGGTCGGTCGTAATTTATCACGCGATCTAACTGCCATATCTTAAATTTTCTATTTATAAATGGACTTGGAAAACGTGTTGTGTTTCCTCGTTGATGGATGAGCTAGAACATATCAACATATCTTTGGTTGGTTATATATATCCACCAAGAAATCCAAACTATTACGTCACTGCCCATCTGTTTTATTCATTACTCATTCTGATTGATTCCTTCAATAATACAAAAGACCTTGTTTTAATCGTTTTTTATTGATGTTTGACACTTGTTGCTACTTGCTTGGATTGAATTGATATCCTAAGAGCCCGCATCTTGGTTAGCTGAGAATGTTTCTCTTTGAAATGCTCGACCCAAGTTTGATGTGCGTTGAAGTTTCATCTACATTTCATTATATAGGGCCTACACATTTTCATAAAATAATCCTGAATAGAACTCAATCAAAATTTGAAATGTGGGTGATTTGAAAGAATGATGCTATACCACTAACAGTTTAACAGAGGCCTTGACCCTGAACTTGACCCTGGTATTTGTCAAGAATCGAAGCAGAAACAATATTTTGACAAGGTTTATCGTGCCTTCGTCAGGTAACAGCTGACAATCAGAGACTCTTCACAAGACAGCTGATAATATTCCCTCTGAATATATTCACCTGTCAGCTGTACAGCTGTTATCAGCTGTTCTCAATAGGTTTTCGCCCCAGTGTTGCTACCTGCTGAAATATTGCTTATGATTTCGTTCTTGACAAGTACCAGAGATCCGCTGCTGGAGTTTCTCGTCTGTGGACATTTGAATTTCATCAATTTTTGATCACGATTTTCAGAATAATACTGATGATAATGTTACTGGTTATAATAGAGTTGAGCTTAATTAAACGCTTCTTGCATATTACGAGCTCGGCATGAATCAATGAGAGAATTTTCACGAATGTCATTTTATTTAATCGTAGGTCCTATATATTGTTTTTCATCATCATCCAATATCTGTATTATTCTTCAAGCTAATGTTGTAAAGTATTATACACATTATATGTACTCCAATTTCGCTACACTTCAAGTCATTGAATTATCATTTTCATTCTTTTAATCTTGTTTGATGGCTATTATGTCTCATTATCGGCAACCATATCAATAATGGCTTGATATTTGTTTCAAACGTTTGACACACACATGATATATATATATATATATATATATATATATATATATATATATATATATATATATATATATATATATATATATATATATATATATGTATATATATATATATATATATATATATATATATGTATATATATATATATATATATATATATATATATATATATTTATAGATATATATATATATATATATATATATATATATATATATATATATACATATAAATATATATATATATATATATATATATATATATATATATATATATATATATATATATATATATATATGAATATGTATATATGTATATATGTGTATAATATCTATATATGTATATGTATATATATGTATATGTATATATGTATATATATGTATAATGTATATATATGTATTTCTGTTTATATATATATATATATATGAATATATATATCTATATATATATATATATATATATATATATATATATATATATATATATATATATATATATATATATATATGTACATATATATATATATATATATATATATATATATATATATTTATTTATATATTCATATATATATATATATATATATATATATATATAAATATTCTATATATATATATATATATATATATATATATATATATATATATATATGTATGTATATATATATATATATATATATATATATATATATATATATATATATATATATATATATATATATATATAAATATTTATATATATATATATATATATATATATATATATATATATATATATATATATATATATATATATATGTGTGTGTGTGTGTGTGATTCATTTTGTGATGGAAATATGTATTTTCATTATGTATTTCTGTTTTCATGTTGAATCAATATTTATTGTGTAGTGAATGTGACAATGTAGCTGTGCTCTATATCTGGGCATCCTACATGTGCGATAGGGATCCCTCGATATTCTCAACCACATTCTCATTCCATTTATTTTGCACCATTTCGTTATTTACACGTCATTTAATGAAAATTCCATCATTACCCCACAAGCTAATGGAGTAAACATTCAAACGATAACGATTTTTTAACAAAAATAATCTCATATAATAATGTCATCTTTTAGTTCACATGTCCGGGAATTGCCAGATAAAATCAATAATCTAATGAAGTAAACATTCGAAACAACATTATTCACTTTTTATCCATATGATTTTTTTTCGTCAGTTCCTCTAGTTATTAGTATGCATCGTTTTCATATTTATTTATTTCTATTTCATTCAATGTTAATGCTTGATACACATAATTTTTCACAGACATACAATTCAATTAGTTACAAAAAAATGATTATGAATATAATATAATAATAATAATAATAATGATAATGATACATTGATCAAAGCAGAACCCACGTAAGCCGGAGCCTGTGTGTGGGAAAGGAGGAAAATTAATTGACAAATATGAAAGTATTCAAGAGGGGGATAACTACAAAATAAATACTCTGAATAATAGGAATAACAAAAAAGATGCAAACAACTACCGTGATATATAAATATGATGCGGTTTTTCACGCAGTGAATACAAATTACATGAGGTTGTGAATGATAATGATAATAACTTAATTAATAATAATATAAGTAACATAATAATAATATTAACATAGCAAAACACATAGGGTGATCCGAGTATACACATGCCCACGCTTGTGATTTATACATGAGAATCTAGTTTACCTTTTGATGTTCGGCCAGGAACGATAGAGGTCATAGGTTAGGTTGACCACCATTACAGCAATGCCTGTCTCTTTGGCCAGCATGGATACACCACCCAGTAGCACGCTCATCCATACAGACATGTGACCAGGACTGCCTCTGCTGGAAATAAGACGAAGTAATTACTAGGTGACGGGTACGGGTATAATCAAGAGAAATGTGAATCAGAGTGAAGATATCTTTGATCTTTAATATCGTTTGCTCCGTCAACCAGGTGACACAAACCACCTCGTTATCTTGTGAACATAGATGTGAGAGTAATCGATCAAAACTACTGAGCACTGCGCAGTGAAAATCTACCTGGGTGAGTATTTTAACGTCTAACTAATGTTGTCAATAATGAACAGGTGACGTCATTCATATCAGTTGTCAGTCATCTTTCAGGCCACGAGAACTCTGGAATTAGACTTAAATAATTTATGATGATATGTGTCTCTTTCATTTTTTGATAAAACTAGAAATCATCATCTTGATTTCAGAAATTTTAATCAACTCTTTGTCCTAGAGACCATGCGTCATGACGTATAAGTATCACTGGTTCTGTATAGGAACATGAATATAATCTAGTAATGTCTACGGCACGACTCAGAAAATGATCCAGGTCCTAGAAGAATGTAATAGCTATACCTTGCTAAATTAAAAGTTATTATTATCAAGATGAGTAGGCCTATATAGATAATAATTCCAGAAATTGAGATACCGGTAATGATTTGTGATTTTCTCTGAAATTAGAGATATAAAATATATCGTCATTATTTGTTGAACTCATGTTAGGGGGTTGTGATGTTGAATTAAATTGAATTTTAGCCTCATTCCAATGATAAATTTGATGATATATTTGTTCTGACTGTTCAAAAATATATAATGAATGAATATTAGGGTTTAAAGGCGCATCGACAGCGAGGTCATTTAGCGCCAAAAAATATATATTTGTTCCATGAATTTTGTTTGCGTAAACACCCTACTAACAACCATAGATGTGATTTTACAACCTGATTTTTTTTAGGAGACATGCTAAAACGATGAATGCTACACTGCAATAGCGTTTCAGAATGTTATTACATTTAATTACCTGGAAAAACATTTGTTTGAAGGATTTTTTCAAATAACTGATCATAAACTATCATACATGAGAACCATACCTGAATATTCTATGTTGTGTCTTGTGTTCTATGGTGTTGTGTCTATTTGACCGCATCATTAGTGTCAACAAAATTAACATGGAACAATTGTAAGTGAAAACTAAATCATCACAAAGATGGTTAGTGCCCCAGCTTCCAATGAGCTCAAAAAAGATTGCAAGGTGTCAAGGTTTCAAGGTTCCAGAACGTTCTAGAACAAAGTATCCTTGATAATCGATTCAAATTTCATCATTCTAACCTTGAAAGTCTACAAACCTATGCATACGTATACATAGACCTACATACTCATTTGTGTGTGTGGATGTGTGATAGTTTATGTTTGAAACAACTAATTCATCATTTTATTCACAGTAGTTATTGACATTATATTATATAGATATATAGTGATGAAATTCAAAAGTACTTTATTATCATCATTGTTTTTTTGACATTTGATATAAATAATCTGATATAAAAATTATGGAATGATATATAGTCAGTCATACGTTGGTAAAATGATCGTTGACCAATTCGATTTATTGCGAAAGCTTTCTGACATAATGCATCATAGTATAATTATTTATCTTTTTTTTCATTTTCAGTGACACGCAATCGATCAATCAATACATTTTTATTCCAAGCCAATTTTAATTGGTTGATATTATCCACTGAGAGTAATGACCTCATGTCGTAAATAATGAAATGGCACAACAGCAGTGGATTCAAATTTCAAAGTACTCCCAAATAGTTTTATTTAGATTTCATTTCAGCGACTTTGATAGCAAAAGGGGTGCAAAGCTTGGCAAATGTTACTTCAGATATCTAGCATTCTACTGAGCTTACTGATGTGTATTAAAGCAAAAGGAAATACGACCCTGCTGTATAAGTTAATTAGAAGTGTAATTTGATGTGGCTTGGAAAGCATCCATCTTCTCGTAAAATTCCTCGAGAACAAAAGTTATATATCTAACTTGATTTAGAATCCTTTTCTGTCTTGGATGAGATCACGATTAATTATTTCACAAGCAAATCTCGGCGAACTTTTAAATACTGGAAAATCGTAGAATAAGCGTCATTTATTCGTGTTTCGGAGCTCATTAAATAAAGAATGCGATATTATGTTGATACTCCAGTTTTATTACGAACGATTAATCAAACAATTCAAAACATTCCTCTCCTCAACCTCTTCAACCTCTCCTAATTTATATGAGAATTCTTAAGGAAAACTTCATCAGACATGAATATGTCCTCTTGTGTACCGATTCATCAAATATCTATGAAGACTCTTCTCAAGTCGAAGTTCAAATAATTAATCTGAGATCAACCAGATGTGAAAAATACATTTAAAAAAATTATTTCAATATTATTATTAATCTTAGTTTTTCTTAATATGATCACACCTGACGAATTGAATATGTATGTGAATACATAACCCATCATACATCATATTGTACCACAGTTGAGGATAATATTGATATTAGGTGTTTGCTATTGTATGAAAATGTTCATTGTGCTCATTCACGCAAGAATGATGACAATCAACTGCGCAGAGTTGGCTCGGCCTTGCGCTAGAAATTCAAGTCAAGTCGAAAATAGGTTCGAGTCCCGTGAAAGTCAGGCATTTTATATACATCGTTCATGAGTCACACACTCATTTGTTTCGTCGCTAGGTTCGTTTAATAAACTATTAGTTAGTCATAATTATCATATAAGTAGGCCTACTATTGATGGTGAGTTGTTTAATAAAAATATCTGGAACGATATCACAGACCCATAAATATTTTGTTCTAGACTTTTCCGAAATAAACTATTTTAGTTACTTTAGTTATTTCAGTAACTATTCCGAGTTTAATCAATATTTAATTTCTTCGTGTCAGAAGTATGGGTATATATGTATTTGAATAATGAAAGCAGCTACGTTCTTGATTTGAATAATTAATGTATTCATTATAAATGCATTTTAATGTATTCCTCTTGTAGGTATAGTACGCTGGGTTTAAACACTTCCATTTCGGAGATTTGATCGGTCTTCACGTAATCATCGATATCTGCATACGTTTTATTGAAGTAAGAATAATATAAGATTATGATTATAATATAATTTTGTGTCTATGAAAATGTTCATCTTTTTTCCTTTCATCTTTGAAAAGTACAGCATCTAAAAAGAAAAGGTTTTTAATAACTTTTATCACGCGTTAAGTGTATCATTCAAGCGCCTCGTTTCTTGCTACGATGAGGTTATGCATACTAAACACCACCACTCCATAAATAAACAAGCTTCATACCCATATACCCACGTGACTCGACTTACCCGACACCACATAACTCACTGCAGTTGCTCAGAAAATGAACAGTCTTGAATGTAACCCTTTACTTTATGGAACTAATCATCGTTAATATCAAGATGTATACTATTAGATGAAAAACTGATCAAGTTTGAATATATGGAAAATATGTTATATGTGGTTGTCATTAGAAATGAACTTCAGTCAGTAGTTACGTTACAAGTAATTCAGAACCATGCTATGTGAATAAATCTATATGTATATGTATATATATATATATATATATATATATATATATATATATATATATATATATAAATATATATATATATATATATATATATATGATATATATATATTTATATATATATATATATATATATATATATATATATATATATATATATATATATATATATATACATATACATATATATTTGGCAAAAGTCAGTTAGTAGGTTCAATATATTTCAAGTCATCAAATCATCATTTCAGATAAGAAAACAAGAAAAAAGTAGGGAGTGCTTGAAAATTATACCGAAACTTTTCACCGGGTATGAACAAATAGCCCTGTATTACTTTTTGTGGGCAATTGAACTTGTGTGGTTAGTGGACGAAAAACTTCAGAGCTAAAAAGACCAAAGCATCGTAATATAGAAATATAGTAATAGCATGTATAAATCGCCCCACTCGGAGTTATGTGCATATAGAACAATTGAGACTCATGTCCATAATTCACTTGAATTAAAATCAATATGTCATTTCATACATAGAAACATATTTCTGAGGAGAGGAGAAATAATAATACGTGTATTATATATGGATTATATGAATTAAGTGTCTGCTTCCAAATGAAGTCGGCTTGAAAAAAAAAAATACAATTTGCAAGTAGATATAATTCATTGCATTACCATTCCAATTAGTAATGTCAAAGTCGGACGTACGTTTAAATTTATGAGATCTTTGTCTCTTAGAAATATGGACCTTCACTTGGATGATGAATACATTTGTTTAATATCACAAATTATAATTTCATGTCACACAATTATTAAAACAAGGAAAATGCTGCATATGCGTTCTGAAATGAGCGAGATATTTGTATGAATGTCTATTAGAAAACTGTACACTTCTTGAAGTGCTTTGACTTGACCCCCCCCCCCCCTGATACATTTGAAGCTATAATTTTCTTCAAAGACATTGAAATGTGCTCGTTCTGTGCTGGAATGTGCTGCAAAATATTCGTTTTGTGCTGCCACCGTTTTTCAGGCACTCCACATTTAGTGTGGCCCCGGGGGCCACGTTGATGGTCTCCCCCCCCCTCCCCCTACCACACACATTCGAAAAATATCTTTATGATGGTGCTTTTGAAATGTACTCTTTTTGTGCTGAAATGTGCTGTGACAGAATCGTTTCGTGTTGCTGTTTCGTTATTATTCCCATTTCAATGTGGGTGTGGGGCCAAGGTGTGGGGTCAGTTCCCCCCCCCCCCCACATACACATTTAAAATGATTTTTTTTTTAATTTCGAAATGTGATCGTTTTGTGCTGAAATGTGCTGCAAGAGAGTTATTTTTTACGTATCGTATACTACGATGTATACTGCAATATCAAACTTTTCACGTTGAAAATTACTTTGAATCAAAATAATATTGGTTTTAATTTCAACAGAATGAATGTTTGACTCCATTCAAGTACTGGATGAATGTATGTACTATACGTATGTATATATATATATATATATATATATATATATATATATATATATATATATATATATATATACACACATACCATTCAGTACAATAGTTTGTGAATACTATCTAGTATCTGCATAAACTAGAAACAGCATATCAAAAAAAGGTGAAAAAAAGGTTTTAAGATATTGAAATAAATGCACACATCCAGTACTTGAATGGTGTCTCTACCATTCAATGTGTTAGAATGAAATATTACTCTGATTAAAAGTGATTTTCAACGTTGAAAGTTTGATATTGAGGTGAAAAATGATCATTATATTGAAGGATAATCATATTTGTAATTACCCATGGTAGCAGAGAAAGGAGAGGAGAAAGAAAATTCCAGCCAGGATGTCTGCTCTTCCTACAATCCCGGTGACCTGAAACAAAGGAAATTATTCGGTTATATTATTCTCCCGTTATAAGACAGACAATTAATATGTTTTTCTTCAGACATAACAATCCTAGTACCTACAACAGATCTTTTTGACAAAAAAAATGAGAGAACTCATCATTATGTCTATCGGTATGTTATCTATGTAATACCCTCTTTACACGATCAACTTATCCCTAGCAATGCATTTTCGAAATGTATCGCTATCAAGTAAAATACATGCCTCTCCTATCTCGCGTTTACACCACAGTAAAAATTGCTATTGCTGTCAACGTATTGCCTTGAGTAAGAATATGCTCAACTTTAGAGGCAATATTGCTAGTAGCCGACCAATCAGCGACCAGTAAAGTGTAACGTCACATTCTATTGACTGCCCAGCTTCTGTTGACGCCGTATCGTTGAATGGGAGAATTTCGGAGATTGGTGACTGACCATTTTTGATCGACTACACTTTTTCAGTGATACAGAAGATAGGTTACTTTTAGGTTATGTTAATATTGATCTGAACGAAATCTCTCTTTATCGATACAGTAGTATTCGAGGTGATACCGATTAGTATTTTTATCGCAACTGTCGATCTATGTTTTGGTGATATAAGCTCTAGGTTTCGCTACTGGCTTTCGCTAGTTCAAAGTTCAAACTACACCGCTACGGCAGAAAATACACATCTCATGATCCTATTCACGACGGAAAGTACATTGCCGAAATGGATTGTTATTTTAGTTGATCGTCTAAGGGTCTTTAAAGCAGATGGAAAACAAATATCAACTCGGGAAAACAAAACATCATATTATACCAATTCGATCAACCAAATCATTCTATTATATCACATAATGGTCTGAAACACAGATAATTCATTACTTTAGAAAAGTTCACTTTAGATTTGTTGAGTAACATGAATTGGCGAAGTGTCGAGTAATTACATGATGCATTTTTGAAATCATAGTTCGAAGTAGTTATGAATACAGTTGGAATATTATAAGATAATCAGTCAATTTTCCCGCTTTCGATTCACTTTTACTCGGTGAAAAATAATAATGAACCGTCTCTCACACAGTTATTCTCTTCAATACGATCACAAATACTTATATAGTATGATGTCTATTATACGCTTCATTGTCGTGATCACGTCGTCTCGGGAAAACCTTCAACACGTACCTATAACATTTCATCACGTGACATAGTACATTAATCGAAGATGTAAGAATGACTTGTACCAATAGGATTACAAGGGATGTTGGTAAGATGAACACTTGCACCCTTGTGAGTGCTAGATCACTGCCACTGGCCACTCCGTCGAGAATTACACGCGCACTTGTACGTCAGTAAAAGGGGTGTGGGGGGGTACGAAAAGGAGATTAGTTCCTCGGAGATTTGTACAAATAAACAAATTGCTCGTTCAAAGGTTAGAGAGAGTGCTTCTATTTATTAAAATATGAAGAAGATAAATATTCCTTCGTATAAAAGCTTTTTTCATTTGTAGTCGAGTATTTTATCTTCATTTTTTGATGCGATCTCTCATCGCAAAAAGGGTTGATCCGGTTGAAGTGGCTAGTGATTATACAACACTTGAGAAATGCTTATGACAGACTTCGAAGTATCTAGTTGATTGTAAGAGAATTTATAATTGGATCAACAAAGTAAATTGACTCAATGAGACAGGTCAATATAGAATGGCTCCGTCAAATTGGCTCCGCCCAATCTGAATTTCTGAAAAATTATTCAGCATGCATTTTAAGCTCATTTTGAGCTGAATTGAGCTGCGCACTTCATTTGTTTTGAGCTCATCCCCTAACCGAAATATATTAACTTATGTGGGCGGGCCAAGTTGCCAAGTTAATCGGATGAAAAACCACAACTTGGCTCAACTCGTCGGATCGAAACCGGACAAAGACTATCATTCTGAGCTCGTTTTGAGCTCATTTGAGCTGCCCTTCATTCGTTTTGAGCTCATCTCCTGATCGAGATATTTTAACATGAATAGACTGCCTAACAAAAAAGTGTTCTCCTATAGTTTGCTTTCGAGTGATGTAAGTGATTGTCAGAAGGGACCGACAATTCGATGTCAACTAAATGTAATCTTTCATGGCCAATCTTGGTGAATATTTGGTTCTTGAAATATCCACCTATCACAATCTTTGTTAGTTGCCTTGTTCGCAGTACTACTATGATACGATTGCTCGTCATTTGTTACTTGACGAAAACCTTTTCCGGACAACCAGGCAAGAATCTATACAGAATTAACATGTTCATCCATCAACACAATTATATATATATATATATATATATATATATATATATATATATATATATATATATATATATATATATATATATATATATATATATATATATATATATATTAGGGTTGCCTTTCGATCGAAAAATCGTGATCGAAATCGAAGTTCACAATATCGAAAATCGATCAAATCGAATCGAAATCGATTGTATTTTTATCGAGAATCGATAGAATTGACGAATCGAAATCGAATAAAAAAACGTGATAGGTAGCAAAATACCATGTTTATATACCCCGCACGCGCTATGTATATAAGGATAATGTTACCAATGGAAGCGTTACTCGTGACGTCTCGCGCTACTCTTTTTTCGATCTTCGAAAACTTTTCGATGTCAAATCAAATCAAAAATCGAAAAGTACATATCGAAATCGAATCGAAAACCCATAATCGCAAATCAATCGAATCAATCGAAATCGAACGGCAACCCTAATATATATATATATATATATATATATATATATATATATATATATATATATATATATAGTATATATGATAATTTATATAAATATATTGAATAATATATATATATATATATATATATATATATATATATATATATATATATATATAGTATATATGATAATTTATATAAATATATTGAATAATATATATATATATATATATATATATATATATATATATATATATATATATATATATATATATATATATATAAATATGAGTTTGTGTTTGTATGAATATGAATAAAGTAGGACATACAAGAATTGATGTCCACTACTGCCAGAGGTTCGGGTCTTGAAAACAAAAAGTTGATAGAATATACAACATAGTATTATTCGATGTAATTATATAGCCAAAGTCTTCTAATATCACATCCACGTCAGATACATAGAAATAATAATAATTGTCACGTGATAAACCAACCAAATAATGTGTCTCTCGAATAATTTCGACTGGAAATTACGGCGAAACCCTCTCAAAGGAGCACAATTCGATGTGTTCACAGTTCTCTGACTCCACAGACTATCGGTAATTTTCAGAGAAACGTACGTACACTTTTATTGAAGCGTACTCTTGTTCACTGACAAAACCACACACACACACACACACACACACACACACACAGTTCTCGTTGTAACTGAACATGTTCTGTTCCGTATTGATCAAATGGTTTATTTTCAGTTCGAGTTGTAATTGTTGTTCTTTTCTCTCTCGCCACCCACTTCTATCCGATTGAACATGTCCAGGTTTACGACATTTACCGATCTTTATTGCAACGTCAACCGTAAGCTGTGGAAATTTCTCTCTAGTAAACCTAACCTTATGATGTTAAACCGTTGTAACTTGAACAACAGATCGTCTTGAAATGTGTAGATATAGCATTAACCACAATTACCCACTTGGTGACGTCAAATATCAGAGTCACATTGAATTTTAAGATTCTTCAATGTGAATTTTAATGACATATTGTAATCAAGAAGACTGTTTTTGGACATTTTCTTGTCCGAATGTGTCTAAAAATAGAACTGTGGTTAATGCTATAGGCAATGATACTTTCCAAGATTGTGATGAACAGTCATAATTTGAGGAATGGAATTCAGTAAAACGTTTGTATTTACAAGTATGATATTATTATCATTATATTTTAAAATTATAATAATGAGGAGAATCGAAAAAAAACTCATATATGTATTGTTATATTGGCACATTATACTATCATTGGAACTCGTATGATTCACAAAACTGAATACGCCATCACTATACCTGTAATTATTCTGTATGAGTTATATTTTGCATGTGTGTTATAATTATAATGCAAACCACAGATGAGCCTGTTTACAGGCTTTGTGGAATATTGTGAACTTTTCTGTATAATCTTGAATTAACAAATGAATAAAAAATCTTTATGAAGAAAAAAAAATTATAATATTATTAGCTCGCGTGTATTTTGCTTGGGTGAATATTCATTGTTGTTACATTTACAATTATTTTTATTCTAGAGAGTTTATTTGTATTGTATTTGTATTGTCACCGTGTCTATTTTTATTGTATTTTATTATTAATTATTTGATGTGAGTTCGATAGTTAAACGTGACTTTTAGATATTATTTGTTCATGTGAAAGAAGATGAGATCTTTGAAGAGAGTGTGATTACTTCATTCCACAGGCAAACCCTCAATGGGTTCTGTGGACACTCAAGAGTGAAAAATGTCTTGCAATAATGTACATTTATTGGATGAATATGAGAAAATTATATATATATATATATATATATATATATATATATATATATATATATATATATATATATATATATATACATATATATGTGTGTATGTATATATATATATATATATATATATATATATATATATATATATATATATATACATATATATATATATATATATATATATATATATATATATACATATATATATGTATATATATATTTATATGTATATAGATATATATATATATATATATATATATATATATATATATATATATATATATATATATATATATATATATATATATATATTATATCAAGTATTTCAAAATTTATCACTCAGGCCTAAAAGTTCTTTGAAAAAGGTCAATCCCAAATTACAGTAATGAAATTAAATTGACAATTGCATGTATTCCTAATGACAGACTTCTGCATTTCGACATATGTGCAGGTATGAATACCAATAATATGTTCAATGCTTTCGTGTAATTTTCTTCGAATGAGACCATTTGTGAAGACAACTAATGGTAATTCATAGCAACTCTTGATTGTTTCCATATTTTTGTTTAAATTCGATTTCGAATTCCATATATTTGTTGATATTTTCATGCCATGTATTCTCCACATTCTGAAATAATGAAACCACCACGTCTATGATTATTTCTCGGTATTTTGTCTACAAGTATGTGGTATGTTGCTGTGTATTGTTCCATATTATTATCATTATCATCATTGGACCTCATTCATTCTTGTGTAAAATTATATAATATCAATGAAATCACATTTTTCATTAGAATTTAACAATAAGACATCAATTTTACCAAAAACTTCTCCTCTATATTGATTACAGGTGATTAATAAGTACATCATATCTAGAGTACTTAGACTGAAATAACGGAATTATTCTTTATTGCTGGGTCACATTTGAAAACCCTGTTTCAAATATATGTATTCACTAAATAATTCATTAAAGGCATTCATATATGAAATTTCACAACTTCACGTTTTGTATTGGATGTCGATTATTACAGACTGAGCAGTTCTGATTGATGATGATTATTGTTTGCTTAACGACCTCACCAACAGCTAGGTTATACAGGTGTACGAATGAGCTGGTGATGATGAAACTATGAACTGATGATAAGTGAAAGAACGTTTACAAAAACCAATGCCTTATGCGGGACTCGAACCCACGCTCAACGGTGACTTCAGTTTCTGAAGCGGTGCCTTAGCTGACTGAGCTACCGAGAACGGCCTAAGTAATTTTATTTCATCGTGAGTATAATCCATACAATAACAACGTTATTCGACGGTTCGAGTGAAAGGATGATAAGCTGAAGTGAATGATGATGTTATCACTTGTCAAATGTGAAGATATAGCCATATGGTATACTCTAATTTAATTCATGAGTGTGAACCTCTATCTACTTCTTGGATGGCCTTTACAACCCTATAGGTGCATGGGTCTTAGCCACGACCAATATTTACTAATGAGAGTAAACGCCTAGCGAGAATATATGAGGTTCATGATTGTAGTCAATATAATTGTGCTCGCAAAAGTTTGGATCACTTGATCAAATTTGCACGTATATGAAAACTGAATGAACCAAAATATTGAATTGATTATAAAACATTCCATTTCGAACTTTTCGCATTATATTTTTTAAATTCAATGGCATAATTATCACCAACATTCTTGAAAAGGTTTCAGTAATTTTGCTGATATATTTGACTATTCTGAATGAATTTACAAAATGAAATATGCACTGTTTGCTTCTTTTTCTGACAGGTTGGTACAGAAAGGGTTGAACGACTGAATCAAACTTCCATTAAAATTTGTAACGTGACTTCACAAGATTATACTTGAGAAAATGAATAATGGTGAAATCACAAGAGAATAATAGTGGAACTCGTCAAAGGTGGAGCTACTTCAAGAACAAGATAATTGTGTATTCGTATATGTAATAGTGTATTAGAATCATCTCGTATGAATATACATAGATATCACTTTTTAAATTGGAATTTCAAACCACAAGATGCGTAAGATATTGTTAGAAGCGATATTCACGTTCCGAGAGTGTTTAAGATGTTTTATATGCAATACCACACATTCAACTGTAGGCAAGGGAAATGAACTCGGATCAGAAATGTGTATCCCAGGGGTGTAATTCTCATTTCAAACTGATGACACATCACCAATCTCTTTGTTGCCACCATTTGATTACTTGAAATGGAGGAAAAGTCAACTTTTTTATATTTTGAATATCTAAGAATGTATTCATAAATGATCAATAGAAAATGAAAATAGAAATGAAAATCATATCGAGTTTTCTTAAGAAATTCGTCATCTCATATTTTATTCTGAATGGGTTTTCGTTCTTTAAACTGGGCAAACGCTACGTCTTTACCTCGCGTTCAAGGATGAGCTGGTTATAATTAATACCAGTACCTCACCTACTGTACCCTATTGTGGAGTCATCTGACTTGAATAACCGTAACTATAATTAATATATACAGTTAGACAGTTAGGTTGTGCCACGTTAAATCAGGTTAGGTCCCAGTCGGTACTAACCAGACCTTGATAACCCAATTTTTTGAGAGCCCAACCCAGTCAGTTGGGTTGGGCAACGTAATATCAGGTCAGGTCCGAGTCGGTACTAACCGGACCGTGATAACCCCAAGCATGACAGCCCAGCCCAGGCGGTTGGGTTAGACGATGTTAGATCATGTCAGGTCAGGTCCGAGTCGGTAGTAATCTGACCTTGATAACCCTAACCATGAAAGCCCAAGCCAGTCAGTTGGGTTAGGCCACGTTAGTTCAGGTCAGGTCAGGTCCGAGTCGGTAGTAACCTGACCTTGATAACCCTAACCATGAAAGCCCAAGCCAGTCAGTTGGGTTAGGTCACGTTAGTTCAGGTCAGGTCAGGTCCGAGTCGGTAGTAACCTGACCTTGATAACCCTAACCATGAAAGCCCAAGCCAGTCAGTTGGGTCAGGCCACGTTAGTTCAGGTCAGGTCAGGTCCGAGTCGGTAGTAACCTGACCTTGATAACCCTAACCATGAAAGCCCAAGCCAGTCAGTTGGGTTAGGCCTCGTTAGTTCAGGTCAGGTCAGGTCCGAGTCGGTACTAACCTTACTTTTATAACCCTTAACCATGAAAGCATCAGAACTAACATAAAATTGTGGTAGTGTAAGCTAAAAATAATTCCAATGAAATTCAATGCTGAAATAATTGATTGGCTTGTTGCAAATTCCGGTGATTCTCACCACACTCACTCAAAATGGAATGTATATATTTGACGGAGAAGTTCATGGGCAACGTTACAAATTACAATGGAAAGTCGAGACAGTGGCGCATCCAACAGAAATGTTATGTAAAACCATCAAGAAAAACTGAATATATATATAATTTCAATTAATTCGATAATGACTTCTCTATATTCAGAACGAATTCTTTCTTTCAATATATTGTTTTCTAATGTTCGTGAATAGTTATTTATTTCATTTCTATATTCATTAAAATATGGTATTAGCATGAAAGAATGTTTGGGCAATACAGTCAGAGGCATTTAAAAGATCGCAAAATATGCAAACCACCTCTGCTGTATTTTCTGCCCATTGAATCTCTTTTTGTTATTGCCAACACTAAGTTATGTTGATATAATACTGTTGTATATACTACTACTACTAAATTTATACCATCCATAGGATAATGGGTCTACGAGAATCGAACGAATGTTTCAACATATACAAATATTTATGTAGCAACAACACTATACTTCATCACTTCTACTTTCAAATTAATGGAGGTGAAACATTCACCAACTGATTCAAAACATTAATTAAATCCATTGATAAATATAATTCAATTCGTTATTCCAATCCATTGATCGATTCATAGTATCACTAGGCAAACGCGAAATATGCGTTGTAAGATGAGCGAGATATCTGAATAAGGTATAATAACAGTCCTACATTTGCTACTTTATCGACTCTGGTATTCTACACTTTTTGTCCTTCATTTGATTGCTACTTTATCTTCTCTGGTATTCTACACACCTTGACGAATATGAAGAATATTTAATGCTTGAGCAAATATCGAATCTGGGAAGCAGTGAATCTTGGCTCATTTCCATATATTTGATGTAAAAAACCAGTTATTTGAATTTTTTTCTTCGAAACGGCTGGTTCGAATTGCTTACAAAATGGTGGTTATATGTATCATTTATGTTTGAACACTCAGAGAAAATTTTATTTCTTTCGGAGAGGTTTCATTTTTTCATATTTTCTCACCCAACCTAATCTTATAGGGTTTTAAAAAATTTGCCATGATATTTCTCAAAATCTAATCGACCGATTCATTCCAAAAACTATACAGTTCTAAGTTGTAAAAGTTGGCCTGTACAAAAAAAGTTTCATGTTGATCAGTCAAACCCTGCGACCTGTGCAGTGCCCACAAACAAACAAACAAACAAAAAACACACAGACAAAGCCCTATAAGAGTGGGATGGAGACTTCGCTACGCTCATCTAATGATCGATAATTTCATGCATGAAATTCTCTAATTTCCTCTAAAATTAATTAATTCTATCGTGAATTCATGCCCAGTATTACCATGTCCAGCTAGCCTCTACCTGAGACTAGGTGAAAACAAATAGCATGCGTAACCATGGTGCTAACAACTTTAAACTGTTAGTTAGTTGAGTTGATAATTCAGTGACTCACTCAATCTGAAGTTATGTAGCACCCTGCTCAACGAGCACTATAGTCTATTTATGATTACTAAATGATTACTATCAACGTTGAGAGTTCCTTCCCGTCGCATCTGCTTTCAAATAAATGTGTGATCTTATGAAGATATTTCTATTGTGCACACTTCTTTTGAGTTATTCATCATGTCTAGAAGCTTTTAAGCACTGCACGTTGTATATAATCATGTACTCCGTAGAATGAAGTACACATTTCATGGATATTGACACTGAATTCGCAAAGCTCAAACCCAATTGCGCGTGAATGTGACCAAATGAAAGTAGCGACGATTCCATTTCAACTACTAAGGCCCGGTTTTACGAAATTGGATTAAGCAATAATAGTTAGTGGATTAATTTGTTATCACCATTGGTTACATATGTTATTTTCGTACCTTTGATTAATAGTTATTGGATTAGTTATTGGAATAATATATTGACTTATTTCATAGCATGTATTTTAATACAGAGTGTAAAATTTCACTGCCCAAGAAATGAATAAATGAATTGAATTGAATTGAAGTAGAACTCTGACTAAGATTGGTGAAACCAGGCCTTAGATCGAGAAAATCAAGCTTGTGGTTATGTTTTTGAAATTGATTACCTATCAGGCGAAGTAATCAATCAACTTGAAACTATTTCTGGATATTGGTGTTATACCAGAATGGAATAGACTGAGATCGTTTTTGAGAAAAATTTCAATTTTGAAATTTCAACCGACTGAAATGAATTTTTTTTCAATTTCAGAGAAATATGGTTCTTAATTTTTAATGAAATTATTGTAAAATATCGAAAAATTTGAAATTAATAAATTGGACGTGTTGAGGATAATCAACAAGTTGGAAATGTGAAGATGATAGTTTTGGGGCTTGATAGTTTCAAAATCAAGGTGTGTAAATAGCTTTGGTGTGAATTCTATATAAATTTATAGCTCATCGTACAACGCATATGCCGTTCTTCTAGTTATATAACAACACTTTCGATCGATTATAACTGAGAAATACAGATGATATTTTCCGAATGATTACAGAATTGATATTGTGATATATCATCCTTATTATGTAAATAAGGTGATGCATCTAGCAGCTACGAATGTTTCCACGAAAGAAAAGGTCGTCCATACCAACGAAACGTGCCCAATTATTACCGTCATATTCGTGAAGTCGTGATATTTTCAGGGTGTTATGGATTTTCAGGACAAGGTTTACGATCTTCGTAAACTATATATTTTAAAAGCGATGAACCGTGAAATTTCAGTGAGATTATGGAATTAGCACAGTTTTCGTAGTTGTTTGTACGATCTTTTTTTTCGTGGATATAATCATATGGTACTTGCTTTGGCGTGGACACAACTACACCATTGAAGACACCAGTTATTGTATCACGCAGAATGAAATGAAATGAAATAAATGAAAAAATAAAAAGACAATATAAAAATACTTCATCGATGAAATGATATCGTCAACTTGATTATCGTTATTATTGCTTGTATGCGAGAGAATAATTTATCCAATTGTTGACATGTCAAGTCCAACATGTTCTAACACAATGTGGCGTAACACGGCAAAATGTCACTAGCTGTCATTTTTATCAAAACAAACCAGTACCAACTATGGAATCCTGAAGTGATTACGATTCCGTGCAAGTCAAAACCGAGGAAACGAGAAAAACTAGGCGTGACTGGAGAGTCGTGAATGTCACTTGCGGAAATGAAGAAAAACGAAAATCTGTCACCACTGTCGTTGTGAAGAAAATATAAATTATAGTAGAAATTGAAAGACGCATGTATCTTGTCTCACAGTGAGCACAAAGACCAAAGAGTTGGACATTTGTTATTCTCTTTTTCTGTAAATGTAGCTTCATAAATATACACACACACATATATATATATATATATATATATATATATATATATATATATATATATATATATATATATATATATATATATATATATATATATATATATATATATATATATAATATTATTATCACTGAATACACACATTAATATCATTGTGAGATACCCGCTTTGTTGAATCAGATGGTTGAGAGCAGTTGCGTATCAAGCAAAAGGTCATGGGTTCGATTTTCCGAAGAGGTGGTATCATTAATCGTTTGGCTATACATTAAATTGCCTTACATTAGCAGCAAGAATACAAGATATTGAAAAAAGACACACACAAACAGACATACAAGGACAAAGAAAATTACAATTCATTATAATTATCATAATTCCTATTGAGATTGAATCTTCAAATCTAGTGAATTACGGTAATATAGTCAACTTATCCTGGTGTGGCCACCAGAAATTCCCCCTAGTGACCGCTATAGGCTATTGGTACTCATTCTTGGGTCATGTGGCTCTTGCACATAGGTCTTCTGCATTCTTCACATGAGTCTTTTGAATGATGACCAGGTCAATATAGTTATCGTTTAGAAGTTAAGATGAGTATTGATATTTGGTCCTGCTTATTTTTTCTATGTTTATCCTGACAAATTCCGACTGAGTTCTGTGGAGAACTGTTTGTATCTATGCGTGTATCCATCTTCATCTTCAACTCCGTTTTTTTTCCTTGGTGTGATGTAACTGCGTAAGTAGCCAGGAGATCATAAAGATAGTGTGGTATTTTTCATTGATAATAATATCCATCTCACTAACATCACGTGCTGTACTGTAGGTATCAACAGTCAGTCACGTACTCATATATATATATATATATATATATGTATATATATATATATATATTTATATATATATATATATATATATATATATATATATATATATATATATATATATATATATTCACAGTGAATTTTACAGTCGTTCACAGTGGGTGTACGTGGAGGTGATTGTTTGAGTGTGTATACTATTCTTCGATAATTAAATTACGATATGTAAATCTTCACTTCGGCCGGATCAAAAACAGACAGAGCCAGCTGCCTTGATTCAGTAAAGGTATTTTATTGTATTAAATTGCATAACTGCATTTGCAATGCAATTATAATCCGAAGAATAATAATTGGATTCATGATCTTCTATTTCTCAATGAAATCAGAATGAAGTTATCAGACGCGATGCCAATTATCTAAAACAAACCCTTCTCAGGAGGAATAATTCTCTTTGAACAAATGCGGGATAAGAAAAGGTAGACTTTCGAACCTCGTTTATTAATTATGAACAATGTGTAGTCGTGAAGTCGGTTGACACTGGGTCTTGACGCCCGACGCCCACTAACGAGCGAAGACTGAATTATGCATTCGGGTGAACTCACGGTATAATGAACCTAAGTAAATCAACATGACTCTCTTATGAGGAGAAGTTGCATAAAACAAACGTTGGATTAAATAATTGCTTTAAATGTTAAGTAGATTGTTTGAAAATACAGTTTTGGTTTCATTGTAGACGAGATTTAACTTCACAGACGGATTCTCGGCAAACTCTTAAGTAAGTGGAGTGGAGGAAAATGTATCACTGGAAAATCTAATTGAAGAAAATGTAACAGTTGATTGAACTTTTGGATTAGTTAACTGATTAGTATTCAGTTTCTTATCGTGTTTCTTATAAATGTCAGACAGTCTTGAGAGTCGTTTCATTTTCGTTAATTTTACACTATTCCACTCTATCGACAAATTTGTATAAGTTCCCATGAAGCTTGTTCATTGGAAAATGTGAAATATGTCATGGTATAATCATGACCATGGTGTCATGGTCACATGAATGAGTATTTTTCTGTGTTAAGTGAAATATGAACTATGATATAAATTGAGTCAATTAAAATCTGCGATAAAGTCCATGAACATCAAGCAATTAAAAGTGTTTTAAATTAATTTAATGAGTACATTCGATGGAAAATCGTATACTGATATATATATATATATATATATATATATATATATATATATATATATATATATATATATATATATATATATATATATATATATATATACATACATATATATATATATATATATATATATATATATATATATATATATATATACATATATATATATATATATATATATATATATATATATATATATATATATATATATATATATATATATATATGTATATATATATATATATATGTACATATATATAAATATATAAATATATATATATATATATATATATATATGTTCATTTATACATATATATATATATATATATATATATATATATATATATATATATATATATATATATATATGAATATATATATATTCATAATGAATAGTATTTATGATATAAATATGTATATATATTTATATATTCACATATATATATATATATATATATATATATATATTCAAATATACACAGGCCTACAGTTCAACATAGGAAGTCGGAATAATTGTGATAGGTATTTGAACTGGCTTATGAAATGATGAATTGCGCTCAAGATACAAAAATATATTTTAGTTCGATTATTTTGATCTGTTGATTCATTTCGAACTTTCAGATAATTCAAGAATACATACATTCAACCTGATCACTTCAATGGCAGAAAATGTTTGAAACAAAATTGAAGTATGAAAATATATTGACATGATTGGCATTCAAACACACGAGTACAAGAACAGTACCAGACAAGAAGTGTCAATATTCCCCCATGCATTGGGCCTAATAGTATAGAATTTTGAAGAAAAATCAGAATAATTGATATGTTCATCACTTTCTCTTTCCTTCCTCAAGACATAATTATCTAGTATGATAATGTAAGACGTTTGATTATTTTCTCACCACCGCAGTGTGTATGTGTATGCGCCATGCAGTATGCACGTGCTATGAATAATGTATTCCGTATTCTGTGGAGTAATTGAAACCTTTACTATTACTACTCATACAATTATATCGAAGTCAGTCCAGTCATGCTGGAAATGTTGGGTCAGAGAAGTGTGTGATCAGTACGGAATGTGTTCTTACCGCCTCAGTGTGCACCTGTAAGCGCCATGCAGTATGCACGTGTTATGAATAATGTGTTCCGTATTTTGTGGAGTAATTGAAACCTTTACTATTACTACTCATACAATTATATCGAAGTCAGTCCAATCATGCTGGAAATGTTGGGTCAGAGAAGTGTGTGATCAGTACGGAATGTGTTCTTACCGCCTCAGTGTGCACCGGATGTACCGCGAAGAGCAGTCCTGCTAAGCCAGCGAAGCCGAGCTGCAGCCCGGCGATGACCAGGCATACACGCGTGAACAGCATTGAAGCCACCGCGTGGAGGAACACGTTGCACGCGTGAAACCACGTGGTCGACATGCCCCACAGTTGGTAGTTCATCCTGTGGACAATTGAAAGCACTCAATCATAATCTGATACATTGTGTGTAGTTCGAGAAAACTTCCGGCACTTCCACCAATATGAGAGTAAAATGAGTAGTAATCTTTGAGATTGATCTTTTGAACGTATAAGGTGATATGAACTCATGATTTGTTGAGATGTGGACTGTGAGATGATATATATATTCATATATATATATATATATATATATATATATATATATATATATATATATATATATATATATATATATATATATATATATATATAAATATGAATATATATATATATATATATATATATATATATATATATATATATATTTATATGTATATATATATGTATATATATATATATATATATATATATATATATATATATATATATATGTTTTGTTGAAAGCTTTCACGAATCATTATGTAATCAATAATCAGATCTTTATTTAATATATATATATATATATATATATATATATATATATATATATATATATATATATATGAGTATATGACTTTCTGTTGAAACGTACAGCACGTGATGTTGATATGATGGATATTATTATCACTGAAAAACGTAGAGGTGGTGTTTTCCAGTGATAATAATATCCATCATATCAACATCACGTGCTGTACGCGTTTCAACAGAAAGGCATGAACCCCTACTACTCCTAGTATCCCGCCTACTCCTATAAGGTTCAATCCGGAGAACAGTGTAATTGACTAATTGGTCGTGTGCCCATAGTGCATCACATGGTAACTGAGTTCTTAAATAGGTAGGACATATCTCTACCCCTCAACTTCCATCTGTACAATTACACACACACATTATTATCTCTGGAAGATACCCGCCTCGTTAGCTCAGATGGTTAAGAGCAGTAGCGAATCAAGCCAAAGGTCCGGGGTTCGTTACCCGACGAGGTGGTGTTTTTCAGTGATAATAATATCCGACACACACACACATATATATCTTTGAATATATAAATATATTCTTATATATATATATATATATATATATATATATATATATATATATATATATATATTCATATAATAATATATATATATACATATATATATATATATATATATATATATATATATATATATATATATATATATATATATATATATATATGTATATATATATATATATATATATATATATATATATATATATATAAATATATATATATATATATATATATATATATATATATGTATATATATGTATATATATGTATATAAATATATATATATATATATATATATATATATATATATATATATATTTATATATACGAGCCCATATTTTCACCATATAAAACATTCATCAGTACATGTTTCTATCCCTTCCGTATCTAGTTTTCTTACACAAGCACGGAATTTGACCAATGAATATATGAAAATTGACAAATTGCAACAATGTGGTACACTGGCGTACAAGTGGTACAAGGCGTACATGTGGTACAGTGGCCCCCAACACATATATTGAGGTGCTATGTATACTGTCTCTTCATTCATGGCGTTTGGAGGATGCCAAATTGTTAAACACAATAATGTTGATAAATGAGTGATATGGAAATAATATCTCAGGTTAACAGCGAACTGTGGTGGATAAATTAGAACTCACTCATATACGAATTCTTAGAACTGGATTCGTTTCAAAAGTTATTACGAAAAGATAATATTTCATGTTCGTTTCCGAATGCACAGTCTTGAATTACAGCTAAACCTAATATCCAAACAAAATGAACGTAACAGTGCTTTGAAGATCGCTTGAGCGCCAAAGTACCGTGTAATCGTATCCCATTCACAGAGAAAATAGCTACTTATAACTCATAAGCTCGCATCCAGAAGAAAAGTCAGTAAAGCGATACTTGAAATGTGGAGATACTTGGTCTGACTGACATCAAAATTTTGTGGTAATCGTACAGTAAAAATGTTATATTGCTTTCCCAGTTCCGTGTAAGACATTCCTAATATTTCGTAATTCAGGTTCATTTGATTTGTTATGTGAATTCAATACTCAAGCTTTTGAAGAAACGCTGAACGAAATGTATTTATATTTGGTTTAACGACGCACTAAATGATGGCCAAGATGTATTGGCGTCGGATGAATGATATGAGATGATAGGGTGGTGAGATGGAGCTAGGTTTTTTAGGTATTGGGAAGGATAGTGGGAAGGAAGCGGTCGTGGCTTATATTGTAGGAACCATCTCAGCATTAACTTGGACTTCAGAGGAAAACCACGAAAAAAACCGTAAAGATGGACGGTTGGCGGGGGAATACTGAAATAACGTTTCTGTTATTTTCTTTCACAATTTGGAAATTTCTCGCTAACCTCACAACAATACTTTTGTAATTTTGCTTCACTCACACCAAGATGCATTGAGGGTTGCGTTGGTCTGCCGTTTAGAGATGGTGACTTCACTAATTCGAGAACACGTTCCATTTCCTGAGTACTCTCCTGAGAAATATTGATCGCTGTATCTATCTAGTGTTGTTATTTAGAAACGGCTGATAGGCTGGCAAACTTGATCACTCTTGTTATTAGCTGAGCCGACGTCATTTAGTAAAGTTAGTTCCTTTTATCACCACTTAGCCACGCACGGTCAATAATTCTTCAAACGTGGACCGTGAATTGGAACATATTTTTAACATGGGAGGGATAGAAAGTGAGGACACCATCTCCAACCGGCAAACCAACGCAACCCTCAATGCATCCTGACTCACACAATGAATGTATAGACATGATTAATATATCATAATAATAACTCATAGATTACATTTTTGAGGTTATCACCCTCCTCCAAGAATGAAAAATCTAAAAAATCTTCATGACAAAAATCACCCTCAAAACTATTACTGCACTTTTAATTTTAATCAATGTGAATGGATAGTTTTAATAGTTCTATATAATAGTTATATATAATAATAGTTCTATATAATTAAGTTTTCATTCTTCTTGTGCGCATATTATTATGTGTAACAAATAAAATTTCATTATTTACAGAAATACTTTTCGCTTATTCCAAAAATTTGAATACGTTGTCAATGAACAACTTAAGACAAGGTTACATATAGGCTTTGCGCTTGGGTAGACTCTGGTCAAATTCTACCAACGACTGTTTGGTTCACATAAATAATACGGTACATACATCACATGTACATCTCCATCTCTGTTTCTCTTCACAAATCACAAGATGTCTCAAATCCACTTACAAGTTGAGCAAGTTACTCGAATTTCCCATTCTAATCAGACTAATTGTGAATAATTTCAGGAGGGGAAAAGGAAATATTGGAGTTGATAATGATGCATGTATAATATCATCACGTTGTGAATTGGCACAGAGAGACAACATGGTTATAAACTCATGGACAAAAAAACTTTGTCGTACCTAAAGAAGTGGAAAAAAGTACCGAGTGGAAAATCACTATAGAGATATCAGTTGTAATATGAGCGAGGAAATCTTCGAATGTCATATTCATTTTTCGAGAATAGTGATAGTGCAACTAATATTCGGTGAAATTATACACCAATTATATCTATAAAATGCACATCAAGACTATAAAAATACTCGCTAAATGTCACCATTATTTTCTTGTTTTCACAGTATTTATTGTCAACTAATGACAGTGGAGATTTCCAATAAACTACACATTTTTCAATCTGGTGGAGCATTGATGTAGAGAAAAGTTGATGAATCATTGATGAACAGTTACACCAATTGATCATTTTAGCAATCACAAAAATCACACACATTTCCACCTTCGAGACTTTTCTTCAGACTGAGAGAATCATGATGACGTTTCGAGTAAAACGAGAAAATGATAGTATGAATGTATTTAATTCCAAATGTGTGCAGTTATTCCCCTAAAGTAGGCTTATTATTTCCATCCAAGCTAATTAGAAAGGGTAATATCGTAGAAAGAATTCAGTTTTCAAAGAAACCAGCTACATTTCATATAGGCCTACATATATTCCACTCTCTTTGAGTAAATGCATAAAGTTTTAAAAGGTCATCATAAGGCAAGTAAAAGATGTTGCTGGTGAAAATAAATGTAACAAGAACTTCTGAAGAGAAGTCCAGAAGGGATATAAAGAATGTATTTCCAAGATAAACAAAGATAACAAATATCAACCTACATTTATCCTTTAGCTTGACGCAAACAAAATGTGAATGAATATCAGTCTACTTTTATAGCTTATAGAATAAGTAACTTATATTCATATAAAGCATATGGAATCAACCATATTGAATTTAATTCATAAGAAAAATTATCACATTCAAATATAATATCGTAAAAAGTGACTTAGAAATATATGGTAAGTGATTTGAATGGTTGTTTGAAATGATGAGATGGAGTGAAGGAGAATTGAGAGAGAGGGAGAGGAGAAAAAAAGTGATTCTACTTTCATACACCATTTGTAATGAAAATGACTCTTCTAGAGAGTATTTGCCCTGACACGTTATTCAATAACAAATCACTCGATTCTCTCCTGGGACGCATTTCCTTCAGTTTCAAACTTTTAAAGAACAAATATTGAAATATCAATCAGGTAAATATATTCATTTTATTTATATTTGGCGTATTATTATCAATTCACAGCTGCATTACTTCTGCATTATTAATTCAACAAACTTTTCAACGTTTTTAACATTATTATGGAAAAGTTTTCATCATTGACGTACTCGTTTCAATATATGTGAAGTCAATCAGAGTTGTATTACGTACGTATTATCGCAGCATAAAAGTTGGGAAAATTCACAAAGACAGAATGAACAATTGACTTCTAACTATAATTGAACTTGGTATGAAAATTATATTTACATCGATCCAAACATGATTCAAGCATTACTAATAGGATCGTTTTTCAATTCTAACCACACAAAATATGAGTTGTGAGCACAATGTACAGAGCTGGCCATTGCACAGTGAGTAAATGCAATGATTTATAGCTCAACGTGGCTACGATAATAGATTACTTCACATCAGTGTGACCAACTTGATATAAATTTATAATATGAATGGTTTTCGAGAGTAATTAGGATGCATTTCTAATAAGGTGTCACAACATTATTATTGGTTAGACCACTGGTTGGCATAGCAGCTATATTATACCAAATACTATACATATATAAACACCAGAGTGTATTATTAGCTTTGGTCACTTGAGTGCTTGATTAGTCATTACCATGTTGTGAAAATTAAATGGACCATCGAACACAATTATTGAATACATATATATATATATATATATATATATATATATATATATATATATATATATATATATATATATACATATATATATATATATATATATATATATATATATATATATATATATATATATATATATATATATATAAATATATATATATATATATATATATATGAATATATATATATATATATATATATATATATATATATATATATATATATAAATGAACATATATATATATATATATATATATATATATATATATATATATATATATATATTCATATATATATTATATATATTATATATATATATATATATATATATATATATATATATATATATATATATATATATACGAATGGATTTCAAATACTAGATTTCAAATGGGTGCATCAGATCATATGATCCCTCAAGGGGGTATTTACACATCTTATATCAATCTAGAAGAGTTATACAATATATAATATAGATGGTGATAATATGGAATATGGTGGATACCGGGGATATCAGACTACCGAGGTGAAAGTTCCTTCCACATCGCACATCGGTAACAAGTGTCTCAAAGAGAATAATAAATGTCAAATGATTTCCTTCACTCTTTCAACCGCATATACCAACGCATCTATTCATCCCGGCCCCTCATTTAGGACATGCATGTCGTCTCAAATTCATTCTTCACACTTAATGCCTGTAAATTACCGACATTTCAAAATAATCAAACGTACCTTTTCGAAAATGTGGCTTAGAGTGTGAAATAAATGGTGAAAGAATAACGGCAACACACTAAAACTAACGGACTTTTATCACCTCTTCAACTTCTATATTGTTTCATTTTGTAAATGGAAGTCTGCCATTGCTTAGACGTCTATTGCAGCCGGTTGCAGGGTGAAGCGTCGCGACGACTTGAGTGGCGACCGGTATATGGTTCTTGTCGAGCGTCGAGGTGGAGGGTGAGAATTACTTAGTGTCAATCGTCTTTAGTGTCAACATATTGTAAAGACAGAATCTCTCATCCACCACCTTATACTTTTCTAATAATGAAAAGGAATCAATATAACACGCTACTAAACCAGTGAGTCGCGAATATTGATCAACATTTTTGCTACCGTATACTCTTTTATATGTCTAGAGATGGGTTCGTTATCTTTGTTCAAGGATCCGTACATGAACCACAACAACTGCGTGTATCTACTTGACATTTTGTTTTGTATTTATGATAGTAGAGGCATGTGCTATCTCTAACAATGAGTGACCATGATGATGAGGGGATATTGTACTACTTCTTGAGCGACTGTGCTTTGCTTTCTACGCTCATGAACTGCTTCAATGATTGCCCCCGTATGAGAGCTGGTTCATATTTCAATCCGACTATATCTTAAAGGCGACCAAAATATTATATCATACCGTCAGAGCTAATGTGTTATAATTGGTGTGAGATAATATGAAGATATAAGAGATGTATACATCACCACTAAAGTATAAATCCAATACTAAAGTATTAAAGTATTAAGTACTAAAGTATAGTATATAAGTATCACAGTATAAACACATGTTGTTATAAATTATGTAATCAGAAAATGAATTGGATGAATGTGAAATTATATATTGATATCGTCATGATATAACGCACATTATATGTATTAAAATTTCACTATGTATTTAATATGCAGTCAAATATGCGTTTCTTTTGAAGGAAGCATTTTTAATTCTCATCGATTTTATGTAGATCACCATGTATACTTATTATTGTACTGAAATTGAATATCTGAAATCTCATTCGACACGTGGTCACTGGCGAGCATTGAAATCTATGAATCCTCTCAGAGGGAATAACAAATCAACCAACTCATTCACACTCTTCATTTGTTTCAGGTGTTTTATATTCTTCATTGTTCTACATTAGTTATGATTAATATCGACCACTCCAGAAACCGTTTAGTTGCACGGGTTCGAATGACGGTATACAGATGAACCAAATCTGATCTTTCCCATCTTCGAATCCGGAGAAGAGAGCTCGGATCGCGCGCTGTTTTTGTAAACTTCCTTTCACTTATCTACACATCACAGTTTCATCATCACCCAATCATTCGTATCCTCGTGCAACTTTTCTATTGGCGGGATCATTGAGCAGCATTGAAACAAGAAAAAATAAGAGAAATCGAACATTTTCATCTATCGTTATCACAGCCTTCGTAGTGGACAATAGATTTTCCGACACTTTTCTGACACTAAGAAAGCATTAGCGATTTTTTCCTTGAAAAGCATGAAACTATAAATGTGAACTAGGCTTCTTTTTGTATCAACTGAAGAAGAAGGCGGTGGTGTGGAATGAGAGGACGTTCGCTCGGAACCTTCGTCTTCGGCGAATACGAGTGTGGATGTTGAGAGCACTCCCTATTTTCACAATCCCGAACTATCATTATATATTTCGCACATGGCACAGCAAATTTCGTCAAATTCGTATTCAGCAAAACTAAACAAGGTCAACATTTTTCCGACCCCTCACCTAACTAAACATAACATTTCAAACTTAATATTTTGTTCAAAAATCCATCCATAATATCGTTCATGTTCACTTCAGCAAACACAAAGTAGCTCAATTCTTTTCATAAGCTTCGGTAGAATCGTTTAACGAGTCAGCTATATATACCAGTCACTTCAGTGACTTCGACAACCACTTCTATCCGCAACGTCGTAATGGCGTTACGAAGCAACTTGTTATTCACTCACGAACAAAGAAATGAGAAAGTATTGGTATTGATTTTGAATTCCAATCTTTGGTTTCTCTTCAAATATCCGATAAAAACACGATGAAAATAAGTATCACGACAATTCGCATTTCAATTCTGCCCGCTCGAGTAGGAAAACATATATATAACAAAGAAGAAATAAAATGGAATGTAATTGGTGCTCTTACCACTGGTATGAATATGATACTTTGTGGATAATTATACATTACTTTTGCCCAGTCGATTAAGTCGTAAGCCCATTGTCTGACTGAATACATCTACTTGAACATAGTTATGGAGTGGCTGTCAATTTGGTCATACATTTTCTGATATCAACATGGACAGAACTAATTTCAATGGTTTTCGCTTAAGTCTTATTCACGATGATCAACGATAACTGGTTTTGGTGTCCATGGCCATGTTGCATTCTTTCGCTCCACATATTCCACATAGTTCATCTTTTGTCGACAAATATTCTCCTGTCCATTTGCCAATAACATTTTTATTTTATGTCTCCTCAATCATCTTTTGTTCACTCGATTTTTCAAGCACATTATCATTAGGGCATTTTTTCTCTTTTTTCCCGGCAATGATGGACCCTTATATATATATATATATATATATATATATATATATATATATATATATATATATATATGGCAGCGATCGATCTACTTGGTAAATGACCTGAACCGCCTTCAATCTCAGAAAACGATCTTCAAGCTTATATCTCCGGGGGAAATGTCATACTTCAAGCATAGCACACTACAGATTCTTCAAACGTCTTGATAAACATTGACCTTTGCTTTATCATCTCAGACAAGTTGATTCATCCCTTCAAGTGACGTTACCGGAAAATCTCTCGAAATGTAATAACCATTATCGTATAGGTGGATTATCTACTTCATATTTGATATACTTCAAAGTATTACAGCTGTTCGAGCTGGATATATAGTTTCATCAAATATCAGCGTGTAGTATGAACGACATTTTTATAAATGTGTTGCGAATTGTGAATACGTGGAATTTTTTTTTTTTTCTCTTCATTGGACTTGATCATCATCACGAATATTTTTTTATCCACCTGTATTATTTATATGTCATAATGTGAACATGAATGTTTAGAAATTTGCAACAGCGGTAATATGACAATTCGTTATATATCGATATTTTTCCACACACAGAGTGATTTAATAATACGAAAAACTATGAGTATTGCTTCACTTAATGATTACTTGTTATCATTTGTGTTATAAATCTATTGCTTGTGGTATACAATCAAATTTGCATAATATGAGGTCTACTCAAATATACTATTCAAATACTTTTCAAATGTATTCAAAGAAGGAACCCATATTCGATTCCAATGGAAAATGATTCTATTATTGTAATATCGCAATTTAATACTGAGCATATTGAATGTGTGTAGAGTGGAAATATTCTGGAATATCGGGAAAGCAATATCCAAGTTTCGTCAAACAGATAAAATGGGTAAAGCTGAGGATTCTACAGCCGCTTCCATAAATATATTATATATGTGGTTTTATTCTTGTGTAGCCTATATGTAAAATTGTTATTTTATTGAAGATACTGAATACATGCAAAAACTGACCCCTTATAGAGAACTCGAATATTTCTGTCGTCACTATATATTCACGTGAGAATCTTTTCCGAATGTACCAAAGTTTATATCGTGAGCACCAACTTATTTCAGGCATCAGGATAAAAACCAATGGAGTTTTTACTTGATAAGCATTTCATTGGATTCTATTGGATCGTATAGAATAGAAGAATTAAAATATGATGATATTATAATGGTAATGAATTTGCTGATATTTCATCATCGAACAAGTTGGGTGAAAATAATTTCATCTCATAGTAGTTTTGTTTAATTTGATATTTATACTTCAATACGCATTACATAATATATTTCCTTCACATATACAAATTGGAATTGTAAACTATAAAATGTCCTGTAAAATTGAATTCCTAATTTGCATACTCTAATTTCAATGAGTTTGGTTGATTTTCATACGTTACAGTATAATATCAAATATCATACTTGAGAAGTCTACATTTGTGGTAAGAAAAGAGTAGTAAATCATTCGATTTATTTCACGAACTACTCTGTCCCAACATCGCATACTATTTTGAAAAATGATGACAATTTCTATCAAAGCATACATTTTTTCGAACCAATGTGATTTTGATTTGAATTCTTTCCGACATTTTCAAAGAAAAAAATGGAGTTATCGTCGATCTTTATTAAAGAAGAAACGAGGACAGATTCTTTGGAAAAGTTAAGTGTGAAACGGAAGGATCTATAAGAGAACAGCAGAAACTAGAATAGAAGAGGAAAAGTTTAGTAGAAAGTTTGTGAACAAGAACGAATTTCATACGACCACAAAATGCAAGTTTCAGTGGTATGTTGGAAACCTATAGTGACTCAAATAGAGAAACTATTGCAATATCAAAACCACAACATCACTGGTTAGTGTCCTAAATAGCATAAGTTTTCTCAATGTGTTACCAAACTTACTGAATCAAGCTAAATGTAATAGTGAAGGTATCTAAAATACCTAAGCCTTCAGTTATATGA
This sequence comes from Brachyptera risi, assembly GCA_964007535.1. Taxonomy (NCBI): domain Eukaryota; kingdom Metazoa; phylum Arthropoda; class Insecta; order Plecoptera; family Taeniopterygidae; genus Brachyptera; species Brachyptera risi. The sequence goes on along the minus strand of OZ023330.1, from coordinate 11,929,475 downwards.
AGGTATGGTACCAAGACGAGAAGTGAATCTGTAAACTGTTTGATTACATTATGAACAACAAATTCACCACTTCTACCAACTTTTACGGAGTACGAAATAATATCGAGAAGCATTTTATGGCATTGCATGAGCATGGAGTTGTATATATATATATATATATATATATATATATATATATATATATATATATATATATATATATATATATATATATATATATATATATATGTATATATATATATATATATATATATATATATATATATGTCTGTATATATATATATATATATATATATATATATATATATATATATATATGTCTGTATATATATATATATATATATATATATATGTATATACATATATATATATATATATATATATATATATATATATATATATATATATATATATATATATATATATATATGTATATATATATATATGTATGTATATATATATATATATATATATATATAAATATATATATATATATATATATATATATATATATATATATATATATATATATATATATATATATATATATATACATATAACAGTAATATATACAACTCCATGGCTGTATGATATGGAAAAGGCCATCGGTTCTGTAACAAAATAATATGAAACACAATTTGATGGCTGCGCCACTCCAATAACCTTGATTCGAATTGAAGCGATATATATTTGTAATTATTTTATTTCAATCATTCAAGGTTTCCCATCGAAAACATGATGATCATGTATGCCTATGGTGATATCAAAATCGAAATAACATATTCGAATAGTCCATTACACTATAGTGTGTCTTATCCAACAAATATGGCTTGATTTCAATTTCAATGTTGATGGTTTTGAAGTTTTCATCTCAGCTGGCAGATAATTTCCGGCATGATTGCAAGACTTCATTAGTCGTGGCCAATCTCAGCAGACCTCCTGGTATTGTAGCTGTGGTGAGAGTTGTCAATGAAGTGAGCTGAATTATTTTTAGTGAAATCATATATCGCTTGTATGTACAGACAGGAAAGTGGAAGGATGTTCGGGTTCTTGAATGCCAGTCTACAGAATTCTCTAGAGTCTAGACTCTCGAGGATAAATTCATTATCGAGCGTACCACACGTTTCTGTGCTCGGAACACTTATGAAATCTTTATACTCGTTAATTTTTCTTTGTTCTTATTCACAAAGTAGAAAATGAAAGTAGAATTCTAGAGCAAACTGCAGTGATCAAAATCACTGTAGAAATCTAAGGAAAATCAAAATCAGAATGCAGTAATCAAAATCAAAGAACTGCAGTAATTATGATAATGATAATAAGATATTATTATTACCGGTACCATTATGTTTCTGTTGTTGTTTTACGTAAAATATTTCCTGAGAATGTTTGAAATAATATTGTGTTACAAATTTCCATCCGAGTTTGTCTAGAAAATTGAAATTCAGAGTGGAGTTCTTTTGTTACAACTTTTTATAACTACGAAGTTTGCTGAAGAAAAGGTTTTGCAATTAACAAGTTTACCGTACCAAATTTCCTTCACTCGATGTAGCCTGCTATTACTAATTCGAATTCTCGAAAATAATGATTACTTATTTCTGAAGAATTCTTGTTTCGCTAACGAAGTTTTATTTACCTCAGGATTTTATTGAACTTTATTTTGCATACATTGTCTTGTATTTCAAATAGGTAGTGATCAGAGAAAGCGAAAGAGAGAGAGAGAGATGATAGAGTGAAAGATGAAAAATAACGAGAACTCCATACGGGATTAATTATCCACCACTGGACAAAAAAATATTTTTTCAATGTACCCTTTGCGTGAATTATAGCTTTTCATTTCAACACGAATGAAAGTAAACATGAGTAGAACTAGAGTCCACAATGGCATGTTATGAAGAAAATGAAGAGCTGCTATCCGAATCAACATTATAATTAATCAAATACAGTATTTAAAATACGAGTGAAGAAACGTTTATCTGAATTACTGGGTCATATTAACTTCATCTTGTGTGACTACTAACATCTATTACTTAAGTTTGTTCGACATAAGTTTTGGGTGATGCTTATCACATAAATTTGTTTCAAAGTTGGGTCCATTCTCTCTGGGTCATAACTTCTCAACTCCTGTCTACAACAACAACAGCAACAATAACTTCAGCTATATCTTGAATGGTGTTAGTAGATCTTGTGTTCGGTTGAGTTAGATGTAAATGTGATATACGTAACAATGAACACAAATAGTGCGACATGAATAATCGAACCATCAGGTGATAGCTCAGTTGGTATCGCCCTCGTGTCATGTGGTCCAGGAGGTGAAGGTGACCTCGGTTCGATCCTGAATCGAACTGAATATTGGGGTTTAACGGCGCGTCATCGGTTCGATCCTCACCACTACCCATGTTTAACTGTTTCTCGTGGTTCGTTGCTCTTCGTGGTTCGTGGGCTAATGCCGGAATACAATATAAACCACCACCGCTTTCTTCCCGCTATCCTTTCCATTACCTAAGGAACCTCCATTCCGTAATTCCGCCATCAGTGTGATCATTCATCCGATGCCAATAGATATTGATCATCATAAACACACGTCGTTGAACCCGATAGATGAAAATGAATGTACAGAATGTTTAGAAATGAATGTATGTAAGAACTATCTTTACTTTTAATTCAATTCATTTAAAATAATATGGGCATACATAAATTGTTTTTTATTTCTACTTGCTATTGAGTTTATTATGTATTTATCTATGTGTGCATATGTGTGTATATGTATATGTGTATGTATGTGTGTATGTGATTGTATATCCTCATATCCTTTCATTTTTCAAATCGAAATTTTC
>OZ023330.1:11874141-11921641 GCA_964007535.1 Brachyptera risi | reverse complement strand
AAAACCTAAATATTCATTCATTCATAAATAAATATAGGATGGACTAGAAAGAGAGATATCAAAATTAATTCAGCTTCCAGCATGGAATCTTTCAAAGCTTGTACATGTTATGATATTCATCAATTCACCTATACATGACCATATGATGATAATTTCTTGAAAGAGATCCTTGTATCAAAGAAAGAATTGTATCCTTTGCCAAAAGAAAATGAGTAAAACCGTATGTTTTTCAGCGTGCTATAATTTTTCAGGATGAGGTTTGCGATATGAAACGAAACTATATCTTTGTGGAATGGTATAAAAGCTTACAGTAATTATATATCATGTAATTGCGAAAATATGTAATTACAGATGATCTTACATTTTTGTTTATCATACCTTTTTCTCCGTGTATACAAAAGTATACTGTGAGAAATACGTAACGAGATAAAAAAATATCAATAACTGGTATTAAACTAACAATTTCTCCATTTGGTTTCATAGCTGGAATAAGCCAGGATAACACACAAACCCAAGTTACACTTTCTAGGCGAACCCAGAATATAGGATGGCTTCTCAGAACCAAACAGCCGTACACACAACACGGTGCTGTTGAATTATAGATAGCTCGAGCTGGCTCAGAGCATGAAGCAAAGCGCACAAAATATTCAAATATAATCCATATTTAAAAGGAATACGTCCAATAAAATATGTAATACCATTGCTGTGTAAGTCTCGTCGGGGAAGTATAGCAATGGAAATTAGAATTTCAACAGATACAAAAATAAATAGTATCTGAAAGAGTAATACTCAAATGTAATTTGATATGATATGGATAATATGTTCAGATGAGGAGAACAAGAATCTTCCATATAGAATAGTATCCATTCTCAAGAATTTTCATGTAATTATGTCTTTATTGATATACATTTGGTAGTATGCAATAATATACTGAATACTTATTATATTGAATGAGCGTATGAGCGGATAATCCAACTTACCCTACTTGACCAAACAAACAATTTTTTTTCCCTTATTTTTCGTCGCGCTTTACTGATCTAAAGATTGAACACATTATGATGATACAATAATTGTTGCCAATTATTGGCTTCCACAGAAGTAATCATGCCCCATTCTTAATTCATATCCACCCGTCATCATTTTCATAGGCCATCATCAAGATAATATTGAGACTTTTTGTTAAAGTTGAGAGGATCATCACAGTCTTGTTAGAAAAAAATATTACGAAGTTGGTTGAAAAATATTTTCTGCTAAATCATTTCAATGTTTACCAAAATTATACAATGATATTTATCATAATTTTATCAAATCAAATAGATCAGAAATCAATGTTATATCAGTGATCGGTGTAGCAGTAGTTAAAATTCGGATAAACTTTTTAGAGAAAAATTAATGAATAAATATATTCTCTTATTCGAATATCAATTAGGATTAGGAATGAGTGATGATAATTGGATGAGCGTAGCGAAGACTCCATCCCACACTTATAGACCTCTGTCTGTGTGGGGTTTTTTTCTATAAGAACTGCACAGGTCGCATATGGTTTGACTGATCACATGAAACTTTTTTTGTACGGGCAAACTTATACAACTTGGTTTTTGGAATGAATCGGTTGGATCGAAAGTAAAGTCACTAGGATGCGCTAGAATTGCGAAATTATTTCGCACATCATGGAACCAACTATCCGAATTCGTCACGCAAAGTTTCGCAGTCATTTTTTTCATGAAGAGCTAGCTGTACTCTTTATTTATACGATGTAGTATTACATTTGAGTGCATATTTCGCACAATTTCATGAATGTATAATATCGTAGTGATTTATAACATACATGAATATATATATATATATATATATATATATATATATATATATATATATATATATATATATATATAATATATATATATATATATATATATATATATATATATATATATATATACACATATATATATATATATATATATATATATATATATATATATATATATATATATATATATATATATAATGAGTGAAACTGGGCTCAATCGTGGTATTATTTATTTAAACTGACCAACGTCTCAACGAGAATGATCTCGTTCTCATCAGAGTCCAAATTATACTGATATATATATATATATATATATATATATATATATATATATATATATATAAATATATATATAATATATATATATATATATATATATATATAAAATATATATATAATATATATATATATATATATATATATATATATATATATATATATATCTTATAACGATAAGTTTTAATGTTACAACTCTTAATGCATTAAGCCTGTGAAAGAAAAGAGGGGTTATTATACGAATGAGACCATTAAACTTGTTTCCTGTATGGGAATCAAAACCACGCCCGATCTAACTTCAAGATGAGTAATCATTTTGTTCATCAGATTCAATGAAGATAAGTCATATTGATTAACGTATTGCAACACCAGTGCTTCACCAGTGCAACTTCAGTGCGTCATTATATCTTCCAATCGTTCATAGCTATAAGCTGTCAAGATGTTATTCTGCACTGATGTAATATAAGTTTCAGAGTTGCTGTCTATTGGGAGAATGGTCATCGTGAATAAGAGTGTATATGATTTCGTCGAGCATTAAAATATTCAATTATTCAAAATGTCATAATTGAAACTGTGTTCGAATGGTACAACCTTCTTTTAATGTGCTATGAAAATTTAGAATACGATAAATACATATACAGGTGGCATATAGCCTAATTCACGCAAGAAATCATCACAAATCATCATTCATTATCAGATGCTAAAACTCCATTTTCAATTTGTATCAATGGAAATATAAATCTGGACTCAAAAATATAATAAATACTCAAAAATAAACTCACTCTAAACTATATTACAATCCGTGCTTTAATTTGATATCATTGTTTCTTGACAACATATCATAACTTCAATCGTACAGGCCTACGCCATATTTCAATAATTATATTTCATGCATCAAATGTCCATAAGTTCTAGAATCGACTCTGTGTATTTTCATCTTAATTCAAACTCTGTTATCATTATATTTTATGAAATCTTCGTTTCTATGTAGATTGTTGCGCTAAGATTGTATACTATCCAACTTGCTCGTATACGTCATAGTAAGTACATTTATTAGTTGTCAGCGGCGAGAAATCTTATAGGAAGGGATATACCAATCAATAGCCTCTTATTTCACCGTTCTTTATAACAACGCGTCTGTTGAAATAGCCAACATCTGCCGTCTTATACGATTGCCCTTAATTTGAAACGATTGTTCGTACATTTTCTTTCCAGTCTTGTACTCGAGTTGACCCTTAAAACATAAAACAGCTAGCCATTTGGGAAACAAAAGTTCAACTGTGGCTGGGATGGACCGTGTTCTCTTTTTGGCAACGAGACTCGAATCAATAAAATGTTCAGTTATATGAAGCTGCCACTGGTCTATACCCATACCCATGCTTCTACAATTTTAGACCATTAAAACACTCTAGTAACCTAGATAATACAAACTCTCCATATCCATTGTCCGCAAAATGTTGGATGCAACATTACTCATAATAATGGGATGCAGTGTAGTCATTAAAAATGACAGTGACCGGAGGGAGAGGACTGCAAAGAGTGACAATAATATGGGAGTCCAACTCGAAATGGACGTCCGATGTGCAATGGAACCCCGTTCTTTTCTATTAGGCTCGTTATAATTCTGGCAAAAGCATTCGGCCGAAGATACATATATGCGTATATTGGACAGTTTTACTAATTGCTACGTGCTTGTCCGGCATAAAAGCAAACACGAGTGAAAACCAATTCGGTATAAAATTTACATTCATTTTAATATTTTTATACGGAAGCTATGGTTCAGGATTCAGACCGGCGTTCTCATTAATAGATCCATATTTTCAACTTCTTCATCATTCATACACCAATGACGAATGACCGTGTAAAGTATGATCACATTTTGAATAGATGTAATTATCAGATGATTCGCCACAGGTTGAAAAATAAATCAAATAATATATGATTGTATATTCAAGTCAAATGAGGAAAAGTGCATCAGAAAGTAAGTAAGAAATGTTTGATCATTGCAAAAGCATAATCTTTCATATAATATAGTTGGTTATATTTCTTAATGTTGAGCCGATGTGAAACAGAGAATAAACAAACCCATTATGTGTAGAATAATTGGAGTAATATTATTGCCCTGGAGATGTAATTGTAATAATTACAGTCAGTTGGTAGTACAAATTGCGTGCGTGTTTCTTGGGCGTTTGGTTATAAAAGCGGTCAGTAATTTGTCCCTCCTGTAGATACTTCCAGCAAAACCTCACACCAACGTACTATACACATAACATAATAGAATAGAATGTACGTAGTACATGCGGTGAAAACAGAAAACAAGCAGGGTTAGTGTGGGGCCTATTAGAGGACTGGGGTGATTGCAGAATCGTGCCTTGCTTTATTGAGTCTTGAGAGGGAGGCGGAGGTGAGGTGGAGGTTGAGGAGTGGAAAGTGTGAGAAAGTGTTGAATGGAAGAAAAACAAAACATTAAAGGTGCGATCAATAAACGCAAGAACACAATTTACTATTTGGAACGCAAGTCATTAGTCATAAAATATCTCAAACAGGAATAAATGGTGAATAAAAACAAAACATACGTTCTTCGAACAATCAGTCACACATTCTTTTGTTGATGAGGTCTTTTGGAAATGTCTCTTGCTCCCGATTATTTCATTCAGATCGTAATATCTGACCTATATTGTAGCGTAAGTATACGTCCACCAGCCTACCGGTATATTACAACAAAAACTTCGATTGAATTGTTGTGGTGAAATTATAACTACTCTCTTCATCTGGGTCACACTTTACACTATGCATTACTCCAATTCACCAAACTATCTTCAAGTTATTATATCAAACTAAAAGATTCTGGTTTCATTTCGATAATCTTCTAATCTTCTTTGTAAACCTCACTGCTTTTTTATCATACACATTCGAATTTCATAATCTTCGTTTGAATGTGGTTTCCATATAAAAAAAAATATCGAGCTTGTATATATGAACCATCATTATTGCAATGGATGAAGTGAAAAATTAAAATCGTAATTGGCTTTTAAACATGGTTTGAGAGCGATACTTGGAGGGTGAATGGTCGATAAAAACACTTTGTAGGTATACCTCTACAGCGGAACAGACTTACACCAATTTGAATATCTATTCTAACCTTTTGTCTGGAATATCGAGTCACCACACTTCACGGCTTGAAAATCAAGGGACTACTATAGATCACAGCTGAAGCGTGAACGAGGCCAGTGAGAGAAATTGCCGTACATTTCAGTTAATATATATTTTTTTAAATAAGTTGTATCCGATTCATTGAAGATGAATCCATCTACTTGAGATTGGTGTACATTTAAAACGACATGAGTGAACAAATTTCTTAACTCATTTTCACGCGGAAATAGGACTTGTCTTATCTTCCAATACACGACGAAAATATTATGAAGGAAAATATCACTATCATGAGTATACTTCGTAAGCGTTTCAAAACAATTCTTGAAAAAAAAAATAGAGATATATATATATATTCAGATATATTTATGTAAATATGTATATATATATATATATATATATATATATATATATATATATATGAATATATACATATATATATATATATATATATATATATATATATATATATATATATATATATATATATTTATATATATATATATATGTGTGTATATATATAAATATATATATATATATATATATATATATATATATATATATATATATATATATATATATGTGAATATGTAATCAAATATATATATGTGAATATGTAATCAAATATATGTTATAAATAACGAATGAGCTGACTTCATGAAAAATTATGGGATGTGAGTAAATAGGGCAATGATTCGATCCCCGACAACATTAATCTTTACAGTGATTCCTCGTAGTAACCCCCTTCAGCCTGAGCAAATGCAGTGATGGTTTCAACAATACAGACTCACGACCACTGCCTTTCCTCTATCATTCCCTTTATCTTATAAATCTTCATCTCATTACCCCATTATTTCATTAATCATAAATTCCATGCCAGTGGATCTTAGTTATCATTATAGTGCGTCTTTGAACGCATATAAATAAAAATCAAAAGTTGTGATAGCAAGAAAGTGATTGAATATTGAGTAACCATTGAGACTAACAAGATAGCGTCAGAAATTCACTTCATATAATTGTTACTGTATTGCATATGCTGTTACACTGAAAGGGTTTACCGCGAAACCGCTTAGCAAGATGGGAGTTTCGGCAACTACCCTTTGGATGATTCTGAATATGTACTGAATGATGAAACCTTTGTTCAACCACGAACCTACCTGTCTTGGTTAATGAGAAATGCGATGTGGTATTCCAGTAAGAGTGAAATCTTGCTTCTAGTTCTACAGTTTGCTGTTGTGCGAACATCGATGAGAGAACGTTTCAATACTGAAATCCTTTGGCAACTTACAATATCAACGCTTCACGTATATCGACTCGAGTAAGTCGAAATGATATTTTCGAATGCATATAATAATTAAGGTAGAGAAATTGAAATCATTTTCATTTTTGAACTATATGAGACCTACTTGAACTTTCGAAATCACTCCACATTCTCGGCCATCCTCGGTAGCTCGGTCAGCTGAGGCACCGCTTCAGGAACTGAAGTCGCCTTTGGAGGTGGGTTCGAGTCTCACACAAGGCATGAATTTTTGTGAACGTCCTCTCACTGATCATCACTTTCCAGTTTTATGAAAACCTGCTCATTTGTACCCACATATAACCCAGCTGTTGGTAGGCTCCACAAGAAAATAATAATCAGATCGACTACGGTATCCAGATTCTCTTTATGATAGAAATGAGTCAGAAATATATACTCACAAGATACGAGTTGACAGAATAAATTATAACAAAAAAATATATATTAGAACAGTTCTTGTCCCGTTTATCTACCTTTCAGATGAAAATGTAACTGCGCATTGAATCAAGTGACTTGACTGTTATCTCGATGTGTCCTTTAACCACAATTATACCAATTACACTTTAACCACAACTTATAGACTTAAATTGGCAGAATAATTATTTCCTGTCATCACGGACAGGAGAAATGAGTGATGGTAGACATATTGAAGTATATATATATATATATATATATATATATATATATATATATATATATATATATATATATATATATATATATATATATATATATATATATATATAAATATATATAAATATATATATATATATATTTATATATATATATATATATATATATAAATATATATATATATATATATATATATATATATATATATATATATATATATATGTATATATATATATATATATGAATATATATATATATATATATATAAATATATATGAGGTATCAACCGATAGAACTGACTCTTTGATCCATTTTTGATATTTTGAATGGATCAACAATTGCCATATACAAACGATTCCGATGTAAGGTTATTAGTGACAGTAGTAAGCTTCATCAAGACTCTATGAAATCTTGATTGAAGATACGGAATAAAATAATACATCAAGTTTTCAGTGAACAACCCTCTGGTCGTTCTACATCAGCATTTCCGCCTCAACAAATTATGAGTCAAGTTAAATTATAATAATATATGGTTGAATATATATATAAAAAAAAAAAAAATATATATATATATATATATAGATATGTATATTCATATATATATATATATATATATATATATATATATATATATATATATATATATATATATATATATATATATATATTTATATATATATATATATATATATATATATATATATATATATATATATATATATATATTCATATATATATATATATATATATATATATATATATATATATATATATATATATACATATATATATATATACATATATATAGATATATATATATATATATATATATATATATATATATATATATATATATATATATATATATGTATATAATATATGAATATATATTGAATATATATGAATATATATTATATATGAATATATATGAATATATATGAATATATATATATATTTATATATATATATATATAAATATATATATATATATATATATATTCATATATGTATATATATATATATATATATATATATATATATATATATATATATATAAACATATATGTATATATATATATATATATATATATATATATATATATATATATATATATATGTATATGTATATAATATATGAATATATATATATATATATACATATATATATATATATATATATAATTTATGAATATGAATATTTAATCATACTGAGTGGCATGTCAGAACCAATCTGAAAAATTGAATGGGAGATTTGAAACTGACTGCCAGGCAATATGAAATACGGTTTCAACTTTCAAGATTCCACAATTCCAATTGTATACATAGCAACACCACCATTCATGGATTCCCATTCCATTTCTATATCGTATACTGAAATGAAATCGTGGAACTAACTTGAATGCAACTATCGACTACCTCCAATTCAGGCGAGATTGGAAAATTGCGATCAAATATTTAAGATATATATATATATATATATATATATATATATATATATAAACATATACATACACATATATTCATATATGAATATGAATATATCACCAGAGAACTCTGCAAATTTGCGGGGATCACATGTTTGTCAATTGGCTGTGGCAATCATTTGCAAAAGTAACACGATACGGAGCTAAGATCTTCTTCATTCCAACTCTTTGAATTTGTCATTCCATGTCAAGCAATTTCGCGTTTGTCTCATGACGATCCGTCTAACCCTTGCCGAGATATGATTGTTCGATCCTGTCACTAAAAAGCAAGACCATTCCATTCGTGTCGTGGTTCAATGGAGTATATCGCCAAGTTGATGTAGAACTGCTGTATTCACGGTACGACCCTCCACTGTTTTCGTCAGCGCCAGCATATCCCAGAACAATTTCGGTAGCTCTTGTTAGGCTCACGATCCGCTGCATCAACACTTCGTCCAGACCAGTGGCCCATAACATGCCAGTTCAGACAACCCCATGAATAGTGCGTTACTTGTTAACATATTCATACACGTTGTCGATTTTCTTTGTATCGCGAAATGTGCTCCTCTTTAGAGTGTCCTAAATCCAGCCGGAATATCCATCGTTTATTCCAGGTATTCCCTTAATTTATTTCCTGTTGCGTGCCGAGCATTCTGGCGATTGCTCCACGACTATCGGTCCAGGGGTCCTTAAGATTTGGGTGGGCCATTATCATTTCATCGACATGTAAATATATATATATATATATGACTTATTCTATAAACATGTATATCTCATGCACAAATGTTTCACGGAATAAATGAATCATTATTATTATTATCAAATTATTATAATTATTATATATATATATATATATATATATATATATATATATATATATATATATATATATATATATATATATATATATATCATTACCATGCATCTCATTTTACCAGGTCTAAAGCTGTAAAAACTGTTAAGCCAAGTTACAATAACCGAACGTTCGCATTATATGCTCAATATATATCCACACATATGCATTTTCTCTCTCTTGATGAGTTAACTAGATCAAAACTTTTTATATCTCTACTTCTATGTCCCAAAGTGTTCGAAAAGCAAGAGCATTAGTTCCCTGTTTCCATATGTTCTTGTTTTTGGTGGATATATGATATACCGCTTATCACAGTCTGGTTGATGGAATAGAACTAATACCCAAGGAGTGCCCGAGTATCAAAAAATACCAATTCACTCCTAATTATATTGTGACTTAATTCAATGAGTCCTTCATATATTTTTCTATTCTTAACTACTTCTTCTAACAAAGTTAGGTGAGTACACTTCACAAGGGCACAACATGTCGACTCGATTTTGCCAGTCCCAAGTCCTCTTTTTCCACGTCTGCCTGCCTGTCTGTCTCCTCTGCCTAATCTCAACTCTTCTCACCACCTCCCTCCATATCTTTCTATTCTCCCACCATTCAATACGATAGATAATTCACATCATTCGGGCGCTATTCAAATCAAAATAATATCTCCCAACACATTGGTAATTCAGGTACTAGTAAGAATAAAATGTATACGGTGATCTCAATGGTTTACCTGAACGTCAGCGTGGTAAGAGGTCGGTACGACTTGTGACTGTGGACATCTCTCATCGGCGTCCCCCAGAAGTCATTGCTGAACACATCAGTGAGCGATGTCACACCGAGCACATCCTTATTGTGCATCACGGCAGGGATGTCGTCGTGGACAAAGTCACCGTGCAACCCGTTACTGTAACACAGCAAGGCCACGACGCCGACGACGCCGTATACCGGCCAGCTGACTGGTGACGCCGTGCACACTGGTGGCTGACGTTGTTGCCTGTGTTTCACGACGTGGACGTGTTTGTTGTTGTGACGACGCATTGTTCTCACGCACTACACGCACACCGGTCACACTTTCATGCACATCACACACGTGGACTATCTTGAATAAATAGAAGTATAGGAAAGCGGTTTTCCCGAACGTTTTCTTCCAAATGATTGTACGTTTCTGTTATTTGTTGTTGGAAAGTAGCTTTAATATTTAAAGTAATGGATACACTCTTTCATATATCTTCAATCATTGTGACTTATAACTCACGATAAGCGTCATGGAGAATATATGATATCTATCCACGATTACGATTAGGAATCCTTTTTCAGCACGCGACTCGGAAAGTAGAGCAATTTATTTTCAAATCACCAGAGTTATTACTCGATGTTTAATGGAGCATTAAATAATTAGTTGATGAACAAGAAACATTTATTGAGCGTTAATAACAGTAACTAGATGATATTAAAATGAATTTTCGTGAAGTCTGGCTATACAGCTAGATGAGAAGTGTAGTGGCAAACACCACATTGAATACTAAGGGTTAAATTCAAACCCACCCGTTGTATATAGATGAAGGAACGCAGGCGCACAAAATCCTACCCGACACTGCAATGCGTGCGCTACCTTCCGAAACTCCTTTTAAATAGAACTTAGTCTGAACTAATTATGTTATTAATAGGCATATAAAATAATGATTACGTTATCACGTAAACTATCATAGTTATATTTTAACGATGCTGAGACTAAATATTCTATTTTTTCGAAGCTTGAACTACTGTGTACATTCAGAAATTGAAGCCAAATTGATTTTTCTACTTCAAATGACCCAATTCAATCTGTATTACTTCTTATTCACATGAAAATAAATACAGAAATACAGAACACAGATTAGTAATAAAGATTCAATTAAGTAAAACCCGTGTGAGAAAATTCTTTGTGAATTCCTTCTTTTCCTTCTTTATTTGTGCGAATATAAACTAATTGGTTGGTGATTATTGTTTTCATAGCGACCCCACCAACAGCTAGGTCATTTGGGGGTACAAATGAGTGTATGATGATGAATGTTGTTAACAGAAACCAACTGGACTAGAATCCGACTTGACTTCATTTCAAGAAGCAATGACTTGATTGAATGAGCTATTCGGGGCAGAAAGTGAATCAATTCATAAATATTATATGAAATCAAGATGAAAAAAATAATATGAATAAAATGTACTCATAATGAATATCACTAAATTTTATGTAGAATTCATAAGATCGCCCTTGTGGTGCCCCGTCCAAATGATCCTATCTTTCATCCTTAGCCTTAATTGGGGAACAATGATTTTGTATCAAGTTTCGATGTTATTAAAAAAAAAAAAAATCAACTGAATATACGTCACTGTGGGACCTTCACACAAATGTGTTCAAATTCATTTCTTGCATCTGAAAATATCAAAATATGCAATATACATTGTAGCGTAACAGATCACACAGTTATATGTTTATAGTCGTTTCCATTCGCCAAGTTATAAATTGACAAACGCATTCATGACATTTGTGACGTATAAGTTTATTCAATCAAGAATAGATCGATACAAATCTGAGAAACAGATAAATAGACAGACAACAGTTCAACAGACTAACAATCGAAAATACAAACGAATTAACATATCAACAGATTAAGAGAAGATCAAGAAAGCATACCAACACACAAACAGCAAGTCAGAGAAAGTATTCAAACTGACTAAAATCAAACATGAAACACCTCACATTTGGATGAAAAAAAACCAAACAAGAGAAGTATAACATTATTAGATAAGCGTAGCAAAGTCTCCATCCCCCTCCCATAGAGTTTTGTCTGTGTGTTTGCTTTTTTTCTTTTTTTTTAGTACTCCACAGGTCGCAGGGTTTGACCGATCAACATGAAACTTTTTTGTACACGCAAACTTGTCCAACTTGGAACTGTATATTGTTTGGTATGAATCGGTCAGACCGATTTTGAGAAATATCATCTCAAAATTTCTGAAAACCTTATAAGACTAGGCTGGGCAAGAAAATCTGAAAAATAGAATCTTTCAAAATGGAATGAAATTTTCTACAATTTTTTACACATCATCACAATTATGTATTCAATTCGAATCAGCCGTTTTGAAGAAAATAATTAAATTAACTGATTTTATTCACCAAATATATTATAGAAATTGGTTAGCAGATTCAGGTTGCCGAGATTCACTGCATTCTAGATTCGATATTTGCTCAACAATGACGTCTTCTTCATATGCATCAAGGTGTGTAGAATATCAGAGTTGATAAAGTAGCAAGGGTAAAAATACTTCAACGACTATTATACCTGATCAGATATCTCGCTCATATTACAACGCTTATGTTGCCTTTGCCTAGTATAATAGACATACAGAGATAAACCAGAAAAAAGATGAACAAAGGAATTTCATCATTTTCTATTCACTAGTCAAACGCGAAATATGCGTTGTAAGATGAGCGAGATATCCGAATAAGGTTGAAAGTCGTTGAAGTAGTTCTACTCTTGCTACTTTATAAACTCTGGTATGCTACACACCTTGATATTATCTGAATAAGCTATAAAAGTCGTTAAAGTAGTTCTACCCTTGTCACTTCATTGACTCTGGTATTCTACACACCTTGATGCATATACAAATACTTCATTATTGGGCAAATATTTAATCTAGAAGGCAGTAGGATCTCGGCAGCCTAATTCTGTCATCATTTTTTTTCATGATATATTTGATGAGAAGAACCAGTTGTTCTAATTTTTTCTTAAAAACGGCTGATTAAAATTGCATACAAAATTGTGATAATGTGTCAAATCTATGTGTACACATTCAAAGAAAATTTCATCTCGTTTGGGGAGATTTTATTATTCAACATTTTCCGCCCAGCCAAATCTTATTGGGTTTTTAGAAACTTTGAGATGATTTTTCTCAAAATCTAATCGACCGATTCATTCCAAAAACTATACAGTTCTAAGTTGGATAAGTTTGCGTATACAAAAAAAAGTTTCATGTTGATCAGTCAACCCCTGCAACCTGTGGAGTGCTTACAAAAAAAAAAAAAAAAAAAAAAAACAGTCAAACCCCTATAAGAGTGGGATGGAGACTTCGCTACGCTCATCTGATCAGTCATTTTTTTCTCTTCAAAACGGCTGGTTGGAATTGCATACAAAATCGTGATAATGTGTAAAATCTATGTATACACATTTAGAGAAAATTTCATCCCATTTGGAGAGATTTTATTTTTCAACATTTTCCGCCCAGCCAAATCTTATGGGGTGTTTAGAAACTTTGAGATAACTTTACTCACTAGTCAAACGCGAAATATGCGTTGTAAGATGAGCGAGATATCTGAATAAGGTATGAAAGTCCTTGAAATAGTTTTACCCTTGATACTTTATCGACTTTGGTATTCTACACACCTTGATATCTGAATAAGCTTTAAAAGTCGTTAAAGAAGTTCTACTCTTGCCACTTCATTGACTCTGGTATTCTACACACCTTGACGCATATAAAAAAAATACTTCATTGTTGGTCAACTCTTGAATCTAGAAAGCAGTGAATCTCGACAACTTAATTCTGTCATAATTTTTATGATATATTTTATGAATATTATCAGTCATTTTATTTTTTTTCTCCAAAACGACTGATCAGAATTGCTTAAAAAATCGTAATAATGTGTAAAATCCATGTATACACATTTAGAGAAAATTTCATCCCATTTGGAGAGATTTTATTTTTCAACATTTTCTGCCCAGCCAAATCTTATGGGGTTTTTAGAAACTTTGAGATGATGATTCTCAAAATCGGTCGGACCGATTCATCCCAAAAACTATACAGTTCTAAGTTGGATGAGTTTGCGTGTACAAAAAAAGTTTCATGTTGATCAGTCAACCCTTGCGACCTGTGGAGTGCTTACAAAAAAAAAAAAAAAAAAAACACAGACAAAGCCCTATAAAAGTGGGATGGAGACTTCGCTACGCTCATCAATAATCGGTCCGACCGATTCATTCCAAAAACTATACAGCTTCAAGTTGGATAAGTTTGCGTTCACCAAAAAAGTTTCATGTTGATCAGTCAACCCCTACGATCTGTGGAGTGCTTACAAAAAAAAAACACGGACAAAGCCCTATAAGAGTGGGATGGAGACTTCGCTACGCTCATCTAATTATTCAGTGGATAAATGAAAAAGTACCAATCAAAATTTCAATTGAACTGAATCAAAATTATTTGAATTGAATGAACAACCCTAAAACAGAAAAATATGTATGTGTACTCTGAACAAACAAACTGAAAAATTCCGAAGCACCTCCCACGATTAACATTTGAACAAACATAGAAATGGGTGGGTATAGTCAACAAACAGACAAATAATCAAACAAACATGAGAAAATATACACTGAAAAAGAATTTTGATTAGCTCAGTTTTGTAGTTTCCCTCTCGTAGATGAAAATCTTGACTATGCACTGGTATATTCGTTTCCCCCTCATCTAATATACATGGGCCTACAGCAAGCAGTCGCTCTTCGAAGGGATCGCATGTTCTTTTAATATATTTAATAAATAACACAAGCGTAGACGAGTCAAACGGATATATACACATTGCCAAGAAAATTGTACCATTCTAAGCTGGAACATGAAGCTTTGTTGTGAATGCATCTAGAAATATTGCTGTCTCGAAAAAGACCAATACGTCGCTGCAGCACAGTAAGTTTAATTTGATCTTAGTTTATCTATTTGCACTTTTTCTTTGTGATTCATTTCACGACTTCATATATGTGCAGTCTCTGTATCTTCGTAAGAGTTCATTTATTTTCTGAACATATATTTTATGGATTATTTATTATCTCTATGATTTCGATAAATAAAAAGCTATTCTCATTCAAATAAAGAGAAGCATCACAGCATAATTTCATAAAATACAACATTTTTCAATAATTCTTTAATTCAGTTTTATATAATTTAAACATCTGAAAGATTTTTTATTGCCAAATTTCATCCATCATATAAATACAATGTAGCTTACATTTAATTATGTGAGTTTGAACGAAAATATCATTATCTAGTGTTTTATGGTTACGGTATTATAGGTATTTATTTCATATTTGGCACTTCTTCTCAAGTATCTATCAAACTCGATAGTAGAACTAAATACATAAAAGAGACTTTACTAAACGAAATACCGAACAACATTGCTGTATGTTAATAATAATCTCTGCAACAGTATTCGCTAAATTATAAATCTCCCTTGGATATTATATACTATAAATAATGGGGAAAGCGTGTGCTATCGACGCTCCAATAAAAGTTTGCGTAAATAACTCGAGTATAAGCCAACAACTGTAAATCAATCAGTGCTAGGGTACTAAATCATAACTGGAAGTATCCATGTTGGAACATAATATCCCCAGACTACATCCAACAATATGCCTCTCTAAAATCGCAACGTGGTTGGATAATAGTTGGATTTTCAATAATAGATAACATATATCAGATTGTAAAATGTACTCTTTCAACTTTTCACAATATGCTACAAACATTTTATGCCACTGATATGAATATCATACCGTGTACTTATGAAAAATATTATACCAAGGTATTTTATGAATTAAATATTGTAATCCATTATATAAACAACTTCAAATTCGAACGTCAGCTGAAAATGGATGTGAAAAATATACTGTGCAAGAGTGAAGTAGTTCCTTATACCTGCTTATCCTATGAATATTAATATTCATATAACTTCTGTCCAAGTGTGTGTGACCAATGAGAAAAAAATCATTGAATTAACAATTCTTATGCTTTCAATATGAGAACATTTGCAATGCTTTTAGTGAATGCATCCACGATTAATACAAATGATCTCATGGTAAAAAGAATAATTTAAGAAAATGGATACCCTTTGCAGTATAACAAACAAAGAGCTTGGAGTGGAAAATAAGTACAAGATACAAATAATTTGTTGATCAAGTAGTTCAAAATATATCAAATCAATGATAGCAACCATCAATGGATACTTCACAATCATAACAGTACCTCAAATCTCTGCATACTCTGAATATTCAAAGACAATCATTTCTAGCATAGTGTCAAATTGTGATATTTAAAACATAGAAGAGCGAAAACCAAAATAAACAAGTTCTTCGGTTCAAATGTAAATGTGACATAGTATACTTATTAGGATAGCCGTGCAATGGTAATTGAATTGGAACTCTGAAAGTCGAGGCGATAGACGTAAACGTCGCAATGTGAAATCCGTCTCACACGCCAACGTATTCTCTCGCGGCGTACGTTTTTCCCCTCTACTGTTTGACTTGACTGCTTCGGACTACTTTAATATATTTCCATTCGACGCTCGTGCTGTGTTTAACGAATTACATTACTATCCTATACACTATATAGGACACATTCTTCTCGAGTCGAATTTGTTATGCGAGGAGAAACGTCCGGGCGAAATTGGTTTCAATTTGTTACTATGCTCTTCCAAAGCTAAATTCTTGAAATACAAGATTAAAAGAATATGGTACGCTTTTCGATATAACGTTTCATAGGTTCTTTTTTTATATACGTGAGTATACTATTGAATTATTGAATCGGCGATTCACACATATGGAAAACTTGTACATGATTTCCAATATCGTTAGCGAATACTATAGTGATGTACTATTAGTGAGATGTGAGAACATGGATATGTTGGCCTGTGAATTTACGTTAGCGTTTGTTGTATTATTTGTATAATTTAATTTACATGTCAAGTCGTGTGCACTATACACTACGAGGTTGATAATTATGTGCCTGAAATGAGGAGATGCCACGTTAGCGTGCACGATGGACTTCTTTGTTATATGACGTTTTCGACTAATTGGATATTATGCATTCATAATTGGAATACATAATATTCGAATATCATTTCAACCACAATATGTTTTCATGAATATACTCTTTTCACTACATTATTCTATTTGAAACGTTTCATTTACAACTATTCAATTACGAATAGTTGATGAGACCACCACCACTAAGGGTGGCTCAAGACAGTCTTATAGAAACATTGGAGACCTGCTTGAATTTATCGAACCGTTTAACGGCGTAGATAGTGCATAGGCGTTGAAATTTTTCTCGACGCTATCTGAAAGGCGACGATTTCAGGAAACTGGTTAGCAAAACACAATGTATCTGTCACCCAACTCCGTCTTCGTGACGAAACCGAAGTCTTCGTTCAAGTTGACAACGAAACGAGATATTGGGCACTTCTTGAGATATCTTTAAAACTACCATGATCCGAAACTTAAACTTCACCGAACTTTAACTTTACAGCGAATTGACGCCTTTATAATGCCCCAAGATTTTACGAATATGTGACATCGGTTCAGCAATTCGCTATACATAGACTGTGACTATAGACGGTATAGTGCGACTAAGCATAGCGGGTAAGCGAACGCTATCTACTCCTCGTGTCCCGACATATTGCCATTGGACTTGGAGCCAGAGTTTACTAAGAAGGCATTCCTTCGTAATCTCTTGGCGCAACTCTTCAGAGATTAAAGAGAGATGTAAAGAGGTTTACCCTCAGCCGAGAGCCGAAGACCTTTCAAGATGCCGTGGTGCTGAAGTAACGAAGGGCAAAGTACAGGAAAGTCATTTTTCGATTTTTTTTTATCCGTTTTCACATGGAGTTTTCCAATTATTGAACTTTATGTCTTCGAAAATATGTTATGGTAAGCATTCTCTCCTGTAGTGGCGCTTCAATGTGTTCATTTACGCAATCATTATTTCATTGTTGAAGCTTGCCTTCAATCATTGGAAAGAATATACATACAAAATAAACATATCAATCCCTATTTGTGAAGTATGCGAATTATCTAAAGTATCTGAATTTTCTGAATTATCTTAAGTATGTTATTATCTGTGTGTTGTAATTTTATGTTATATTTTTCGTGTGATAACTGATAAGAATGAAAAAACATGTTGAATTTAATTGAATTGAATTGAAGTGCTGATTCAGGGATGCCCACAAAATACGTGAGAAACAAGGTGAAAAGAGATAACACCCTACAATAGATGAGAGAAGATTGCAACTAATTCTATACAATGTCCCTGTACAATGTAATGTTGTGAACATTACAGGTACAAAAAATTGATAGTAGTGTGATTATTTGTGATGATGTTTCTAAATTTGTAATTGTTGTTATTCACACGTTTGTTCAAGTTGTTCAAGTTTAAAGTTTCCTGGACTCTGACATAGATCTGAAAGTACATTTTATTGCTTCACGCTCGTTGTATTATATATACACATAGTTCCAAGGATTTTTCAAACGATATAATTATTTGAAATTTATTTTCATTGCCGTTGTATTAGCTGGATCCATGCCTAACTTTAATCCGTCTGCAATCTTTCGTTGAACCAAGCACTATAAAGTTAAATGCGAAACGTTGATTACCCTACACAAAGTCAAGAGGTTTTATGGCACAAGGTTTAAAGTCTTACATACAGATTTACGATATTGTCGACTATCATTTTCTGTGTGTAAACAACACAACTCAGTTAATCCTAACTCACAAGTTAAATTGCTTCCGTTGATTTCTGAAGGTAATAGCAGACTTGAACCGTCTGCTTTGTGATGCCATCAAAGTACTGTATAAGTACCAAACACCTGGTACTAACGAATTGGCTGATCATTTATTTCAACATGTTTATTGCAAAACACAGACTTGGGTTGGTACAGATTAATTTCCATGATATGCTAGAATTTACTGTTTGAATTAAGTGCTAACCATAGAAACAGCTTGTTCGAAGGTTCAACTTGAGTTCTGGTTGAAAATAAAAATGTATTTTCAAGTAACTTTTTATTATTTCTATATCACAATTGGTCTCGTGGTGGTTATTATGATGCTTTTGACAGAGTTCCGAGATTTATACAACCACGAAGTCAAAAGACTGAGTCATCATATTATACATTTTTATGTCTTTGTAGAATTTTGGCAACGTATTCAGACACTAGTTAGCTAAGCACACATCTGTGGTCAGCAGATTGAGAATTAAAAATGAAAAAAAAAGCATGAATGACAATAGCAGTTTTGGTCTGCATCTGAAGTACTGCGGTCAAAAGTGAATGAAATGACCTGATAAATTCAATATGGCCCTAGTGAAATTATTATTACTATAGGAAAATGCAGCATATGCGTTTTAATATGAGCGATATACGCCTATTCATCTGAAATGTATCGTAAGCTATGTATATACACCTTGATTTTAAGACTATTTAATCACGGTCTTCCTGTTCTACCTTTTGCTAACTTCTTCATTCGTTGTACGATTCAATTGGTCGTGATTTTACCTCTTGATCTTCATAGCTTTCTATTTGACGACTCGCAGTCTCCGCCCCCATGACGTCAGAAATCATACCGTCCAATCTACAGGGCTGTTAGAACTGTAGTAAAATTCAATTATCCAATCGGGGTATCTTGAAATGACCACAAATGATATGATCCAACTGGCCGACTGGCAAAGCCACGCCTATTTTGAGTGGTTAATTAGCATGGATTTGTATTGTGAAATATAGGACTAGAGCTAAATATGTAGATAGCTATAGTCCTGGGTAAATATAAGACTACATGATCTGAATGATTATATCATGTTTATTTCATTCAGAATGACTCATGCGATTTCTGCAGCATTTCAGAATAATATGCATCGTAATTTGGATTCATCAGGAGAACGTATGTTTCCAAATATTCTCCACTGGGTTTTTCATTTTGGAGGATTCAAAATTTCGTAAAGTTTTCTCTCAAAAGTGATGCATCCGATGAAACCGATTGTAAAATATCGAATCAGATTATTACTAATATGTACACCAAGTTCAAACAAAATATGTGCTTTCGTTTGACCTGTAGAGCGTGAAAAATAACATTTTCGTTTTTTTCGAGTAAGGTGAAATAGGCCACGACCGCATCCTTCCCACTATATCCTTCCCAATACCTAAGAAACCTTCATCTCACCATCCCATCATCTCATCAATCATTCATTCAATCGACGTCAATAGACCTTAGTTATCATTTATAGTACGTCGTTAAAACCCAATATATATTTTTTAAAAATGAGACTACGCTTCGCTCATCCAATTATCTGAAGTCATTCAATTATTCTTATGGCAGAAAGATGGTAAAATTAGTCTACAATTATTGTCAAGTATATCTGATGGAAACGCCATCATATCTTTCTAAAAGAAAACTCACGAATGATCTGGCTCATTTTTCACGGAAGCGTAAGAGATGTAGGACCTAATCTTCAATTGAATTATTTTGTATATTGTAATAATAAATACAGGCTGAATCTGTGAGAAATTTATCCGAAGAATCTAATGTTTACGCTAGTATCAACATTGATTCTGATGTAATTATGATGTATACGTCAATGCAATAATTGATTATTAGTATCGATACACTTCGTTATCTCAAGTATTCAGAAAAAATCAAAAAAAATTGGATAACACATCATGTGCGCTGTAAAGGTTGATTTCCATGGACGCGAATTTCGCGTCACTTTTGGCAGACATTTTGAAAATTCGGCCAATCGGTGACGACTGCGACACGAGCGACGAAAGTTGAACAAAATTCAATATTTTCGCATACGCTGAGCGATTTCGCCGGAAGTAGGCTAGCGGTTCCTAATAAATATCCCAGGATCGCGTATTGCATCCAGCGAGATATCGATTTATCGAAACTCGATCTCTAACAGGTTCAGAAGCAACAACTCATTTTCCCGCAAAAACGAGGTTCATTGAGCTTTGAAATTCAACCGATAGAGTGCTGAACTCGGCCGAACTGTACCTCACCAGTTTACCGCTATAAGTCGCACCACCACGTGAATTAAAAATGGCGACGCATTTTCGGTAAGCGAATTCGCTTTCGCTACGCGACGCGAAATTCGCGTCCATGGAAAACTTACTCAAGTTAAGCAAGATATTCATACAAGATGAAATCGAAAGCCTGCAACTTGGTTTTGAAACGATCAAGCCTTTTTTACACATCATCTACAGCCATAACGATTTGGCTTCTTATCCATCTTATCCATCTTAGACATCTTATTCCATGCGATCTGTTCATTATTCCTGTCCAACTTTGAACATCCCTTGAACTCGCTAAACACATGGAAAATGTATTGAAAGAATATTAACATTCTGTTAGAAAATCATTGCGATCGGATAAAATCAGAAATTTAACTCAATGATTATTATTGGAATTTTCCAAATTTCCATTTTTTTTCGAAAAAAATATGTCGAACCGGATTTACTCAAAAAAAGTAGGTAGGCTACATCTTTTTTGAGAAAAATTGGATTTGGTATGCCACCAATGTCCAGATAAGTTCGAAGTGACTGTTTACTTTGTCAACCCTATATACCGCGTTCAAAATACAAACAAACACACAAACTGACATGAAAACACTTCCCGTTTTTCTTCCTGTGTGTGAAATGTAAGTCTTCACTACGCTTATCTAAACCAACTGATAGTTAATTCAAACAGTTGGATTTATGAGTGAAACCTCAATTTGGAAGAATATGAGCCATCAGTAACAACTTCTTGAATGTGTGTAGTTTACAGATTAGATATTGGAATTTGTATAAATTATAGATAAGAATATAGCGAATTTACTAAACAAAATGAAGTATCAAACCTCGAGATCGCTCTCTTGATATTTTTAATAATTCATAGATGACTTATTATTATGATTTTAGTGGATGGTTAAAACATGGATACTGATTTACAACTATTGTTCATATTGTCATTACAAAATATTAACATTTGAGAGACTGAATTATTGTGTCACTTCAAATTCTTTCTACAATAGAAATTAAATATTTCAAGTGTTTTGACAGTTTTTCTCATTCCGCTGTTTTTGTATCCAGTATGAAACCATAAATACCATGGAAAAGTGGGTTGGTACAAATGGGATGACGCTGAATGACCCCGTAAAACAACACTGTCAAGTTTCAGTAAAAAAATGTTTGAAAATATTGAAATATTCAAATTCTATTATAGAAGGAACTTATAATTTGGAGTGTCACAATACTTCAGCCTCTCAAATGTTGATATTTTGTAATGAAAATATGAACAATAGTTGTAAATCAGTATCCATGTTTGTTTATTATGTCTACACTCCAAAAGGAAGACCCCTATAATCAAGCACATACATCTATGTAAATATCTAGAGGTAACATTATCATATGAGTTGAACTGAAAGTCTCATATCTTCGAAATGACAAGTAAATCCGACAAAAAAACGTCCATTCTATCATGAATAAGTTGAAGGTGCTGCAAAGAAAAGCAAAGCCCATGACTACAAATGCTTGATTCGACCAACACTCGAATATTGCTCATATGTTTGGAACCCTCACGTCTCACTACTCAATAAACACAATTGAAAACTGTCTGTATGACTTGATCCTGAAGAATTAATTTCAAAAACAAGAAACCTCGATTGGGAGACCTGAAAACAAGAAGTAAAAGAGTACTCACAGGGTAGCCTGCTTGAAAGACCTTTTAAACCACACTGCGAAAGTAAGCTATTTGAGTAGAAAATACCACATATTTACGCCACACCCAGAACGTTACAACACTGAATTTTTTTTCTTTGGCAGAACTAGAACAATCTTCCTATTCAGCGACCTACAAACTTCTCAGAAAGCAGACGAAAACAGAATGAAAAATATATTGAAAAATATGCAAATCATATACTCTACAGTCATCAAACCATTATGAGACCAACAGACCATACACCAGACCATCACCACATTATAAGAATATGATGAATAATTCCATAAATCATGTAATATGCTCCAAAGTTGAAAAGGTGGTTATAATTCTAATTCTAGAACAACAATTAGACCATAGGCCTACTATTAAGATTTAAAACAGAATCATCTTTCACATATTATCATTCCATTTTTAATTAAATAAATGATTCACAGTTAATAAGTGAAGTAGATTAGATTGAATCTATGTAACTTTACGGATCCTATCAGGAATATAAAACGAATTAAAACGGTATTAAGGGTCAAAGTACAGACTATTTATTAAATATATGCACGGGTGCAGGAAATTGCAGTATCTTTGCAGACCATTAAAAGAGTGCAGTGTAGAACCATTAGTGCCGGTGGATAATGTAGCTAGTGTTTGGCCAAAAGGACATGAACTTGCATAAACCACGGCTAATAACAATGAGGCTTGGTGGAGCGGGTTGTGGGTAGTAGAGCAAGAGGGAGGTAAACCTACTTACTCTCTTATCTCGAGTTCTGTAACACCGGCAATTGGTCACCCTATTATCAAATCTACAAACATTAGAGTGGAATGAAGCTTCTTTGTGTAAGTAGACATAAGTATGATGTAAATGAAATTATTTGTAATGTTACTTAATAACAATTATAGCGATTCATAAATATAAGATAAGATTGATTTGATTGATTATTGTTTGCAAAATGACCCAAGAACAGCTAGATTATACAGGGGTACGAATGAGCGCGTGATTACGAAACTATGAGGTGATGATAAGTGAAAAAACGTTTACGAAATCACATGCTTTATACGGGACTCGAATCCACGGCCAACGGTAATTTCAGTTTCTGAAGCGACGTGCCCTAGCTGACCGAGCTACCGACGGCGGCTGTAAACTACATAAGATGAGATATTTAAAGTGGTTCTTTTGAACTTGAATCCATTTTTTTTAAATACGTTTACTAATTTCCTAAAGCTCATTCTGTAACAATTGTAACTCAAAATTATGTTACTAAATCTAGAATGTAATGAATTCAACTGAATAATTAGAATTAACGAAGTGTTATTTGGACGAATAATGGAAATATTCAATAGAATGGTCTAAAACCATTTGAATGATTGATCGAGATTTTCTACTGAACATTTATTGACCTATTGAGTTACCTATTTACCACCTTTGAATTAATAAACTTTCAACTACAGTATCTGAAGCATTGAGTAATGTCATAGTCTATGGTAAAGTCCTTAGTTGAAGATATTCTGAGTAACAGATTTTTTATGCTTTAGAATTCAGATCGTTCATTTCATTTATATTGGATTCAACGAGGCACTCTACTGATGACTTCGATTTATTGGCGTCGGTGAATGATATATGAGACGGTGGAATGATGACATGAAAGGTTATTTTGACAAGTGTTTTTGTATAGTGGGAAGAAGTCGGTTGTGGCGTGTTGTTAAGGAACCATCCCAGTATTGACCTGATCTACAGGAGGAAACCACGAAAAAAAACCTATCATGATGATTGACCTTGGTAGAAATCGAACCTCGGTCTTCTGAATGACGGTTCAGTGTATTAACTACTCGGCTACACGTCTTCGTTTACAGCGAAGACTGTTCGAGCCCATTACGACGTGAGTTGAAACACAAATATTTGTTCAATTAATTCTAATTCTAATTTTCAAAAACCATAGTATCCAACATTAGCATCTCAATTAGAAATATATATATATATATATATATATAAATCTTCATAGTTAAACTAGTAGGTTATAGGTAATTCTAATATAGATCTTCACTAAGGGTCTGCCAGAATTCACTCAACATACGCAACCAGTTTTACCGTGGCTCAATATAGGTAAAACGAGACTAGAAAATGTAATTGATAACATTAAGATACAGGAGCCCACAAAGCAATTTAATATAGAATGGCTTACAACAATGCAACGTTTTGAATACACGTATCCCACTCCAACGTTTCGCTACTTAAACATATTTGTAAACAGTTTCTTGTGACTTGGCCACGTTTATGAATAAAGAATGTAATAACCCCGTGAGGTACTGTAACATGATGGTTATGCACACATAGTCGAGAGTAGGTTTAGTTGCTCACGTGGTGTCTCGAAAGCCCCAGGCTTTTAATTGTCTCGTATGTTCCGGTAATATTCATCTCATATAGTCTCTATGGGTGTAGTATAACCTGACCTCAATGCACCAGAACATCTTGCTTTAATAAGAGTATAATGTTGTATACCTACTTCTTCGCCGCATGCTTGGCTGTTTACCCACGTGATAATGTCTCTATGAATCGAATTTTGGATGTGATTTTTTTTTTTTGATCTTGTCACAATTCCATAATATTTTTTTTTTCATTTCATTTCGTCACGTTCAATTATTTGACAAATTTGAAATTTTCAGACAAATATCAGTTTTATTAATTTCAGTAGATTTTTGTTTTTACTTATATCAAAGTTGTTACAATCACATGAGATAACGGAATGTCCATGTTGTCAATGATGATTGATCATAAATGTATTATAATGAGTTATATTTGGTGGTTTTACCGTGCGGGATGGGTCACTTGATTGTGCACGAAAACATTGAGCACCAGCAATTTTGTGTGATTTCATAATTCAATTTTGAAGAGGATTTTGGAGAATAAAATTTGGATAAAACAAAAATAATAATTTTAGATCTCATCAACCAAATAGATTGTTCGTATAATTTAGTCATTCATGACCATTTCTAAATAACAAACAGAATAATAGAGTTTCAATAACCTTAGTGGATGGAGTGTAATGTTCTTATTCGAATATAAATTGTTATCAAATGAGAGATGATTGAGTTTTTTGTTCAATTATTTTAATTGTTATTCATTCGAAACAGCCATTCATCAGATGAATTGTCCTCTTTACTTCACAAACAAAATGCATATTTCAACATTCTCTTGTGGTTCCCAAAAACGAAAAGAATCGTGTTGAAAAAAATCAAAATGTTCCTTGCGGGACTTGACTGAGATTGGAGGTGTACAGCCAGACTCATTTCTCCACACTTTAACTTCGACTACTTTGCCTCGGGGTGTTGGAGTGACAAGAAACGGCTCTATAGTCACTCACTGACATGAAGCCTGAAGGATGCACTCGCGTCTTGTGAGTCTCGGATATCTATATATTGAAAAAGACACTTATCCTTTCAAAATTAGTAGGGTACTTGTTTTCACTTTTTTTTTTGCAAAATTCAAAATTGTGTTGTTGTTTTTTAAATATAATATTAGGCATTTTTTCGAATTCATTTTCCACCCGGAACAACAAAAGCGTCCTTGCAACAAACGGGATTGATTCAACACTGAATTCAATGTGATCCTGTGAGATAATTCATTAGTCCAGTAGGACAATGTTGTTGAAGGTTGTGCTCGTTGTCAAGCATAGACTAGTGATCTACTTTCTGTTTGAATTGGTGTCGACTTGTTAGGGCTTTCTGTTGACGTAACTAAACTATGTGTGTAACAATGGCGACTCAGCCGTGAAGAAAAAATTGTAAATCATACAATTGCAAGCATAACTGAGCTCTCCTAACATTTTTGGTTAGGACCATCCAATTTTTGGACCATCCCTGCGATTAATTACCTTCGAACATTCAAAATGTGATATTTGTATCTATTAGCAATCTACTCACAGACACTTGAAGCTTTTACCTGTGAGAATTTATCTACAACAAAATAATTTTATTTCCATACCAATTTATCCAACATCTTATATTATAGTAGAAAATGGTCTCTCTATGGTTATCGCCATAAACTTTTATTTAACGGACTTAAAAAATGAATGAATATATTTTCAATTATGTCACTAGAGAATTGGGCTTGTCTATATACGTTCTTTTCAAAATAATTCTATGGAAAATAATTATTTTCAATCATCAATTATATTTTAACCATTGTAAATTGAGCTTCCAATGTTTTCACCAAAGAGTATATAGTATATCAAAATTTAATTTCCTCTTCAAACACCATCTTTACTTTACCCGCTGTCAAGATTGTTGAATATGAAGTTCAGAAGTTGAATATGTATATACGGCGTTATCAATGGTGGTTACAATTTCCACCACACGTACTTGGAATCTACTTGAGAAACATACCGACAAAGTCAGTACTTTAAACATTGAAAAGAAACATTTTCGAAATGAAGTTGAGTTGTACGTTCATTAAATCAAGAGTCACGAAATAGACTTCACAAATAAGTATGTGTATTTTATACTGTGAAGTTGTTTTGATATTTTTACATTGAGATGACGTGAGAAAGAAGAACAGATAGTTTCTCTCACATTATGATAATTCACATCATTTTGTACACCAGTTTTAATGGCATCGCAAGTAATTGATGGTGGAGAGTAATGAGGATGGTCGAAAGAAATGGTATTCAAGAGAAATTGTATACAAGTTGATATTCTTTGAATATTGCTGTCAAAGAAATTACAACACACTATATGGGAATTTGTTATTATATTTCATATAAAATATTTCTCTCAATATTTTATCGTGAGTACTAAGAAACTGCAGCATTAAAGCAAAACAATTCAACTTTTTAAATATATATCTTACACTCACGTGCATATTATATTGACGTGATAATAGTATTTAATCAGTTTGATATAATGTCAATACTTCATATATTTTCGAAATAATGAATACGTTTTTTATGAACTCCATTATATATATATATATATATATATATATATATATATATATATATATATATATATATATATATATATATATATATAGAGAGAGAGAGAGAGAGAGAGATATATATATATATATATATATATATATATATATATATATATATATATATATATATATATATATATATATATATACATATATTCATTGTATTTGAGATGAAAACTGTCTGAAAAATATAAATAACATAAACTTCAATTAATTATAGAAACAACTAGAAGATATTGGAAAGATATTCATTTACTCAACCTAACGTTTCAAGAGCTTGTATCTACCTAACCTGTAAAGTATTTAACCTGTGATCAATAGAGCAACAAGCTATTGAAACGTTAGGTTGAGTAAATAAATATGTTTTCAATATTTAATAGTTGTTTCTATAATTCATTGAAGTTCAAGTTATTTATATATTTCACACAGTTTTCATCCCAAAAAACAATGAATACACATAATAACTGTGAAAGTTCAGAAGATCTAATATATATATATATATATATATATATATATATATATATATATATATATATATATTGGGTTTAGTGACACACTGTTCTGATGACAGATCTATTAGCGTTGTATGAATTAAATGAATTAAATATATGAATGAAGCTTTAGTGGTAGTGGCCTATATTGTAGGAACCATCTCGGCATTTAGCATAGACTACAGAAAAAAACACTGAAAACCTCTAAACCAGGTCAAGTGTGCAAGTACAAACTTGTATTCAGAGATTGTTTTTATTTTTGCAGGAATTATCAACGTAGGAGTAGCTCTAACTAGCAGTTAAAAGTTATTATCACCATGGTTACGGTACCCATGTTATTTGTTTCGACTAAGATCCGGTATTAACAATTCCAGTTTCTTCTCATCTGACAGACGGTGAATACAGACAGAATGTGTAACCATGGTGATAACAACTTCAAACTGCCTGTTAGAGCTACTGCCACGTTGGTAATACAGGCACTAGGCCGCAGAATATGACCAACTGGACTGTTAATACCGTCGAGCCTCTGGTTAAAAAAAAAATAGGTCAAATAAATAATTGGTTAAATTGACGTGCTGTGTCAGAATGTGATCAAAACTCTCATATTTATCTATAGGTATGATTCATATTTATTCTAGTAATGCTATCAATTCATAGTACGGGGATTAGGGAGTTAGGACCATTATCACATTCATATATAAATAAACATCTATATTTATGAAATCTATGCACACTCGTGATTATAATATCCTGTGAATTTTCAACTCAGCTGCTCTCAATTGACCTGATACTAATTTTGGAATACGTGTCTTTTTTTCTCAACGTAAGTAAGACCACATGTATTTAAACAAAAACTATGCACAAAAGACAAATATTATTAAAATCAAAACCTACAAATTAGAGCCTAATTAAATAACAAATTATGAATCATGAATAATAAGATAATATGATGATCAGATGAGCGTAGCGAAGATTCCATTTCACATGTCGAAAAAAAATGGGCTTCGTTTTTATGTTTGTATTATTTTTTTTTGTAATTTTGTGCGCGGCATACAGGTCAGGAAGAAATACCTATCAACTTGAAACTTTTTCTAAATATTTCTGTTATACTAGAATAGGCTGAGATTGTTTTTCAGAAAAATCAGTCGGAAAGTTTTTCTGGAAACAAATCGAAAAGTTTGAAAAATCCTCATGAGAATAACCCGTTGGAAAAATACTTGAGAAACAAGAATTCTTCAAAAGTTCTCAAATTTTCACCGGATATGAACAATACTATTATACACATTTTCGGAGATTTTTGTAATAATCGGATGAGAAATAACAAAGAAAACGCAATAAAAGTGTACATTTTATTGAATATTTGGATCAATTGGATTTGCAAAGTGTATATGCAACAGGTTGCAGCACTATGCATATCAACAAGTTGCAGGTAAGGTTTTTGAACATTCGACGTAATCCAAGGTCCGTAAATGTGGATTGATCTGACGAAATATTTTTCATTCTAGATTTCCATACTTATGAGCTCATCTCTCAACGCGCATCCCGCGTTTTCCCAGTATAATTAGATGAGCGTAGCGAATATTTCATCTCACATGCCGGAAAAAATGGGCTAGGTTTTTATGTTGTTTTTTGTTTTTTTGGTAATTTTGTACGCGGAATACAGGTCAGGAAAAAATGTCTATCGACTGGAAACTTTCTCTACATATTTCGGTCATACCAGAATGACCTGGGATTGTTATTCAGAGAAATCGGTTGGAAGGTTTTTCCGAAAAATAATCGGAAAGTTTGAAAAATCCTCATAAGAATAACCCGGAGGAAAAATACTTGAGAAACAAGAATTTTTCGAAAGCTCTCAAATTTTCACCGATTACACCTTTTCAGAGATTTTTGCAACAATCGGATGAGAAATAACAAAGAAAACGCAATAAAAGTGTACATTTGATTGAATATTTGGATCAATTTGTTTTTCAATGTGTTTATGCGACAGGTTGCAGCACTATAAATATCAACAAGTTGCAGGTGAGGTTTTTGAACGTTTGGAGTAATCCAAGGTCCGTATAAGTGGATTTATCTGACGAAATATTTTGAATTCTAGATTTCCATACTTCTAAGCTCAACTCACAACGTGCATCCCGCGTTTTCCTAATAATAATATATCATATAATGAATGAATAAATGAATCGTTTCTAGCTTTTCCATCAATTGACTTGTTTTTTCACCAAGGCTAGGCTATTCAAAAAAATGCATATGTAACCAAAAGTTATGAACAATTCAATAATTGATAATCAAAACAATTAAGACAATTATCTAGCGAAAAATGATTCTCGTTCTATATTTCAATCTGTATGCCTATTTTGTCATATTCACAAGAGCATTGTATTCAATATAATATTCAATTTGAACGTAAGATATATTCATGAATAATTCAAAAAAAACACTTGAGGCATTCAAAAAATCATTTTCCTTCATATCAGTTATATGTATGCTACACAAAATTTTAGAAAATAATTTTTAATTCAAATATTATAATTTAATGTGTCGTTATTCATCTATACTCATAGTGAAAATGACAATTACCATTATCGAACAGAAAGTGAACTGTGAACATATCTACTTTACGTTTGATTCTTCGTTAAATATTTGATATCGTTTGTACGAGGTGTTGGTTAGGTAGTCGGTCGATATGCTCATTGGCTGAGGCCAAGTCACGTGATTGTGCATGAGACTTTGTCATAACGAAGAGGTTGAACGTCCAATTAATCAACCACATCAAACTAAGCTGGATCTAATGAAGGACGGTCACGTGCCTCACTCGAACAAACATTTTATGTAGAATTAGCGTGACAAAAAGTATAGTTGGTTATATTTTTTTGAGGGGATAGACAAATATAAACATGTTCAGACTGCCGAATTTCAATGTACTAGAAGTTAATTGAGTTGCTTTATTACATTTTTTGAGAGACTCTATTCAACTTTTGACGTAGATATAAAATAGTTATAATGTTTCTAATCGAAAACATCGTTGTAGAAAATCATATACCCTACTCAAATTGCCACGAATATAAAATTATAATGATTATATTGTTGCTTGTTATTTTTGTCGACAACCGTCTAGTCTCGTTGGATGTTAGTAAAAGTACATGAAATATTGTTCGTAATTATAGCTTTCGTAAGTGAAGGTGAGCACGTAAGCCTGAATATACAATGTAATATACAACTGAATAATCAATTATATCGGTGACAAACTATTTCAATTTGAATATGTCATTTGATTGTATGAGCTTCGAAGAAGATCTCCTTGCGAGTCATTCTGCCATTCCATTGTTTTTTTTTCTTGTTTTTTTACGCACTATACACACTTAGGTGAAAGAACATTCGCCAATTTTTATCAACATGAAACTTTTTGTGAGCACACGCACTTGTACTTCGAGCTGTAAGGTTTTCAGGCGAAATCAGGTGTGCTAATTTTGAGAAAACCGTTACAAAATTTTCAATAAATTTCGCTTCATTTTAGTTTCACGACCAAGGTGTGTACGTTTCAAGTATATATACATATGCCTTGCAAATATTTCACCCATCTTAAAACGCATGCTGCTTTTACATAGTGATGTGTGTGTATTCCACCAAATATTGACAATAATCTGATATTTCACTTTTCTGCCTCCATGCACTATTCACCAGTATAGTTGCGACTCGTGAATGACCGTACATTTGTAAAGGTTCCGGCTGAATTTCCAACTTATACTTGTTGGTGCCGATACTGCTTAAACCGATCCCGTTCCTCATCGTTCACTATATTTACTTCCTTCCTTACTCAGCCTAAGCTCCCTATTTACCAAACTTACATCGTATATAATAGCTTTCTGTTCCGGTCTGAGTCTACCATATAAATATCCTAGTTATATCTGTTCAGTAATAAACAACCACATAAACCTTATTGGTAACCCCTATGTCCTGCACAATATATACTCGATACCTCTTTCATATCCCGTTATCATCAGCTAAATCTACTACACACATAATACCTCTGCTATAAGATACTGTAGCTTCATCTGCTATAATTTCAATCAATGAGGCTAATCGAATTGTTATGCTCCCATTTTCATTTCATTTCATTTCAATTGTCTTTATTTTTGTTGCTTATTGATACAAAAAATGGCGATATTCAGATTTTAGTACAACTACAACACCTGAGAAATTATAAGCATCTTATGTATGAGTGTGGAGTGTACTTTATTGTTATTTTATGTTGTTTTAATGGAAAAATACTGCAACGTGATTATATTTAATTATTTTTTTTGTTTATTGGTCACACATTAAATAAATTATTACATGGAACATTTATCGTAAAATCCTACAAAGCCAAAAATGCTGGCTCGACTGTAGAGGTAGGATAACATATATTTGAACATATCGTGCTTCACTTCTACTGGAGTCGAAATCAAAGATTAATAAATACACATAAAAATATAGCTTGGCATAGCTTGAGAGTAGTACTTCACTGTTTCTTATTTCAAGGGTACGTCCAAGAGAAAAAAAGAAATAAAACGATGATTTTGCATGAACAAAATTGTAATACAGAAAATATCAGGTATGATTATTCCTTGTTATATATACTACATTGATGTAAACGAGAAAATTAAGAATTAGGTAACATATTTTTAACAAGGGTTCCATAATAGAGTATTCATCAAGGTTTTGGGAACTGCGAGTACAATGAGATATTCCAGTCGAGTATTTATATTTGGTGGAAGTGCCGGGTTTTACTAAGATATTGAAACTTGAAATTGTGTAGAAGTTTATTTTTTCAACATTATTATCATTCATCTCTTCATATATATTTCTCCTGAAAAATAATGATATGCTAAAAATCCACAAGGTTGATATTTGTGTTCTATATTTGTACGCAACCTTCTTACATACTTGCATACTTCTTAGATAATACATCCTTGCAACATACTATACATGGTCTATGGTCCATCCACAAGAACTCAAGTGAGTAAATTTTTGATTTCATATAGCATCTCTGGATTATTACTGACATGTATCCTCGAAAGAATGATGTTGCGTACAAATATAAAACAAAAATATGAACATTGTTGATTTTTCGGATATTATGATTTTTCAGGAGAAATTTTACGATAATGAACGCAACTGCACCTTTTAGAAGAGTCAAGTTGCATCGAGAGATTGTAATTTTCAGAGTTTTTTCAACAATTATTATTATATTGGTAGACGACCTTCTTCTTTCATGAATACAAATACGATCGAAGCTTTGGGTTGATATGTACGAACTGTATAGTATATTGCTTGCGAGGGATTTTTCTGTATTGTTCTCTTATGTAGGTATAGAAGATCGAAAATGTGAACTTGAATTCGAACCGTTGAACTGTGCTCTGTTGTATTGTGTTATTCTTTATTCATTTATTTATCCATTTATTTTTCATTGCATATTGAGACTAGTGGACGAGTGGTTAATACACTGAACATTCATTCAGGAGACCGGGGCTTGATTCCCGCCATATAGTCAACCATCCTGACTGGATTTTCCGTGGTTCCATTCTGTCATTCAGATCAACACTGGGATGGTTCCTCAATAACAGGCCATGACCGACTTCTTCCGACTATTCAAAAACACATGATGATAAAATAACCTTTAATTCATATCATCATCCTATCATCTCATTTATCATTTAACGACACCAATAGAAGGTAGTCATCAGTATAGTGCGTCGTTAATCCCAATACGAATTATAAAAATGTGTTCTTTACATCTTTATTTCGTTCTAATATTTATTAATCGAGGTACAAATAACTTTTTTCGGATGAAGTATATTACACTGACCACCATCAGAGACTGAATCTAGATTTATATTATTCGAATAAAACCGATATCATGATATTTTGATCGCATCTTATAACCTATTTCGGACGTTATAAGTGGGCGAAAGTGGATGAAGACTGAATTTTACCGTACTCGAAAAAAACATTGTTCATACGAACACCACAGGTCATTTCAATGTGAATTGTTTCGACAATTGGCTACTATTATCCAACTTGATGCTGAATAGTTTGGGGAGAAAATCTGTTGAACCACTTCTGAGAATGAATGTAGGCTATAAGATTCACCCAAAGAGAAAATATTCCAATAAGAATATTCTTTGGGAAGATTTTCAATTTACAACATTAGATATAATATGTTATAACATCATCATAGTGTTTTGAATAATCAGATCAGCCATGTCGAAGAAAAATGTGAATTATTATTTCCGATCAAATGAACTGATTGAAATGAGCAAATTAATAAGTACAATAAATTATACTCTGAAATTCATTACTCGATCATGTTTATCACTAATGTTCCGATTGTTTGTTTTTTCAACTATCAAAATTAGAGGTGTGCACAAAATCGATTCGATCAATTTGATCAAACGATTACGCAAAAAATCGATCAATCATTTTTTAGATGAGCGAATGTGGAGACTTACATCCGTCTCTTATGGAGAGACGGAGAGTCTTAATCTGTGTTTTGTTTTTAGTTGTAAGCACTGCACAGGTCGCAGGATTTGACTGATGGGCATGAAAATTTTTCACTAGACGCAAATTTATCCACCTAAAAATGTGTAGTTTTTAGAGTTATACGGTTGGATGAATATTGAGGAATATCATCTTCAATTTTTAGAAAAAAGCATGATATTAGGCTGGCTGAGAAAATTTTAAAAATAAAATCTCTCCAAAAATATTGAAACTTTCTCTGAATGTGTACACATCATGAATAAACATTATCACCATTTTGTATGTAATTCGAACCGAGGGGTGCACAACTAGTGAATTTGATGTAAACCCGATTTCAGATTTCAAAGGATTTCAGGGACATTTCACGGGATCTCGAGCAGATTTCATAGTATTTCAAGAAAATTTCAAGGGATATCAGGAAGATTTCATGACAAGTGTACACCAGATTTTAGGAGTTGTCAACCCCTCGATTCAAGCCAGCCGTTTCGAAGAAAAATAATTGATCAACGGTTTTTATTCATAAATGATAGCAGAATTATTTTGCCAAAATTCACTGCTTTTCTGGATTCGATATTTGCCCAGCCACGAAGTATTTTTCACATGTGTCAAGGTGTGTAGAATACTAGAGTCGATAAAGTAGAAAAGGTAGAACTACTTCAACGACTCTTGTTATACCTCATTCAGATATCTCGCTCATCTTATTGCCGCGTTTGCCTAGTAGTTTAAAAAATGGATTTTCCCATTTATTCACATTTTGAAAATATCCCCACATTGACGTCACAAATCATAACATCCAATCGACGGGGCTGTTAGAACTGAGGTGAAATTCAAATCTCTAATCGGGGAATCTCCTAATCACCACAAATGATATAGATCCAACTGGCCGACTGCTAAAGCCACGCCCATTTCGAGTCATCAGCTGCGTGTGGCAATTTGGTGCTGGCTGAGTGTAACTTGAGTTTGAGGTGATCAAGCAAGGCCATCAGTCATGGCCAGCACTACACGTTACTTTCACAGATGTACTCCTTCACATTTAAAGTCTGATGTGTAGATAAATTTTAGTTTCTTGGCTGAAAATAAGAATGACCTGACAATATCTCAAATATTAGCCGGTGATTTGGTTTACTGTTCATTGTTGATTGAGAATATTTCAATCAAATAAGAAGGCCTATAGGCTGGGCCCAATTCGAATTCCTGTAACGTGTCAACAGAAATAAAATGCAGTATGGATAAATCGACAACAAAAATGATAATGCTCAATGGTAACTTGGAAACCTTTCAGATATCTAGATACCACAGAAACCGATATCAACAGGGTCTAGACCTGGGTATAGGCTACTTCATGTGTGACTGTTGATAAAGTGAAAACCAGTGCCCGAGATCCATTTCTGTGGTTAAGTATAGCCACTGTCATTATTTAGGCCATTATAATCAATGATAGTTATTCCATTTGACATTTTTTCATTATTATTTCAGATTCACACAAAAATAAATCGAGGAACAATTATTAAATCCAATGTCAGTCTTGAGATTTGTTTAGTTACATTTATTATTACATTTATTATCATGGTACACGTTTACTGAGATATCAAATACCACTTATATTTAATACGCTACCACTCGAAATAACCTCCCTCGATAACTACAGTATGATGAAAACAAATCTTAAACGATAGCTTCTTGAAAACCTTGATATTAATTAAATATTATGTGCAACCAATCTTCATTTCTGAAAGGCTCATTTTTACTGGAATCGTAGTTGCACAAAACGCTCACTATTCAAGTTTTAAACGGGAACAAACTTCGTCAATTCGATAATTATCAAATGCGATTGCATTACTTACTGCTATGTCTATTTCATATTTCTACAAATTGTTTTGCTTCATGTTGTTATGGGTTTTGTTCATGTTATTATTTAATGAATATGTATGTGTGTGTATGTGATGTATAAAATAAATTCAATGAGAGAATAGCCGCCACATTGATGAACCACTCTGCGTTGTCAGTGATTGTGAACTGTTTACTCAATCACGCATATTACATGAGAATTGAATTTCAGATG
The DNA here is from genome assembly GCA_964007535.1 of Brachyptera risi. Taxonomy (NCBI): domain Eukaryota; kingdom Metazoa; phylum Arthropoda; class Insecta; order Plecoptera; family Taeniopterygidae; genus Brachyptera; species Brachyptera risi. The sequence continues at coordinate 11,884,594 of OZ023330.1, read as the reverse complement.
TTTAATGTTTTTCTTCTGCTGGTACTTGTTTGTTTTGTTATTATAGTTTGATTTCTAAGTTTCAAATAATTAATAATACCTTTCTTTAAATTGACACGTCTGTATGATTTGTATCTAATATGTATATTTCACAGATGAGCCTCTGGCTTTGTGGGAATTATTTATGGTGTCAATTATGAACTTTGTATATTCTAAATAAAACACCTTGAAAAAAATAATAAAAAATATTAAACAATCATTTTTGACATTTTGTAATGTTTGGCTCAGACAACTCATTGAACTTTCACATTGACCGGAAGAAGCAGTAAGAACAGCAACAGCCAATGAGAATCAAGAATTTAATTTCAAATTTACGAATTGGGTGGCAAAAACAGTTTTCTTGTCTCAATTAGTGAAAAATTGCGAAAATATATTTTTCTCAACTTTTTCAACCATATATTCGATTTTGATCGATTTTACCCTACAAAAAGTTCGAGAATCGAATTTGATATTCCAATCTATGACCACATCTAATTAAAATGATCAACATGTACAATCAATGAGTGTTGCAAAACGAAAGTAGTGAATGGCCACTGATTTTCAATATTTTCATATAACCTATGCAGCTTTTGATTGCATTTGATACAACCATCTCGCTCATCCTACGCTCTGTCTACATTCTCTTTGTTTGCTAATACATTGAACACAAGTTTTGAAAATACACATTTTATTTATAAATAGAATATAGAAACTACACCGATAAATTTACTTTTAATTGCTGGTCTTATAAAATAAATTACCTCTCATAAATTTTCGAGTGCAAAACAGAAAATAGGAGTTAATAGAAAAACTTTTGCCTGTATACCGTGCCATTCATTAACCTGAATGTAATTATAAAAATTAATTACTACTAAATAGCTAGTTAAAAACAGCCAATACTTCGTAAAGTTAGATTGAATTTCGTTTGCAAGTAGGCCTATGTACTATACTTGTATTCAATCAATTATTAAAATCACTCTGTGTTCTACTTTAATTGAAGATACTATACTACTGTTGCAAAAGATTAAAATTAGGAACATAATTATTGTCTGAAAACCCTCCTTCTTTCATTAAGATTCGTTTGATTATTCATATGACAAACTTAAAAAAGTGCAAAATGTATCAAACACTCCAACTATATAACAAAAACTAAGCCCATGTCGAAAAATAGCATTCTTTCATATATTCACACTTTCAACTATAAATATGAATGCATCAATTTAAACATAGAATAATTATTTTACATATTTTCGAATTTCCATATGATATACGAATGCACGAAAGGCTTAAAATCTTTGTGATGCAAAATAGAGGAAGAAGATAATTATTCTTCCGTTTGCTTTAGTTTTTCGTTTAATTTCACTCCCCATTTCACACGCTCCTCGTCGTTGAAACCCCAACCTATATAATATAACAAAGAACATCCCACAATCTCCCCGTTCTACTGAAGTCGTGCCTATTGCAATAGAGCCTATACTTTCCCCGTTAACGCCACCCCCTCCCCCTCCCCTCTCCACCCCTCGCCAACACAACCCACCCAGCACCATACACCCCCCCCCCCTCAGTAACTTTAATTAAGTTTACTAACACCCCGAGGGCTCTTCGTCGCAGTTGTTCAAGATCGCTTTCTATGGAAACTGTTTCATATATATTTCAACAGGAATCAGATCGCTAAGAGTTATTTGAGTTTCATAGTATTTGATTGGAAAGCGTTTATTGAGTTTCATGCGTTTTATATGTTATCAATTAATGAAATTATTATCGATGATTTTAAGTGAAAGTCTGAATACTGTTTCACTCTATATAATGTTTATGACTTATTGAAGCAAATGATGATTTCGACCTGACTTTTGCAAACACAGTTAATTAACTCAATTGTTCTACTTTTGACTTGTTTTTACTTTCAATTTGTATTTGTAGAGAGTTAATTAATATTGCGATGCAGTCCATAGATCAGAAGTGTAAGTTTTCCGTTTTCCACGTAACTGGTGGAGCATTCGCCACTTATTTCACACCTTCTTCAAATTTATTCCTATTTTTTACCAGCTTCGAGACATTGATATGCGATCGTTATTCTCTGATACTGCTATTGCCGTAAGATGGTATGTTTCGTGATGGTATGGTTTTTTCTACTAATTCTCAGTCTTACCAAGAATGACCGATCTAAAGAGTACGACCGTTCAAAGTAGCACCTATTCGAAATGGTCTTATCACTGAATACAAGTTATTGTGTATGGACGACTTTGAATTGACAAGGACTGCATGTACTGCTAGTGACAAATTTTTTCCGCCGTATTTGATTATGTCATTTGATTAATATAAATACATTCATCAGTAAGTATTTGATTTTCTAAATGTACCGTGATAAGTTAATTTCAAGGTGACATCCATCGCACTTCCATCAATCCTTTGAAGCTCTCACAATAGCCATCGAAATATGTTTTGAACTTACCAAATGAAATTCAAATATACGATAGAATCTACTATTACTAGGTTGTGTTCATTACAGAAAAGCCAATGTGATTTGTATACAATGAACAGATTTTTTTGATGATAATAATTCATTAATATCATGTAAATAATCATCACGTCACATTATGACAACAAAACTGTACATTAATCGGTCAAGTGATTTTGAAAACAAGTCAAAAATGATATTTTAACGTCTCATTCACGCATCAAACATTATTATGACATTGGTCGAATATCCAGTGTAAGCCTATATATAGTCACATGTTGAACTCATACCGATTACATTTAGCGGTATGAGAAGCTCGTAGATGATGTGATTTAATTATCAAGCCTGAATAAATGGGCTATTATGTTCTATGTTTGTAGTAAATCAAATTTGTGACGCGTCGCTTGCGTATCTCGCCATAGCCAACCAACGATCAAATTCCCTCCTCCCCCTTTCTACACCCCTCGCGACTACGTAAATAGTTAACCAAACACATAACACTACCTTCAACCCTACCATGTTAATTGCTATTTTCAGTTTCGTGTGTTGATTTCGATAATGGTTTTATGAGGGGACGTGTATATACGTGCTACGTGTTTCACTTAGATTTATCATGTCTCTATAACTCGTATTGTAGTTACGAGTACGATAAATCCAAGTGGAAGTTGTTGAACGGTTTTATCCACATCTTCTGCAACCAATGTTATATAGGTGGTTAAGCGATAACAATCCGCCCGTGTTAATTCGTACCTTTCGAGACCAACTAATCACTCGAGCTACCAAACTAGCTTTTACTCCTGGTGCAGACTTCACAGTCGTAAACAAGCCAAATCAAAGCATTACAACCTCTAATTCTTTCCTTCCTGAAACGATTAGACCTGCTATAGCCTTATATAGTAATCTCCTTGTCTTAAATTAAGAAATTTCACTAAAATCAATCGGAATTCGAGATGTTGGCATCGGATAATATAACATTCGAGAGAAAATTATGAAATTTTCTTGTGAAAATGTGATAGAAGAATTATAAAAATGAGTGTATAAAGTAGGATTGAATAATCATTTTTCTTTCGTCAGAAATGAAACTTTTTTGTAATTGATAATCTACAACAACACCACCACGTAGACTAGCTGTATCTGAACCACGTTTCCCTTGGTTTTCTCCAATCGATTATGAAAATAATACCGAGAGAGTTTCTATTCAATAAATCTCCACCACTTCGTTATCACCGTCTGAAAAACATACATAAAATATCCGTTCATATAGTAATCCCTACATTACATTCACCGTTTTCAGACACCTAGATCTAACAATATAGACGGTACCGGTAGTCAATTAGTCACAATGGTGTTTGTCGTGAAATATATGGGGTATTCACTTAAACTGTCGTAGAGCATTATTTGGTTCTTAACGTGTAGATATATACTGTTAACGTCATTTAGAATAAGCAAGGTAAGTACAATTCGCATGATAGTGGTTTTGTGTTGGGCAAATGTTTTAACGGCGAAATGTAATTAATACTGTAGTTGTATTGACCCAGGTGAATGAAGAATGAGATAATGTAGAAACGAAACGAAGGGTTGAAGTTTGTCAAACTTTTGGGATGAAACTATAGTAGATATTGTAAGTTGAACACGCCATACACGATCAATATTTACCCGTCAACATGTTGACTCAACAGCTAGTAGATAACCCGTATTTCTGATCTTGCCCATACACGACGGCAATATGTTGATGGCTGCCGTCAACATATTGCCGAGAATTGAACATTCTCTATTACCTCATTAATATGTTGATATCAACATGTTGACAGGTAAGGTTGATCGTGTATGCCGTGTTTTAGAGTATGGTGATTACGAGATCTTATAAAGAGATAAGATGAGGATATAATATTGTTTTTGGAATCATCCCGGCCTACCTAATCACTACGAGGTACAATGACTTTGAAGTTGCAGCACATAAACAAATTACATAGTGAAAAAGTGCTCACGCTCCATTTCTTTACACCTCTAATTGTCGTGCCAATCACTTGTTCCTGTTTATGTATATTCGTTCATGAAGGCCATTATTGAACATTGTAACAATGAAACATGGAACTTTTTTATCACAAATTACATCTCAAATGTAGCATAGTTACATCAACTATGAAAGCGATCATTTGAATGTGAATAAGTGATAGTACGGTACTTCTTTAAATTTCTCTTGCTGAAACGAACACAATTTGAGAAAAGAAAATCATCTAGTTCAATATAATGTGATGCGTCGTAATGCGTGTTTTTGTAATTTGTTGTAATTTGCGTGTAATTTGTTGAATGCGTGCGGACGCTGTGATGTATAGCTTCTATAATATGTATTCATGAGGAAAATTCATTCCAAAATAATTTTGTAAAGAGCTTGAGATCTGAAACTTTTCGAGTCATGTTCCTTTATACCTCCATGCCATGAATTTCCACGCTTTGACCAGCACACACAGCGTACAGCGTATCAACAGATTGATGAAAATGTATGTGAAATTTTAGTGAGATTCACTACATATATTTTCTCAAATGTCTTCAATTTATCATTTTTTTCAATATGTTTCATTTATATCAATGTCCATAAATATCGCTTGATTCAATTTGATTTATCAGAAAATTCATCTCTGACTTTGAATTATATAGCGCATGTATAATATTTGACTACTAAACTACTGAAGTTAGATTTAGAAAGTATTTAGAGTTAGAAGTTAGTAGTTAGATTTGACTACTAAACAAATATAAAATATGAAATCTTCACTGAGGCATTCACTTCTATCTCAAATGTAAATAACATGCAAAGTATGTTGTATTAATTTGATTTTGTAATATTCAGCGTCAAACATCTGTCGTGTCGGTATACATGAGAATAAAGTACAAGATCCAAGCAAAGATGTTGTGTGGCAAATAGTGCTTGAATATGCTTTCAAGCCGAATGTTGTGACGGTTTTCAGAAGGCAGAGAGGACGGGTTTACGTCACTCATGATAAAACCAGAAGAACGAATGATGTGAGTTGGCATGGTAACGAATGGAAACATGGAAACGTAATAATATGCAGATTACTAGACTGAAATGGAATAACATTTTGTTACACTTGAATAATATTATTCTTTATACTACTTTTACCCTCGCAATTTTTCGTGAATGTAAAATAATATATGTCATATTATATCTTATTTTTCGAACCGTTTTTTTTTTTGTACATCTAGAGGATGATAAAATGTCTTCTGATGATACTGGATAATAATGGTGGAGCGAACATTTCTTGAATATTTGCAAGAATGCGTAGATAAATCAATGACAGTAAATAATACATATTTGTTTATTCTTGATTAATCATGATATTAGAGTTGTTTTTCTTATTACAAATATAGTGATTTATTTCGATATGAATGAATATATTCTTACAAATCATCCACATATAACTGCCTAGTGAGTCCGGATGAAATCTTTATTAACTAATAACTGGGAAAACGCAGCGTATGCGTTGTACGATGTGCGATATATTCATAAAGAATATACTCAGAAGGTACATAGATAATGAGAACTCCCAGTTTGATGATGCAAACAAACTTCCATTATTCTTCTGTTTCAGTGTATAATTATTGTGTATAATTATATAGTATATAATATTCATTTTTGCATGTTGGCTCAAGTGATTGCGCTGTGAATGTAAACCTATGTGTTTTTATTTCTTACTTTTATCTATTCTTTCGTTAGTTTGCAATATGGCACGGCCCTATATCGGTCGTATTACATTAGGCATTTTTTTTTAATAACATCAAAACTTGATACAAAATCATTGTTTCCCAATTAAGGCTATATGAATGAAAATCAGGATCGTTTGGACGGGGCACTACAAGGGTGATTTTACCATCCCATTTTGATTATTTAAAACCAATGAACTTCAACACCCAGGACTGCGCTGTCGGTGACCAAAATTTTCCGCCGCAGATAACAGTATTTCAGTTTCCGCAAGACTGGAACACATTATAAGTGAAAACCGTTTCTGTAATATATATCCGGACAAATTACCAGCATTGGTATTAAGAGTGAACAAAACACACGAATGTTGATATCCTCCACTTTTAAATAAATCTCTCGGGCAATGATCACTTCTTCCCATTAACAGCAAATGTAAAGTTTATCATAATACAAAATGGAAAAAAATGAGTGATGGACCTTAATTGTCATAATTAGGCCTATCAATAATATATGCACAAAATATGCACAAGATAGTAAATAATGTCAAATAAATTAGTATATTCTTAATGTTAATGTTGGTGAAGGGCTGTTTAGTTGGGTAGATTAGACCAGGGAGATGCATGGGTGCGCGTAAACTTACCGCCTCATGAAAAGTGTTACTGCGGTGATGTATACATAGCCACTGTCCACATGTGCAGTGTGGGTGACAGGGTCAAGTGTTCTAGTTTTAAGTACAGTTTTAATTATTTTGAGAGGGGGTAAACCAACCACCTTCATACCATAGGCTTTCTTGTCTTGATAAAGTTCGTTAGATTTAGATTTTTGATCGACCAATGAGAGAATGAAAGGTATCTGGATGGACCAAGAAGTGTCTTCAATTTCCGTATATACGGTTAAATTCCGAAATGTGTATTTATAAAATGTTCATTGAGTGAGTTCTTTTTTGATCTTCATGGAACGCGAACATCGAGCTCACGACGCGAGTGAAGATACCGTGGAACACGGGAGTCCAACGCTCGTTCTTTGTCGTGTGCGGAGTAAACTCACCCTATAGTTCCATCATTCCTATACATAAATTATCTGTTCATATATATATATATATATATATATATATATATATATATATATATATATTATTTCGGGTTCAAACGAGTCCTACAAACGGCGCCGACGCCGCTGATTCGTCTACCCGAGAGAAAGGTCGTCGATCCCATACCAAAGCGCCCTAACTGAGCAATTCTCTTCGCCAACACCCTCTTCCCACCCCCCTCCCTCCCATATTTGTCTTAATAGATCCACATATTTCAACACGATCGATCATTATTACAAATAATATTACAGACAATATTAATTTAGTGCTTTGAATTGTATTTATATGTAATTTATGTGTGTGAATTTTCCAGTGGAAGACTGACAAGCCCCGTAAGTCAATTGAAATTATTGTTAACATATGGATAATTTGTACTTTTCATTTTTCAATCAACTTCACCGTAGGCCAAAGTCTACCCCCTCAGATATATTCACATACTTTCATCACTGACGACTTCGGTCGCTTCACAATAATTTGATTGAAAATGTATTAGGAAACAAGTCTTTCTTATTCATTCATTCGTGCATTCATATCATTTCAATCCTATTACTCATAGCCTTGCAACCTGTTGATTTTCATTGACAAACTAAATAATGGTAAATTTTCAATTAAAATAATGTATCATCTCATAAACGTCAGACCAAATGTCTTCAATGAAACTTTCATTTATGCATTAAATTTTTTAAAACTTGGTGGCACACATCACATCTATCTATTATATTCTCTATTCTTAATTCAAATCTCAATGATAAAAAACTTGAGTCAGACTTATTTCTAACACTCTTGTTCCACATAGTTTGATTGATGGAGAGTTGTCGAATACTTTCTGAGGCAACTCGTTCCACTCAGCAATTCCCCTATCCAACAATGAGTTCCTAACCTTCATGCGCCTTCCAAATCCTTTCACCTTGATCTTATGGCAGTGATCATTTCTGCCCTTAAAATGAGGTGTTCCGAATCTGGCTCCGATGTTCTTCCATGCCGTATTCCCTCTGTACGCTTTGTACATTGCAACCAGTCTTGCCACTTTCCTCCTCTTACTCAGTGCGTCCCATTTCAATTTCTTCACCATTGCCGTCGCACTTCTGTATTTGTAACGTCACTGTGACCCACCCTATCTCCTATCTCTCTCCTTCAACCATTCTCAAGGTGTTTAGCAAACTGGGCTTCATTACCAGCTGTTATTTCAGAGCTCTACTTTTGTCAGCTTGCTAATATTAATATCCCCTTCTTTACTGTCTTCACCCATTTCTCTCCACCAACGAATTTGGAAGCTTCACTTTGAATATTTTTCATTTGTTTGTCAGTGATTTTGTTAACATCGCAGCTTGCATTGGCATATTCTAATATTGATCTAACTATTGCCGTATAAGCTTCTTCTTGGCTTCCTTACTACTATTCTTAAGAGTTCTCATCAAAAAGTACAGTCTTTCATTTGCTCTTCTGATGACTGTGTTTGTGCGTTTAGCCCATTTGAAACATAAGTCACTGGTGACTCCCGAATACTACAATTCCATCTTTCTTTTTACCACATATTCTTGAATCTTCTACTCGAAAATATCTATCTCACCCTTTCCTTTCCCCACCGTTATTGCAACACTTTTTTTGTTGTTTATTTTCAAACCTATTTGCGCCAGTTTTCTGACATATATTATTATATCCTCTTGAAGTTCCTCGCAGTCCTCAACTGTCTCAATGATCTCATAGATGATTGCATCATCTCCAAACACACAGTCTCACGGCTGATCCCATTTCTGCCGGAAGATTATTTGTCAGAATAATGAAAAGGAGCGGGTCCAGTACACTGCCTTGGGGTACACCTGATGTAACGTCAGTAAGTGAGAATAAAAACTTTCCTATTTTAACTCTCTGCTTTCTGTCTGTAAGAAAGTTTCCGATCCATTGAACAACTCTTTTGTCGAGTGGCAGTGACTTAATTGAGTGTTCCCACTATAATTTTGTGGCTATCAGTATCAAATACTTTTCTAGCATCTAGAGAGTATCGTTTCTTCCTCCTTTAGCCCTCTCTTCCGAGAGATATTGAATCAGGGCTGCTAGCTGAGACTCACATGAATGCTACTTCTGAATCCACGTTGTGTTCTCGTAGACCATTCACGTGTTTCTAATATATCTGTCATATAACTCGCCAATAACTTTTCTAGCATCTTACAAATCACGGACGTAAGACTATTTGGTCTGTAATTGCATGCTTAATTGATAGAAATTGATAGATTAATATGATAATGGGTCAATACAAACGACCTGTGAAATTTTATGTCAAACAAATGAAATTGAAAAATTTGAAAAATTCTACCCTGTGCTATTCTCATTAAGATTTTCCGTACTTTCCAAAATCTATCCCAAACACCCGTTGAACCAATTTTGTTCAGAAATAATCCTATAACTCATTCTGGTATGATGACCACATTCAGAAAAAATTTCAAGTTGATTAGTTACTCTTCCTGACCTACGTGCTCTGTAAAAAATCACAAACAAAAGATTAAAAAAACATAACGACGAAGTTCGATTTATTCCGGTAAATGAAATGGGAGTCTCGCATTTATTTAACTAGGAAAATACATAATATGCATTATGAAATGATCCTAGAAGAATGGAAATCCAGGATGAAGTATATTCTGACAGCTCACTCCACTTCTGTACAGACCTTGGATTACTTTGAAAGTAATAGTTTGAAAGCTCTATCTGCTACTTGTTGCTACTGTAAGGCCCGGTATTACCAAGTCTAGTTAGCAGTTATCTGAGAGTTGATGAAAACAAATAGCATAGGTAACCATGGTGATAACAAGTTTGAACTTTCAGATAAAGGCTAACTGGACTTGGTAATACCGGGCCTAAGTGTGCTATTGATTCCATTGGTGTCCTGTTGATCTTTAGAGCAAAATAATGAGTGAAATGTATGCTAATAATGTGTTTTTCGTTATATTGAATACAATTATTGTAAAATTCACTGAAAATGTGTATGATAGATTTTTTCATATACAGTACAAATTGCAGAACTTTTGAAAAATTTGAATTCTTCAAATATTTTTCTTGCGAGTTGTTCTTATGATGCGTCAAACTGATTTCTTTGCAATACAATCTAGTATAACATCAATCTGCAAAAAAAGTATCGAGTCGATTGACCTGTATGCCACGTACAAAACTACAG